>VTFQ01000021.1:2778859-2948859 GCA_036281575.1 Ancherythroculter nigrocauda | reverse complement strand
GGGGCATAATAGGTCCCTGTAATATAGGTACACTGTAATATCTAGTGGTTAAAAAACAAAATTGCATGCATTTTGTGGAAGAACATTGTTGTGGTTGTGCTTCAGCTCTGCAGGACTGTGCAAATGAATATGACCCTATTTTATTTTAGTTTAGTTTAGTTTATTTCAGTTTTAGCAATTTTTAGCACAAAATTAAAATCATTGCCTTAACTAACTGAAATATTAAATCTATATTTTATTTTATTATACTTTACATTTATTTTATTTCATTTAATGCAAATTATTTTTTAAAATAGTTTTAGTGTATGATAATAACACTGCTACATGGCAAACCTGAATATGCAGATGAGTGCAAATGAGCTTTGAGAGCATTCCAAAATGAATTCCTTTAAAAGTAAGACATATTCTCGGCAGCTGTTGCAAAGATTCATAAACTCAGGTGCTTGCATACACACACACACACACACACACACACACACACACACACACACACACACACACACATGCACACACGGAAATGTATCAATGGGTTTCATTAACCAGTCAGCACACATAAACAAACACACACTATTCGATATTAGTGTACTGCAGGCAGTGGGTTGAGCTGATTGATTAGTTTTGGGGCCAGAGAGGCCACAGGCCATGCAAAGATCAGGACGAGAGACCTATCGAAAATCACTATGGCTTCTTCATTGCCTCCTGCATTTCTCCTTCTCTCTCTCATCTATGCATCATATACACAGCCGTTAACGCCCACCATGGGAGCAATCTGTCAATCTTGAGAGTCTCCATTACTGTGACGGTCACACACAATCTCCCACACTCGGAGTGGACCAGTGGTTCAGACACCAAACGCAGATGGTGTTTAAAGCAAAACAGTTCATTTACACTGACTTGAGGTCAGTTGTGTACATTTTTTATGGGGTTTTAATTTTAATTAGTGCTGTTTGCAGGGGAAGCATCACTAACTTCAGTGCATACTGCATAATTTGTGCTCAGATATTATAGAGTTAGAGTAGAGTGCTTTTACTTTGTTATGCGAATGGATTTACACTTAGTGGATGAAAAAAAATCCCAGACTTCAAGCCCGTTCACACCAGATAATTGATATCGTTTTAAAAATCATTAAAAATGTAAAAGGAAAAGCAGAGTCTACACCACAGTTATAAGCATAACGGCACAGAGAAACAATATTGCTGGATTGATTTCACATCAACTTTATTCCAGTTGATGAACGACACAAACACTGACAACCAATCAGAATCCGCCCTGCTTTAAAGTGCTTTAAATTCTATCGTGATTTGATCTGAATTAATATAGTTATCTTTATAGCTATCTTCATACTTACCGTTCTTGGTGTGAACAGGCCTTCAGGCCAATAAAAAGCCTCACTCACAACTAGCCTAGCCTAGCGTCTAACAGTCGTCGGTTCAAAACACCCTAGTAACCACATAGTAGCACCCATGAGCAAACATTTTTTTCAGAAAATAGAAAAATAATGTAATGTTTTTTAAAATCGGTAAGAAACAGAAGTTGCGATAGTTCTTTCTTCCCTATTATGACGTATATCCAAGTGAATCGGCTTCGCAAACAAGAAAAAATGTAGGGCGGGGCTTGATTTTGTCCATGGGGAATTGATTGGATGGTTGTGGTTTGCTATTGGTGGATCTCATATGAGTGACAGGTTGCCCCGTCCTCGTCATCAGAGAAGAGGTGGGGAAGGGAGGGGAAGTTATTCTGATTAAATATCACAAGGCACGTAAATAATATTAATAAAAAAGATGTGCATGGATAAATCATTTATAATAAATACTAGAATAGTCGTCCATTTTGATTTCATGGTGACTGTGAACAGTTTTACTGTAATTCACACCTCATAAAAAAGCAAGTTCCTTTAATCAAGGCATATGCTAATTAAAAAAAAAACATATAAAATTCTTTTGAGTCTGCGCTACCTCCTGTGGCCGCTGGATGGCAGTGTGGTGACACTATTGTCGGTCTGAATGCATCTGAAGTTCGAACCCCGGCCGTGTATAAAAACGCACCTCTCGCTGCACGGCTGCTACCCCCCGGTCCGTTCCTCCAGCCCAGGACAGCCACACCGATATTCCCTCATATTTCCGAGGTGGCGCACGTGCGATTTCCCTCCGAGAGCATTTGAATGTGGCTGTTCGGGAGATGAGTAAATCTGAGCGAGGCGAGCGCGGTGTGTTTCCAGGCTGCCTAATTAAAACTCTCAAGCGCAGCGTGTGTGTGTGTGTGTGTGTGTGAGTGTGTGCGAGCGAGCGCGCGCGTCGCAGAGCAACGTGTGCTGAATATGGGCCTACATGCACAGCGAACTTGGATCTGGGTGGTTGTGCAGCACGAGATCTGTGCGCGTGTGGCTTCGTGATCTCCCACGAGTCTCTGCAGAGCTCTGAGACCGCTGCAGAAACAGAGCGGAGATCACTGCAGGCTTCTGCCCCCAGGATCCAGCACCAGCCCCGCACAGCTGCCACCGAGAAGTGCCAGGAAATAACACCCTGTGTAACACACATGCGCACACACCAGGATATTTGCTTCTAAATTGGCTTGACAACATTCAGAAGTATTTGTAGTTATTAAGTAAATTAGGCAATGCATTCTCAGTGGTTATGCTCGCAATGGAATATCTGTAAACTGCCTTCCTTGTAAGAGTATATTATTGACTCATGACCTCATCATTTTACATTTGAGTGGCATCATCTTGGAAATATATATAAATGCATTTTAATTTGATTTTGTAAACTCTTTCTGATTGCACTGCGAACATTACATTGTGTTGTACTCTATACTGCACAGTTTCATCATGTAGAAGAGTGTTAGTATGCCACTCTGATCATAGTCAATATTTATACAAACTACAATGCAACGTTCCTTTCATTTTCTGATCTGCTTCTTGTGTAAAATGCCACGTCTAAACCTCTTACGGCTGGAATATTCAGTAGATTTTAGATGATGTATAGTTGTAATATGACGACAAATGTTTCATAAATGCCATAAATATCTTGATAGATTCAAAGCTAGTCAGATTAAATATGCTTTCGACATTCACTGTCATTTTTATTGCATTAAAAACAATTTAAAGCACTTGTGCAATAGACAAATAAAGTTTCTTTGCCTCTATTGTCTTCTGCTTCAAAGTGTAATTTCTTTGCTTCCCTAGAAACATACATATTCATATGACATTCATTTACATGCAAAAACACACTTGGGAATTCATTAATAGTATCTTTTGACAAATATGTCTCTTCATGTTTTAAACAGTAAAACATAAATCTACCTGCTTCCATGTTTTACATCTGAAACAGGCACAATATCGCTGCTTCTTTGAGATGGCATTAATTCACTTTGTATGAGTCTAGTGTATTAAACTCATGCATTGTGTACAGATATACATTAAACAGTTTGCTGCTTTTATATTCCATTCTGCCTCATACTCATAAGGCAAATATGTGTCACATTTATGCAGGCATGGCAACAGAAAGCTGCATACATTTCCATGCATGCATGCACATTTTCTGTGCATGCAAATTAAACTTGACTTAGTGTATTAAACTCATGCATTGTGTACAAATATGCATTAAAAAGTTTGCTGTGTTAGGGTTAGGGTTGTATTTCATTTGACATCATATTCATAAGGTAAATGTGTGTCAAATTTATGCATTCCAGAAATCTGCCAAAGAACACAACATTACTATCCATGTTTTTTGCACATGCACATTTGCAATGCATGCAAATTAATGACACTTTGTGTAAGTCTATTGTATTAAACTCATGCATTGTGTACAGACATGCATTAAACAGTTTATATTCTGTTCGGCCTAATACTCATAAGGTAAATGTGTGTCAAATTTATGCATGCATGACAACAGAAAGCTGCACAAGTACACAACATTCCTATGCATGCATGATTTTACATTTTTAAAGCATGCAAATTAAATGCATTTTATATCATGCATTGTGTACAGGCAAATATATGACAAATTTACGCTTGCATGCATGCCAACAGAAAGCTGCCAAAGGACAAAACATTCCTAAGCATGCACATTTTTGCACATGTAAATTTTCAAAGCATGCAAATTAAATGCATCATGCATTGTGTACAGATACTCATAAGGCAAATGTGTGTCAAATTTACACTTGCATGCATGCCAACAGAAACTACTAAAGTAAAAAACGTTCCTATGCATGCACGTTTTTGCACATGTACATTTTCAAAGCATGCATTTTATATCATGCATGCTATCAGGCAAATATGTGACAAATTTACGCTTGCACGCATGAAAGCTGCCAAAGGACACTATGTTACATTACGTGCATGCAAGTTTTCATGCGTGTCCGAGTCCTTGTTTGCCCATCAAATTCACCTGCCATGTTTGTGTCTGGTCCTCATGTCATATTATCATTGCACATCCAGACTTGGCTCCAGGGAGGTGCAATGGTCACCTTACCGATCCCCGGCGCAGGCAAGGGCAGCTGGGCACGAGTCGGCCTCCGCCACCCTATCGCTCTACAGGATGGAGGACCAGGGGCTGCAATTAGGAGGCCAAGGAGCCACTGTAAAGCTCACCTGTCAGCCAGTGTCCCAACGAAGGCGCCGCAGGGCCGGCTGACACTGGCAGCACTATGCCGCCCATGACAGGGCATCTCCATGCAGGAAAATCTCACTAACAATCCCCCCACACGAGCTGTCACTCAAACGGCACCGCTGACCCCGTGGCCGACAGACTAGCAGACCCTTTGCTCAGACCAAACGGGTCACCACGGTTGCCACGGCTTAGTCACCCTGACGCAGAGTGACATTAACGACAGCCATGGCATGAGAGGGGGCCGAGCGGCTTCTCAATCACAGGAGTTGATGATGAAACCGCAAAAAAAAGAGGCAGGAGACGATGAGGAGGAGGACTGACCTGAGCTTTTGGCCGCACAGCAGTTAAGAAATGTTGAAATGTCTCCATCTCAGGGAAGGTTTTTTTGCCATTCACTGACAACATGTCAGGAGGAAAGATGGCAGCTCAGACATCAGCGCTACCTGGGAGCCGGAGACAAAAAAACTTGGCAAAAGTGTGTCAAAAACGTAGGAGTTTGGGACAGCTTGTAGAATTAACATTGTTGCATGCCGTGTGACAGCGCAGCGCTGTGGTGCAATCGGCTAGCAAATATTTCAGCAAGTTTAGTTTGAGCTTTTTTTCTTCTTTAAAAAAAGGAAAACATAACAAAAGAATATGTCAGGGCCAGAAACACAGCTAATTGGATTGTTTTGACATGCGCACGCTGGCCGCTTCAAATGTAGCGAGCGTAATGTGTCGTTTGATTTACTGACGTTTACGCTAATCTATTTAATTTTCTTTTAAGGGGGAAAGCGTCCACATGAATGGAGCGGCATGTTTTAATGTTGATTATCTGAAGACAACGAGGACAGGGACGGCCCAGGATGCTGAAGCTGCTCAAGGGGAACATCTTCAGGTTATGGGCACGAGATTTGCGTGCTTGACAGGACTGCTGCTCTCCTCTCTGGCCCGTTGCGCAGTTCACGAACCCGGCCCGCTCCTTTAAATGTCTATGTACACTGGCTTCAAATCGTGCATCACTAAATTTTTTTACTGCCTGCTTAGTCACTGCACAGTTCGTAGCATTTGCATGAAAACTATTTAATGGTTTTGCTGGCAGTCTCCTTGCTTTTATGTCTAAACATTGCGTAATTGACGTGTTATCTTGAAAAGGAGTTCGCTTAACTGCCTTTTTCCCCCCACAAACAGGTGCGTTACCGTATGCATTTGACTATTTTTCACATATTCAGATGTAGATTAAATGTATAAAGATCCATGCAGTCATTCCCCCCTGGCGAAGGAGGCTCATCTCAGCCCATTGTTCTCTATCAGTAGACAAGGCAGATTCCTGTAATTAGCTGTCAGCGCAGAGCCCCACAGCAGCTTAGCGCTGTCCGCTCAAATCAAACTAATGAAACACAATCCCCTCAAATGTCCTGGATACAGATTTGTGGCAATACTGCACAAGGAAGCAGAGGAGGGGTGAGTGTTGTGGGCTGGCATGGGCGGGGGTCTACCTCATCTCCATCCAGAACTTCAAGATTCACAAACTAGGGTCGTTAATCCGTTAATTCGGCACATTTTTGACAGCCAATTAATAGGGGTACGGAGAGAGTGATCCGTGAGCTGGGGGCTGGAGGAGGCCGTTTGGGGTGAGGGGGTAAAGGGCACTCTGGTGCCTGGGCTCTCAAATCCTCACATGCACATTTACCAACAAGATACTGATGTGTTGCTAATGCATTTTTGTCTATTTTTAACGTAAATGCGGGCGCGGCCATTTTTGTGCGAGGCTTCCGGTGTCACTTCCGGTTATTTTTAGCTGCTCGTTATGCTGCTTGATATCGCAAACTGGTATTTCTTATCATATTATTTATGTAACAAATGTATGTTTTGTCATAATTATAAACACATTGGTTTGTTTTACAGTTTACTGCACTTCTTTATTCTTCTTCATTTACCTGTAGTGGCTAATAAATCTCGCACATTCACAGAAAACAGCTTCCGCTTTGAAAGATAAGGTGGACGAACATTTACAATCATGATTTTGCATGAAATGCATCTTGATTCCTACACCTATATATTTTTTTGTAAAACTAATATTCTACAACAATGCACAAAATTCCAAGAAGTCATAAGGTTACAAAATAAAACAAAATACACAATAATCAATTCACAAGTTGCTTTACACAATACAGATTGTTTCAAAGCAGCTTTACAGTGATAATAGGAAAATGATTTAATGAACAGAGTTTATTTCGGCTGTACAGCAGCTCTAAAAGAAAATAATGTCATTGTTCAGCTGAAGTCAGTTCAGTGTTGATTCAGTTTCAAGCTAATTTAACATCATCTCAAACAGCAGTAGTAATTATCAGTCAATCATAACAATTGCAATCAGATAAAGCAAAATAAAAATTAATTTAGCGAGACCAGCTCTCTAAGGTTATGTTCACACTTCAAGCCTTAATGCTCAATTCTGATTCAATTCTGATTGCACAGATCTGATTTTTTTGGTGTTGTTGTTGTTTGGCTGTTCACATTATCTTTTAAATGTGTAGCCGTTTTTCTTGTACAGGTTTTACTGAAGTTTTGCTTGTATAGCTAGAGCTGTCACTATAATACTTATGAGTATAACAGTGATCACTGACCAACTTCGCTGCAATCTTTGGAGAAATGTCCATCAGCGCAGAATTGTGATGCAAAAGTTGCATAAATTCCAGTATGGCTGTTCAGACTGAGGTCGCATTGCAAAACATCAGACCTGCATCTGATTCAGGACCACATATGGAAGTGACCTATATCAGAATTGAAAAGATCAGACTCCATATGGTTTGTACTGTTTACACTGTTATATAAAAATAAAATCAGATCTGAGATATGAGCAACAAAATTTCAGATTTGAGCCACTTTTGCCTGCAGTGTGAATGCAGCCTTAGAAGTAATTTATCTTACAATCAATTCTAGGCAAATGGAGCAGCATACACTCTAAAAAATGTTGGGTTAAAAAAAACAAGTTGGGTTGAAAATGGACAAACCCAGCGATTGGGTTGTTTTAACTGCTGGGTAGTTTTATTTAACTCAACTTTTGTTTAAAAATTACTGTATTGTTTGCTTAAAATGAACCCCAAAGTATGTTGGAAACTGACATTTATTAATGTTTAATAAATAAACATTTATTAATAAGTTTAATTAATAATAATTAAACAATAAACATTTATTAAATTGCTTATTTATAAATGTTCACCTTTTGATTATTATTGTTGCCTCTAGTAATTATGTGTCTGTTTTTTTATTTGCAACCTATTTTGGGTTCATTTTAAGCCAGTCATATAATCATTTTTAAACAATCGTTGGGTTAAATACAACTGGCCAGCACGTTAACCAGTGATTGGGTTAAAACAACCCA
The DNA here is from genome assembly GCA_036281575.1 of Ancherythroculter nigrocauda. Taxonomy (NCBI): domain Eukaryota; kingdom Metazoa; phylum Chordata; class Actinopteri; order Cypriniformes; family Xenocyprididae; genus Ancherythroculter; species Ancherythroculter nigrocauda. The sequence continues at coordinate 2,940,885 of VTFQ01000021.1, read as the reverse complement.
ATCACTGCAGGGTTTGTCCATTTTTAACCCAAATTGGGTTGTTTTTTTCTTAACCCAGCATTTTTAGAGTGCATCTGAATGCCTTTTACCCAGTTCTGTGTGGACAATATGAATAGCTAAAAGAATGATATAAAGTAAGGTGGCATAAAGCAAACCGAGAATACACTCATACATAAAAATGTGCCAATTGTTTAGTCTATGGGAGGACAAAGCAGACCATCCATCCCAAGGATGAGTAAGGGCTTTAAAAGTTTGTAATAAACCTAAAAGCATCATGATAAACAGTAAACATTGTGAACGTGCATGGATATAAATAATAACACCATAATCCAGCACAGATGTAAAATGAGTCTCAAGAAGGAAGGACTTAATTCTAAAATTAAATTTCAACTTTTTCACTAGTTGCTGATTCAATATGAGGTGGAGTCATCAAATAAGATTCTTAATTATTGAGATACTGACTTGAAAATGTAAAACTTTTGTATTTGAACATCATAAATTTAGTTTTAGCAGCATTTCAGACAAGTTCAAAATGTGTTGTTTTTAGTTAATTCTAATGCTTGATGGTTTCATGTTGTTGGTGGGCAGCACAACTTCAATAAGTCATATAATTTGCATATAATTTGCAATAAAACTGATTCCTTGTCCATATTTGCAAATGGTGAAAGTGTTTATTTTAAACAGCATCAGTGCAAAATGAGGAACATGAACTATTATCAATGCATGAATCAAAATCACTCTGAACAAGAATTTCTGACACAGTTCGCAAGCATCATTTATTTATCGCTGCATGTGCGTAGAGACAATCACTCACTACACCATTCAATTACAGTATCTCAGGAGACAGATCATGTGAGCTTGAACTAGGCTTTAGGTTAATGAACTATTACTGATTAAATATTAAACTAATTATTGTATCTATCTACTGAACACTGACCTCTTTTATCATCATGTCAAACATAAGAACACTAGTAGCCATAGTAAAATGACTTTCTCCTCTCCTGTCCTCTTGGTTTATATTGCCCGCTGCTATGGCACCCCGAGGGCATCAAAACCAACCGGCAACCAGAGAGCAGGGCAAGTCATTCACCCGTGATGAAACAGGCCGATCGGATACAGGACAGCAGGACATAGCCTACGGGCACATAGATGAACTTATAACACGTCACTTAATGCACTTAAATGCCTTATAAGATGCCGTATATGAATATATGCTCTCTTTAATTATCAAAGTCATCCAATCACATTTGATCTGTTCATGTCTGGATCTCACAGCCATACAGACCCAGAACTGGAGGTATAGAAATATACAATAGGAATGACAGCAAGGACATATGCATTTAAAATTATATTAATGCTTTAAATAAAAATCTATTTAAAATGCATGTTTGAATATTCCTGTCATGTTATGCTATATGCCGTCGCAGTGCGTCTCACATGGCAAGATTTTTATCAGACATAGCTAAAAATGTTTTCAACAGGGAAAACCACATTCACTTTAAAACAAACGAGTTTAAAAGATAACAGTGCTGTTTCCACAATAACAGAACAAACACTAATGCAGTGCTCTCAGGATTCTGAATGAAACGTATCCATGCTGAAATTCGCAGGCATTTAAATCTGATGTGAAATGGTGAACTGAATTGGCCGGTACAGACAGAGGGCATGATGGGACACGGCAACACATCACTTCTCATGCGTCACTGTCAGACATCATTCTAGTGCATGACCTCTAAACACAGATATGCACATCACATTACTGTGTGTGTGAGTATACTGTATATAGACTTATGGGCAAAAAAAAAAAAAAAAAAAAAATGGGCCAAGCCCGAAATGATTGAACACTAAGCTTTTAATTGTCTTAACCACAAATTAGTGGTCAGCAAATGTACTACTACTTAAAAAGCCAGGAGAATATCACAGAATGACTTGATTCCCATAAATGAAAAGTTGTTAATGAGGAATGATCAGATATTATTTTTCAACAAGACGATGCTCCTGCTCAAAGACAACCAAGAAGTGGCTTGAGAACAAGTCCATCAGGCTCATGTTTTGACCTGGTAAGAGTCCAGATTTAAACTCCATAGTGAATATTTGGTCTCACATTAAATTCAAACGAGACATTTTTCATTGAAGCCATTAACACTGAGTGGAAAAACACTGACTCTTCCTCCTGTAAGCTGTCTGCAAGTTGGGGAAGGCTATTCCATGCTAAGTTATGGGCCATTCACATGTCGCGTCTAAAAACGCGTGGAAAGCACGGCCTCACTGCTTTCTCCTTCTTTCCAAAGCACTTGCGCTCCCGTGGCATCTGTCGTTGCTATGCAACCATGAACTGCACCAAAGACTATAAAACACAAGACGCGTCACTAATATTGTTTTGAATGGGAGAAAGTGCAACGCACAATATGGCGGAATAAGTCCCGGCTTCTAATTAAGAGCCAATCGCCGACTGGTAAAGTCATCGGCAGCGGCCGCTAGAAGCTCCGGTTCCTATAGAAACAGTCAGATGCGCTCCTCCAAAATGAGGCACAAGAGACGCGCATTTAGGACTTTGCATGCGCATTAGCTTGATTCAGCCTGGAAAATATATATTTTTTTGTCATTATTTGAGCATTTAGAAACAAAATTTATGAGACAGTTGTTGTCAGATTTCATTGGTGATTTCAAATATGAAATTTAATCGAAAGCTTGGCAAACAGCTTTGGAGAATTTGATGTTTCCCCATTCAAAGAGATAGGAGCTGCACTTGAATGCCCAAGAGGTGTTTCAAAGATGCCCGCCGAGTGAAATGACTTGTCTTAAAGGGACTTTGACTGCGCTCTCCAGAAGGAGTAGGAAGTTAGGGTTAAGGATAAATTGATTTCTAGTCCTTGCATTAGCTTTACTACTAGATATATTTATGGAGATGAGATATAAAAAACACCCTGTACAGCTATGATCAGCTGAGATTTCGATGTTTTGTTACGGAAAGGCTGAAGCTGATCGGTTGGTTCTTGTCACTAACACCGTGTCCTAACCAGACGCAATGCGATAAGATTCCAGCGACAAGCAATTTGACTGTCTACACTAGATGCGACGCGACAATGTGAAGCGATAAAATCAATCAAAAACCACAGCCAATCAGAAGAGAGTGTGGGTGGGCTCTCTCGGCAAGAGCACAGCAGACACAATGAAATGGGCCAGTACATAGTAAAATTAACCCTTAAATGCATGACTGTTTCGCCAATCATTCTTACATATTCGGGTCTTTATCGACCCGGATCTATATCTAACACGGAAGGATCTCTACCTGTCGTGATAATATAAAACTCCTCTGATATTAGAGTAACAATTACAGAAGAATAAAATAAAGCATATTTTGTTACCTTTTGGAGCTTGAAAGGGCTCCATTTGAGCAGATGTTTTATGCCATCGCTGTCCTTGTCAGAGCTCATTTCCCAGTAAATTCAGCAAAAGGCTAGTTTTATGTTTGAGGTCACAAATATGAGCCCATTCATGATCTCAAACGTATTCTCAAAACTATATAATTTTCAACATCTTCAAAATCAATATTTCGATCGCTAACAGCTTCACCAGATCCATCCAGTAACAGTTACAGTCATATTTGATTGCGTTCAGTACTAGCTCTGCTGTAAATCGCTGAGCCATTTCATGTTTTTCTTATTATTTCAGTTTCTGTCTGAATGAGTCGTCACTTCAGCATTGTGTATACACACCTCGGGTCGTTAGTGACCCTATACAATTTTTACAAAAAATGAATACAAAAATAGGCATTCTTTGTCTCATTCATTTTCTTGTTATATTCTTTATAATGAATTGATAGAGGAATACCAAGAAGGTTGATGTCTAACTTTAAAAAATGAACGAGGAGGAGGCTAGTGAATGACGTCCGGGGTCACTAAAGACCCGAGGTATGCATTTAAGGGTTAATAAATGTTACACCATTTAAACATTATTTAAATATATGGAGTGATTGAAACAATCTTTGTTATAGAATACGCTTGTTTGTTCCCAAAATTTCTAAAATAGAATCGTCGCGTGCCGCCGTCGCGGCTGGTTAGGACAACATTAACATGGAAAAGATACCTTTTATCGCGTGTCGCGGCGTCGTGTCTGGTTAGGACACAGTGTAAAGCTTGTGGTGGGTTTAGTCAAAGATATAGAAAGATGGTTCACTCCTATTATTTATGAATGGGAGAAACTGCAACTCGCAATATGGCGAAATACTTCCCGCCTTCTAAGTAAAAGAGCCAATCGCTGATTGATAAAGTCATTGCGTCACTGCAGCTGCCGTTAGAAACTCCGGTTCCCATAGAAACCTGAGACTCCCGCCTAGGACGGCACATGCGCATTGGCTCGTTTAGCCTAAAAAAGCTTTTTTAACGCTATTTGAGTAAAAGAAACAACATTTATGGGACGGTTCATGTCAGATTTTGTTGCTGATTTGAAATATGTCATTTAATTGTAAGTTCGTCAAGGAGTTTTTGAGATTTCAGGATTTCCCCATTCGAATAGATAGGAGTTGGTTTTGGATGCCCGAGAAATAGCAGCCCGGAGGCGTCGCGGCCGCCGAGTGAACAGACTTTCCTTGAAAGGGACTTTGCTTTTGCTTTCGGGGGTAATTGAGAATGAATGGAGGAAATGGCAGTGCCTCCATCGCGCTATGATTGGATGCGATTGGTTATGATTGGCTATGTTTGGTTCACGCGATAATCGCGTCTTGTTTTCGTGCGCGTTCCGCGTTCGCGAATCAGTTTGAATGAACCAAATAGCGTCAATGGGAACATAATAAATAATAAATAATAAATGTAGGCTACATCTTAGTGTCTGTGACCAGTGTTTATCTAGCTTGATGACTGATGATCCGAAAATAAGTTGACTATTATAAGAACAGTTGACCATCAGTTCACAAATAAAATATATTGTTTAATTTGTTACTGCCTTTAGTTATTATTTTGAAATTTATGTAAAAATACAAAATAGATTTGTATTTGGTTTCAACATTAAGTGTAACATGAATTTACATTTGATTTATTTCAGAATACCATTGCACTATACACACACACACACACATACTTTATATATAATGTGACTCTACAATTATAAAAACTATAATACAGTATATATTTTAATTAATTTAAATGCATCCTAAGTTTATTGACTGAATAAAAACCTACCTGACTTTGTTTCCAGGTTCCTGATTCCAGCTTGTGTTCCCACGGTAAACATGTTTGCTGCCACCTGGACGCTGCAGGTAAAGTGGCTTTTTAGCTTCCTCATTACCGGCGTGATGTCGCTGTTTAACCGAGGCCACAGTCTGTCCGTCCACCTGGTCGTGAATGAAACTGCCCGGGCCTGCTGCTCCCTAATGGCTGCAGATTAGAGTATTACCATTACAGCGCTCGGGACCGGCCCGCTGGCTCACAACTCCACTTCATTACGCAGACTTTGAGTCAGCCAAGGGCCCCTAAATAATTTACCATACTGGGACTTCAGCACATGACTGCTGCAGTTATAATATGTTTACCATGTGCAACGTGAGCAGAATTTAAGTAAAGGCACACCTGTTCATTCATGTATTTGTGGACCAAAGAAAAACACACATATTATGTGTGTATAGACATACATACATAAACACACATATGCATATATAAAAAAGTAATTAATTACTAGCTACTAAGTACATTTTCAACAGTGTAATTACATTGCTGTACTAATTACTCTCTAAAAAAGTATTGCATTACTTATTACTAATTATTTTCTAAATCCCATATCAACCTCAACCAGTTGAACAATACAAGGATAGACATGAAAAAGCTCTTTAATTCTTTCAAATAAAAAATATAAAATAGCATACATTTTTCTTGAACTGACTGAAGTATTTAATGTTTCATAAAAAACATACATTTTAACATCATATGTTTAATTTTGATGTTAAATCTACTATTGTTTGATATAATAGTTCTATATAGTCTAAGTATTTAATGAAATTACATCAGAAGTAACTGCACTGTAAAAAATGATTTTCATGATTTATCAATTTTTTTCTTCCGTCAAATCAACTTAAATAATGTGGTTCAGATAACATAATATTTTGAGTTTCTGTTGATTAAATCAATCGCCTTTATTGCATTAACTCAAATTTTTAATTTCAATGAACTCAAAATTTTAAGGCAACCAGGTAGCTTACTTTAAGTTAAACCAACAATTCTTTTTTACAGTGTGTAATTAAATTACAGAAAAATTAAAATTAAATTAAAAGTAATTAAATTACATAGTGCACTATATATATATATATATATATATATATATATATATATATATCTCAAGTATATATATCTCGAGTATATATATTTATAATTTTCTATATTAAATATTTAAAAAATTATATTATATACATATATTTTGCCAAATAATGTTGTCAGAAAAATACCTTAACCAAGTTTAGTGTTTTGTTCTTCCCTCAAATTCTAAAAAAAAAAAAAAAAAAAAAAAAAAAAAAAAAAGTAAGTAAAGTAAAAAAAAAAGTAAATATTTTGCTCATATTTTGATGGTTTAATCAAACTTGTAGGGTCATTAACAAAAATAATTGAATCACAAATTTAATTTAATCAAATATAATGTGTATGCAAATGTCAGGCTTTGTTGAGCAAAATGTCTCGTGTGCACTTCATGCCGGAAACTATAGACTAAAGAGATCCAAATCACTCGTGTTGTTTGAGTTTCCATAGAAGACTCTCAGCTTATTTCAAAATGTGCTAAAATTTTGCTGCTAAAACTCTTATTTTACTGTTGCATTCCAAATAATTGTGACGGAAAAGAAAAGCAGTCAAGCTTGCATATGTATGCATGTGTGTGTGTGTGCCTGACTGTGCAATGAGCATCCTCGCACAAAACTGTATGGAAGCATGTCTGTCTCACTGTCTCCTGAAATTCCTTCTGGGTCAAAACTAATTGGTGCAGCTGCAGGAGAGGCTGGGGTCAGATAATGACCACGAGCGCTCGAAGCACTCACGCGTGAACGGGCCAGCACCACCGACCCACTCCAACACACTGTCACATGGACCGCAGAGACGAGGAGAAAGACAAAGAGAACAAGAGAGCGAGTGGAGGACAGATGGGAAGCAGGAAAAGAGCTTATAAGGTCATTCTTTTACAAAATAACCCATCTACACGTTGTAAACAAGTACAAAGTCCCGCAAGATGCAGGGAAAGATGCACAGCCTATTCTTAATGTAAATGTAATTCATTGTCCCTTCCAATCGCCCCTCTTTGACTTCCCTACAGTGGGGCCCTAAAGCTTAAGAGGCCTGCAGTGACGGCTCTCCAAAAACATGTAAATCTCTGAAGCACCGCAGGAAGCATATGGATGAATATATGAATAAAAAAGCCCCACCCTGACATTTGCTGTGCAGGACCTGAACAGGATCCTTTTATGATATTAATAGAAACTTCAGAGCTTATCATGATATTTCCTCAGGGTCTGTCATGGAGCTGAAGGGACAATACAACGGCTTTTTGAAAGCATCTGGCACTGCTGTGGCTTCTCAACACAGAAGTAGTGAGGCCTCTGAATTACAGTATGATGGTTTGTTTTTTGGGAAGTTTAATGAATCTGAGCACTGTAAAGAAAGTCACGGCACTGAAGTCTAGTCAACACAGACCCAACTCATTGATTACTTTATTAGACCTTTAACCAGAAAATTAAGCTCACTGAGATTAAAAGGCAGCTAATTAAGACGCGCACGCACACACACACACACACACACAAACAGGCGCACCTATCTTAGTGGGGTCTCTCCATAGGCGTAATGGTTTTTATACTGTACAAACCATACTTCCTATCCCCCTACCCTACCCCTATCCCTAAACCTAACCATCACAGGAAACATTCTGCATTTTTACATTTTCAAAAAAACATCTTTTAGTATGTTTATTAATCCATTTCCCTCGTGGGGACCGCTGGCTGGACCCCACAATGTAGGTGATCTCAGGTTTTTATTACATTGTGGGGCCATTTGGTCCCCACGATGTAATATAAACAAGAACACACACACACACACACACACACACACACACACACACACACACACACACTCTCTAAATAGTTTTGAAATAAAACTGAATACAGTTACAAAAATATTAAAAACACAAGCCAAAAATAAAGTAATTCTTATTGGAAATTTAAGTCATTGTGAAGCAACCACAAATTAATTGAATAAAATAAATAAATAAATAATAATAATAAAAATAAAGTTTTGAAATCTATTAAGATTTTTTTGATCCCCCATGCTGTATTATGCAAGCTGTTTTGTGGCTAAAAAAAACATAAAAAAAAAAATAAAAAAAAAAATCCAATAAGAAATATTTTAAAGTCATAGTGAAACAGTGACTTATTAATAATAATAATAATAATAATAATAATAATAATAATAATAATAATAGTAATTGTTTGTTGTAAGTATGATCATGCTGTATTATTTTAGCTGTTATCTGGCTTAAAAAATCCAAAAAGAAATATTTTAAAGTCATAGTAAAACAATGACTTAATAATAATAATATTTTTTTTGTGTGTGTGAGTGTGTAATTATGAAAATTTTTGAATCCCCCATACTGAATTATGCAAGCTGTTTACTGGCTAAAAAATTAAATGCCATTGAATATAGAAATTCTAACCACACAAATTACAAACACTGATTCAGATAATTGACGCTTAAATGTCAGTTCTATTGCTTCTCCACAGTTTCTGAGAGTCACAGTGCACACCAGTGAAGTCATGTGACCCACAACTACAGTCACAGACCCAACTAATCGATTACTTACTTAGACTTTCATTTAACAGGAAGAAATGTAAGTGAGATTAAAAGGTAGCTAATTAAGGGAAGACATATCAATTAGAATACAAATAAAATGGCCTAAAATAAAAAAAAGATTTACTTTTGATAGATAGAAATGTTTCTCAAAAATGTCACATAAAACATGACTGTGATTGGCCAATTTATATGTCAATCAGATGGCAATTTCCTGTCTAAGTGGGATGCTCTTGGTTGGAATTAGTTGCAAAATTTGATTGCACATAGTCTGCTTATATTTAAATAACCTAATGCTGCATATGCATTGTTTTAAAGACAAAGCAGGCTTTCATATGTCAGGTAATACTATATCTGCTCCCTCAGAAACCGTCCTGATCAGCATTCCTCAAACATCCAGCCTCCCGTCTCTGAGAAGCATGCATGATCAGTCTGCGGTTGAAAGTAAATAAAAGTCCATGTGCATGTTGGGAAAGGTCAGAACAGGCCTGGAATAAGCTGAGCTCTGATACCTGCGCTCTCTGTGAAGAAGAAGAGCATGAAGATCTGCTGTTCAGCAGCAACTTTACACCAGCAGACATCAGAGGTGTCAACATCACCACACACCACAAGAAACACCCTCTTTATCCGTCCCATATGTGGAAGTTTTTGGGGTCCTGCAAGCCGTTAGGCGAAGAGCCAGACCTCTGAGATCTATCAGAAGTGGATCATGTGACTGTTTTTACACAGAAAAAACTGCAGATAAAAGAACTATGCATATACAGTATATGTTTTACAGATAACTACACAAAACAGCCACATTGGGAAGCAGTTTGCGGAATTTTCCTCCTGTAGTCGCCATGGATATAAAACAAGAGAAACTGAAGAAATCATGTGATACACAATTCAACATGTACTGAATCAAACAGTGCCAGTTCATCCTTATTTAGAAAGAGTGTTTAAGGATTAGTTCACTGTAGAATTCAAATTTCCTGATAATTTACTCACCCCCATGTCTTCCTAGATGTTTGTGTCTTTCTTTCTTCAGTCGAAAAAAAAGAAGATTTTTGAGGAAAACATTCCAGGATTTTTCTCCATATAGTGGACTTCACTGGGGTTCAACGGGTTGAAGGTCCAAATGTCAGTTTCAGTGCAGCTTCAAAGAGCTCTACATGATCCCAGATGAGGAATAAGAGTCTTATCTAGAAATAATAATAATAAAAAAAAAAAAACATAAAAAAAAAAAAAAAACATATATATACTTTTTAACCACAAATGCTCATCTTGCACTGCTCTGCTCTGCGGCATGCATTACGTAATCATGCTGGAAAGGTCACGCGTAAAAAAAAAAAAAAAAAAAAAAGTAGGCGTTTTTTTAAAATGTTTTTTGAATAAAGTAAAATAAAAATGTACAAGTTCATTAATCCAGTTAAAGAAAACAACATTTAAAAGAACATAAAAAAATTACAATACTCAAGTCGAAAACAAAGCACCGAAACCACAGCACAAGCTAAAATAAAATAAAATAAAATAAAAAGTTCATTAATCCAGCTAAGAAAAACAAAACATTTAAAAGAATTTAAAAAAAAAATGACAATACTGAAGTTGAAAACAAAGCACCAAAACCACAGCACAAAATAAAAAAAATCCAGTTAAGGAAAACAAAACGACATTTAAAATAACATAAAAAATGACAATAATAAAGTCAAAAACAAAGCACCAAAACCACAGCACAAGCTAAAATAAAATAAAATAAAATAAAATAAAATAAAATAAAATAATAAAATAAAATAAAATAAAATAAAATAAAATAAAATAAAATAAAAGTTAATTAATCCAGTTAAGGAAAACAAAACATTTTAAAGAACATAAAAAAATTACAATAGTTGAAAACAAAGCACCAATACCACAGATCAAATTAAAATAAAATTGTATTAATCTAGTTAAAACACACACACACACACACACACACACAAACAAATAGAAGTTGAAAAAGTATCAACACAAAAATAAGATAAAATAAAATAGTAAAATAAAAATAAAATTTTTTGAAACATGCTCTTGAATGATAGATTAAAGGTGCTTAAAGACACTTAATTTTTCTTAAGTCTACTTGATAATAAACACTTCCATGCATTGTCCAGCATAAGTCCACGCTCACATGTGTTTTGGGAGGGGCTGATGGGAAACGGGAAAGGCTGATTCCCAGCGAGAGCGCATTTTAGATAATAACACACAAAACTGTCATATCCAGTGTTCAGTATAGGCTTTCAGTGTAATAACAAAGAGTAAGACAGAGCCGCACGCGCACACAGTGAGCTCAGTTGAACATCTCAGGCATAAACCATATCCTGCAGTGTCTGACCCTGGTCCACTTCAAATAATCAGCTCAAATTCGTTTTCTTTCAGGTAAGATTAGGAACCTCTTTCCAACCGGCCTTGGTGGGGCGAGAAAGCCTTTTATGAGGAAGCACACAAGAGGATATTGCAGCGGAAAGTCGACAGAAATGACATACATCTTTTGCTTACTTCAAACAGCTGCACTCTCGAACATTTACCCAGGTAAACGAAAGGCACAATACGCTTTATTTCAACAAAAATGAACTCAAAAGGCAGCTTGGTGTCAGTCACAATTTAGTGAAAGGTCTGTGCGCTAGTATGCGATTGATCAAAGAGCGACGCTATAGCTAGCCAGGCTTCCCAACACTTAACGCCTTCTCCGAACCTTTGATCCTGATAATTAAGAAGCTTTCTAGGGGCAAAAGCTAAAAATATTCAACTGCATCCAAAGACGCTCGACCTACATTGATGTCTGTCAGTAGGCCATACGATAGGCTACATTTAATGGGCAGAGACGTCGAGTATCCAACCGTATTCGGTATGAAACACACTCGCTAGGGGCGAAACAAGGTGGATATTTGAGGAAAAAAATGTTTTTTGAAGATGAAAGTCCAAATGGAGTCTTGAGAGAGAGCTGATGGAGTGTGTTGACCGCCTGAAAGTAGTCATGGTGAAACAAGCTTGGCTATTAGTGTCACTGGTGGCCTTGAAATGGCCAAACAAAATTATGGTTTGGGCGAGAGGTGGTTTGATGCGCTTGGTCCATTATTTGTTGAAGAGCTAGAGCAGTGCTTTAAGGGAGTATTTGTGACTGTGAGCTTGGAAGGTTTTAAGATAAAGAAAGTTGGAAAGGGAGGAAAAGAGACACATTTTAGCAGGTGGAATGTTGATATATCAGTGTGAGAATATGTAACATGCGTTCATGTGCGAGAGAGAAATATGGAGCATTAGTACCTGGAGGCTTCTGTCAGCGTTCACATTGATCTCTATTGGCTGATGGCGGTGCTGAGCTCTTCACTAGCGACTTTCAAGCTGTGAAAAAGGTGGTGAAACATGTCCTATGATTATTAAACATTTGGAATTGTTCTTGCAAAAATTGATTGCATCAGAATACACGGCTTTTTATTGCCCGTATAGAGTGATAGAAGCTGAAGTCATGTGATCCACAACTACTCAACATAAATGCAAATACAATTGCATCAAAGCAAAGCAAGTGCAAAAGCATCAGACATAAAATAAAACTCAGGAACAAGAAAATTAAATGCTAAAGTTGAGCACTGACCACTGAACACTGATTATCTCTTCATCACTGCACCTGATATATTAGGCAGCAAGTGAACATTTTATCCTCAAAGTTGATGTGTTAGAAGCAGGAAAAATGGGCAAGCGTAATAATTTGAGCGAGTTTGACAAGGACCAAATTGTGATGGCTAGACAACTGGATCAGAGCATCTCCAAAACTGCAGCTCTTGTGTGGTGTTCCCGGTCTGCAGTGGTCAGTATCTATCAAAAGTGCTCCAAGGAAGGAACAGTGGTGAACCGGCAACAGGGTCATGGGCGGCCAAGGTTGGGAGCGAAGGCTGGCCCGTGTGGTCCTATCCAACAGACGAGCTACTGTAGCTCAAATTGCTCAAGAAGTTAATGCTGGTTCTGATAGAAAGGTGTCAGAACACACAGTGCATCAGTTTGTTGCGTATGGAGCTGCATAGCTGCAGACCAGTCAGGGTGCCCATGCTGACCCCTGTCCACCGCCGAAAGCGCCAACAGTGGACACGTGAGCATCAGAACTGGACCACGGAGCAATGGAAGAAGGTGGCCTGGTCTGATGAATCACATTTTCCTTTACATCACGTGGATGGCCGGGTGTGTGTGCGTCTCTTACCTGAGGAACACATGGCACCAGGATGCATTATGGGAAGAAGGCAAGCCGGCGGAGGCAGGGTGATGCTTTGGGTAATGTTCTGCTGGGAAACCTTGGGTCCTGCCATCCATGTGGATGTTACCATGTACACCCTTTCATGGAAACGGTATTCCCTGGTGGATGTGGCCTCTTTCAGCAGGATAATGCTCCTGACACAAAGCAAAAATGGTTCAGGAATGGTTTGAGGAGCACAACAACGAGTTTGAGACTTCAAATTCTCCAGATCTCAATCCAATCGAGCATCTGTGGGATGTGCTGAACAAACAAGTCCAATCCATGCAGGCTCCACCTCGCATCTTACAGGACTTAATGGATCTGCTGCTAACATCTTGGTGTTAGATACCACAGCACACCTTCAGGGGTCTAGAGGAGTCCATGCCTCGACGGGTCAGGGCTGATTTGGCAGCAAAAGGGGGCCAACACAATATTAGGAAGGTGGTCATAATGTTATGCCTGATGGGTGTATATACAACAAGATAACATTTCAAGTTATGTGATCAACAACATGTTAATATAAACACAAATACTGTACAACTGAAAAAACAAAGCACCAAAAACACAGAACAAGCAAACATAAATAGTCATTTTTATAAAATAAAATCATTTACAATCCAGTTAAGGAGCACACAGAAAAAAAAGCCCTAAAACCTTTGCAAATGGTATGTTCTTGCAAAAAAATGATTGCATCAGAATACACAACTTTTTATTGGCCATCATCCAGTGGCTAACTGGACCCTGCTGTCCAGCCAAACCTTGACCCCTTGTGTAGGATCAGCTGAATTCTGAGATTGATTACTGGGCAGAAAGACACAGAAGGCCTTTGACCTTTGCCCTAATGACCGTCTTCCCTCAAGACTTGACTCAACTCTGGCCCATAAGCACACAAGCTCAGCAGAATCATCTCCCGTCTCACTGGATCCGGCGCTCTGCAGTGTTTGTGCTGTCAGCAAACCCCTGAGGTTATGGAAATCCACCTTAATACATTCAATTCATTTAAATATACTACATTCTACAATGTCATGTCCAGTTGCAAATATTTGTTCTACCACTTTGGAACAAATTACTACTTACTATTTTTTTTATTTTATAAAGTTGTCAAAAAAATAAAAGAATAGTTTCTGTCAATGTTCCCTCTAATTTTTTTTCTCGCTGAGCAAAACTTTTCTCTGTTGAGCGCACATTTTGGCCACCTGATCAAAAACATACTTTATATCAGACCTGTACAATGAACGTAAACACACACACACACAAAAAAAGTTGTTTTATCATGCAACTGTAACATTTAACTTTAATGTGCCGTTTCTATTTTATTTGACCCTTGATGTAACTTAGTGATATATTAAATAATATGTTTGAAAACAAGCAGTTTAGTCACTAAATTAAGCACATTTTAGGTTACTTGAGATTTTTTCACATTGCTGTATTAACTGTACCAGTCTTTACCAAGAAATTCTATTAAAAAATAATTTCTGTCCTCCTGCAGGACAGTTCAATTCTTTATAATAATATAATATGAGCAGTTACAATTATGGTTTGGAACAACCATAATGTGTTTTTGTACAGTCAATTATTAGCAACAGACAGTGTTAAACCATCAAAATTAGTACATGTTTATTGCTTATGAATCTCCCAGATTTTATATACCAGGAGGTTTCAAGATTTTTCGTGGCAAGGAGCCCTAAACAATCCCCTTGTGAGATCAATTTTTTATTAGGCTTACATTATAATATAATAAAATATAATATAATATTTAAGTATTTAAACTGATATACAGTATTATATCAGTTTAAATGCTTCCATTTGTTTTAATAAATTATAAAGTGAAAACAAACTGAAGCATTTAAACTGATAGCTAAATATTTTTAAGAAAAGTGAACGTTAACTCGTTTGTAGTTATCTAAACATCCCTGAAACCCACACCACCACCACACACACAAATCTGTTTAAACTGAGGTATATCACTGATGTATTTTGAGTTTGCAAGCTACACTTGTGGTGGGTGTGTGATTGTAAATGTCTCAGAGTTTTGTTAGCATTCTGTGCTCATCATCCGTTATTTTCGCCACTTTTCATTAAAACATGACGTTTTATTTCACATTTCTTTTCGTTTCGCGTTGCCTCTCGTATTGAGGTATTTAGTCCGCTAACATTACAGTATTCTTACCGCGACTGATTTGGCTCAGGGCCAGCCAGCTCACACGCGCTCAATCGTTCTCTTTCTATGAAACCTGTAAACCGCATTCACCGGTTCCAACTCTATAGCGACAATAACTCTATAGCGGTTGTCCAGAGCACTGCAATTATTTCTCATTTAAAGGTGCCCTAGATTGTTTTTTTACAAGATGTAATATAAGTCTAAGGTGTCTCCTGAATGTGTCTGTAAAGTTTCAGCTCAAAATACCCCATAGATTTTTTTTAATTAATTTTTTTAACTGCCTATTTTGGGGCATCATTAACTATGCACTGATTTCACTCGACGCCGCCCCTTTAAGACGCGAGCTTCCTGCCACACGAGCTGTCGACTATATTACAGCGCATTTACAAAGTTCACACAGCTAATATAACCCTCAAATGGATCTTTACAAGATGTTCGTCATGCACGCTGTATGCATGCTTCAAATTATGTGAGTAAAGTATTTATTTTGATGTTAAAAGTTTAATTCTGAGTGAATCTGAGGCTGGGCTCCGTGGCTAACGGCTAATGCTACACTGTTGGAGAGATTTATAAAGAATGAAGTTGTGTTTATGAATTATACAGACTGCAAGTGTTTAAAAAATGAAAATAATGACAGTCTTGTCTCCGTGAATACAGTAAGAAACGATGGTAACTTTGACCTCATTTAACAGTACATTATCAACATGCTAATGAAACATTTAGAAAGACAATTTACAAATATCACTAAAAATATCATATCATGGATCATGTCAGTTATTATTGCTCCATCTGCCATTTTTCGCTGTTGTTCTTGCTTGCTTACCTAGTCTGATGATTCAGCTGTGCACAGATCCAGACGTTAATACTGGCTGCCCTTGTGTAATGCCTTTGATAATTGTTGGGAACGTGGGCTGGCATTATGCAAATATTGGGGGCGTATACCCCGACTGTTACGTAACAGTCGGTGTTATGTTGAGATTCGCCTGTTCTTCGGAGGTCGTTTAAACAAATGAGATTTATATAAGAAGGAGGAAACAATGGAGTTTGAGACTCACTGTATGTCTTTTCCATGTACTGAACTCTTGTTATTTAACTATGCCGAGGTAAATTCAATTTTTGAGTCAAGGGCACCTTTAAACTACTACAATCATTTTCATGTCTGTTCTCTGCGCGGCAATTATTTCTTCTGCGCGGCCGCGCACGCGCGCAGCTTAGAGGGAACATTGGTTTCTGTCATTATTTACACATCCTCATGTCATTCCAAACCTGTATGCTGTATTCCTTTCTGTGAAAATTAATGATTTTTTAAAAGAGATTCTTTATATATCTTATATACAATAGTTCACAGTCACCATATCTTTCAAGCTATAAAATACATAAAGAAACAAACAAAAAAACATGACTCCTGTAGAGAAAAAGTGAAGTCTGATCAGGGTAAGGTTTGTGTGCGAATTCTGCTATCAGATGAATCAGGACTGTTGGCAATCATCAACAAACTCACTGGATCCAGGGATGGATTATTCCACCAGCCACTTCCAGCTGACAGGCTCTTCCAGGCAGATACTCAAATCCCTTGGCGGGGGAAGAGTCCTCGCTGGGTCTCCTAAAGCCTCCAAGAAGCTCACTGTTCATGTCCAGGTTTACAATCACATACACACAGGCCATGACAACTGAAGCTACTGCCTGAAGATCAATGGAGCAGTGTGACTCAGATTAAGGCCTTCTCTCAAGACCATTTCTCTCGCCGTGGATGCACATGGATCAGCGTCGCCTTTGAAGTGGGTCTTTCAGACGAGGTGAAGCGATGTGGTTGAGGAAGTGATAAACGAGCTGATGAGAGGTAGAGTGGAGGAGAGGAGGGAACGCGAGCATCAGCGACAGCTACTGGACTTCCGGGCAGGAGGAAACACTCGTAAATCACGTCACTGGAGCTGCTGACCTCCGGTCGGCACCAGAGGTGTAAGAGACATGCTCATCTTCTGTTCTTATATTCCAGCAGCACATCTGTACCCGCGAGACAGGAGGGATTTATCCTCGGTTTTTCAATTGTTTTGAAAACACAAGTAGTTGGTCTTGAGCCAACACGCTGATAGATATTACATGTGATTGTACATTAAATACAAGCTATTATGTTTCAGTTTCAGTTTATTCCTTGAGATTCTCACTTATATGCAACTGAAGGCTGATTCACACCACGAGCGAAACAAATCATAGACCGATTCACACTGAGAGTGAAACAAAAACTGCACGTTGTTCATCCATGTGGTTTAAAGTAAAATAAAACTATTAAAAAATAATATGACATTAACTGATTTCACTCGTTTTAAATCCAAAACAACTCACAAATTACAGCTACAAACTATTTTTATTTCATTACGTTATTAAAACAATAAATGAAAAAGTCTGTCATTACTTACCCATCCAAAGTCATTCCAAATGCATGTATTTTTTCTGTGACAAAGGAGAATTTTTAAAGAATCTTTATGTAACTTTTACATATAATACATGAATGAATGAATGAATAAATAATAAAATTGATAACAAATAGAT
Source organism: Ancherythroculter nigrocauda (assembly GCA_036281575.1). Classification (NCBI taxonomy): domain Eukaryota; kingdom Metazoa; phylum Chordata; class Actinopteri; order Cypriniformes; family Xenocyprididae; genus Ancherythroculter; species Ancherythroculter nigrocauda. The sequence goes on along the minus strand of VTFQ01000021.1, from coordinate 2,923,127 downwards.
ACATAAAAAACTATAAATAGGTAAAAATAAAAACCATATATATAAATGAAATACTAATAATTTGATAAAAAATAATTAATACATAAAATAATAAGCACCCAGATAAATTAAAAACAAATAAATTAAATGCAAAAAAGTATGTATATATATATATATATATATATATATATATATATACACACACACACACACATACATATACTCAAAAAAATAAGCCTTTTTTTAAGATTTACAAAATGTAATAGTAAAATTGGAGTTGAATAATTCATATTTTAATTGAATTGATTAAGGATTGTTCAATTATTCAATTAAAATACACAATGTTTATTTAATTCAATTTGATGGAATTTTACTATTAATTAAATTGTGTAAATCTTAAAAAACAATTCTTAAATTTTTTTTGAGTGTTTACAATATATAATTAATATTTACAATATTATACGGTTTACAATATATTCACATAGAAAACAGCTATTTTTAAATTGCAATAATATTTCACAGTTTTTATTGTATTTTTGATCAAATAAACAGCCTTGGTGAGCAGAAGAGACTTGCTGTAATGTGCCAATTATGTAAAGTGAAGAAGCTTTGTACTGTGTGAATGAACTGGCACAGGTATAAAACGTGAAGTAATTAATCAATTTCTCTACATTTGTATACAAATGTCGTGGTCATCTCAGCATGAAAACATCAAAACAGACACTTGACAAAAGCTATGTTCCTCTCTCAACTCTGTCCTGGACATCACATCCGCTTCTGCGTCTGTGTCCTTGTCCGCATCTCTGCAGCTCATCCACCTCTTTCCCGCCAGACACGGCTGGAGAAAAAAAAAAAAAAAACGTTTGGGGCAAAAAAGAGAGAAATAATTGGATTCCCAGCTTCCACCTCCTCCTTCCCCCACGCGTCGGACACCCCTAATTAACAACAGGGAGAGTCAGAGAAAGCCTGGAGAAAAAATCTGCTGTTTGGATTGAAAAAAAAAAAATGACCGGCAACATATTGTCTCCTTCACGTCCACACGGGCTAATAACAGCTAGTGGCTGGTGCACGAGAACGAGAAGGCGTCAAAACCTGGCAAAGTCACTCATTCATAAAATCTCAATGTGTGACTATAGCTCTAATTACAACCCACGTCGGCCTCAATTAGACCACAGCTTTTCTCTCCGCGTTAACTCTTAATTAATGTATCGCCGGTTAATTACAGGTTTTGCGAGTGGGGCTCTGTCAGACGCTCGCTGGTTTTCTCAGCGGGAGGTATGGGGGGGGATTTCTTTACATCAGCTCCGTTCCAAAACCGAATGAGCTGCTTTGCTGCCTAGGCCCACATAGACAGCTGCCTTCTAAGACAGCATTCAAACTCTAATGGAACTTCATAAATAAGTGATCCGAACTCCAGAAGTCACTCAAACAGCAGTGCTTATGTAAAGATTCAACTCTCAAGTGATTCCAGCTCTCTAAAAACACTTAGAAAACATGAGTAAAATAACATCTACACTGTAAAAATTGCCAGGAATTTACAGGATTAAAGAGTATTATTTTACAATAAATTAATGTAGTCAGACATTTACAGTGAAATTAATGCATGCTGAGTCATTTTCTTATGGATTACTGTAAATCAACAGCAAAATGATAATTTACTGCTGAAATCACATTATAAAGTTGTCTTTATCCATGCCACTGTAAGAAATGATATTGTTAGTACTGTAATTGTTTTGAAGTCACCATTATTGTGATCAGTGTTCTATTTGATTGGGATCTTGGACCTTGTATATTCATATTCAAATTTCTGATCTAGCCAAGTCAGAAGTGTGACAAATGAAAACATTTGTTAAAACAATGAAAGCTAGAATATAAAATAAGCTAATTGGCTGATTTAAAGTTAGTCAAACTATACTGTTATTAGCATTATTTCAGCATAATGATTTGTAGATGGATATTTCATAATAGTAAAGCAGCTGCTGAGATTTATCTTTGAAAGGTGTGACATCATCTTGCAACGCAAGATTTTTTGTCTTCCATCACCTAATGATGCACATACATCAATACTCGACATACAAAACACAACAATGGTGGCACTCAACAAATAATAATAATAAAAACGATAAATTCTGAACATTACGAAATAAACAACAAACAACACAAACTGCTAAAGGTGAACCAAAAATAAGTTCAGCAGCACAGATAAAACCAACAAGAATCAAGAAACCCCGCAGCATAATATATTCATGCCGCACTGCATGCTGGGTAACTTCATAATACATATGCACTGTAGAAATACAGCATGATATTGTACTGTAAAACCGAACAGTGAAATTAATGAAATGAGTTCATTTCACTCAATAATGAAAGTTCATTGTACTTAATAGAAAAAAGTTGCGTGAACTCAAAATTTGAGTGTAATAAGCTTTAATTTAATATGTTTGAGTTGCAGCAGATTTCTAATTCACAGCATGCGCTGTGTCAGACTTTATAAGGAAAAAAAAAATGTTGAAATTAAGTGTTATTTTGTGTGTTTTTGCACAGGATTAACATAGGGAGACATAAGTCAGTGTTTAATGTTGTGTTATGTTGGGATTTACAGGGGATTCTGTTATGTTATTAACCATTGTGGTGAAGAGTAGAGTCTATGGTAATGTTGAGGATGGGCTGCAAAACTTAAGACCACATACTGTTGTTTGATTATATAAATGCAAGTATATAATCACATTTCCTTTGAAAGTTATAATAGCATTATTTACTATCTAACATTTAATCAAGATCTGAATGTGATGTTTATGTAAATTAATTTTTTATTAATGTTTATTAAATTAATATTGTTACATGAATTCAAATTGAATGAGTGGAATAAACTTAAAATCTTTAAGTTGAGTGTACTCTAATGATTGACTAGGCCAACACTAAAATATAAGTGAATTTAACTTAATGTATATGAGTTTACAGTACTCATACTTATTGGTTTTAAAACTTAAATGGTTTAAGGCAATCAATTTCCTCAAATGATTTGAGTTACCGTAACTTATCGGGGTTTACAATGTACTGTGGAATTACTGTGAAAGTCATGCAATTATTAACCTGGAATATACTGTAATTTCACACTCTTTGGACATTTTTGGTTTGCCTAAACGAAGCTAGACTTTTAAGTCACTGTATATTTGAACAGAGCTGATATTTGCATATTTTGCAACAAAAGTTTTGTCTTATGAATGTTTCTTCAACCATTGCCACTTTAGATTTAATAAATTAATAATAATTATTATTTTTGTTTTACTACAAATCATGTATTTAGCTTTTTGTTTTATTCTGGAAATGGCATGTAAAATATTTTTGAAATAAAATTTTGTCCTGCTAAGGCTATTTGCTTAATTTTACAAAATTACAGTTTAAGTAAAGATTTCATTTTCACAAAATAAATATACATTTAAATGTTGATTTGAATGTTTGTTCATTTGTTCATCAAAAACAAAATTAATATTTTCATATTTTAAGATTTTAATGTAAAGGGTAAAACAATAAAAAATTGTATGTAACAAAGTATTTAAAAATAGAAAAAATAAAGGAGAAAAAGGAAGGAAAAAATATAAGCTGTCAAAAAAAAAAATAATAGAAATGCACTTTTGAAACAAAAAAAAAAGCTTGAAGAAGCACCCATTCGTGGAGTAAATCTGATAATATTTGATTAATCTGATTAGTTTCTCAACATATCTCAGTAAAGAATGAAATAAAATTTCACTATAATGAACATTTCTGACAACTAGTCTGCCATATCAGAGATATTTTTTCCTGGACCTTGTCACAATGCATTCTGGGATTGCATCCTCTGCAAAGCATACTTGCAATCCTGCCTTATAAATGTGCCGAAAGGCATCTTGCATTGTAGACAGGCGTTTAACACATTGTTTATTTCCCTAATGCAACCAGGCACTTCCTGTTCAGTCTTACATGTTTCATGTCTCCGTGTCTCTTTCAGGGTGTCTTCCATTGTCTTCCCCAGTTCTTGGAAGCGGTGACGTGGACCAGGCACCATTTTACAGCTCCTGGAAAAGAGAGAGGGGTCGAGAACAAGAGATCAAGAGAAGCGCAGGAGACATCAATAAGAGAACCAGGGAGAAAGAGGTGGGAGATGGCGAGTGAAAGCGAGGGAACGAGTGAAAGAGGAGAACAAAGCTCGTGTGAAAGAGAGCAAGAGTGAGAGAGGAGGTGAGAGGGAGACGTTTGTAAGTGTGTTTGCGTCGAGAGAGAGGGAGAGAGTGACATCCAGAAAAAGGAGGAGAAACTCAAGAGAAGAATGAGAGCGCTTTCTCCCGCTGTCCCTGTGCGACAGGTCCCGCTCGCCTTTCCATGTGTTAATTACACATGTAAGGCCTATTATAACCCTGCAAGGACACCCGCTGACTGGGAAAATGAAGGCGGCGTACTCGAGCGCGCCAGACTAAAGATAATAGTTTCCCTCCTGCATTTTCACAGGCCGCGGTAACTAACTCTGGAGACGGAGGCGAGTCGGGGAACACGGTTAGCATGGAAATGTTCTCTATAACTACCTAAGAAAGTGTGTCGAGCAGAGCCTGGTGTTTCATTTAAGGCGTCGGCCTGTTACCGAAACGTGTGATCAGACTGGAAGGCAGGCGGCTGTGATATTAGGAGTTTAAAGGAGCGATACACTCAGGGAAATCATTTCTCTGCTTTACTGTAAATGATGCATGAGCACATGTTTGGAGATGCCACTATAGAACGACTGATTAAATCTTAATGGTTTTGTTTTGTTTTTAGGCTTATGATTTACACCTGCTGATGATAGAACAGGTGAAAAATCCCACAGATGCACATTTAAAAGAGGGACTGAAGTCATATCTAGAGAAGAGTTTAAGAAGCAACTAGTTCTGCACGGACAAGCAAGCCTCACATTATCAGCAAAGTCTAATATTTATCATTTTTAATATTTTAATATTTATGAAATTGTCAAAGAATCATTATAATACTGTGGTAGTTTAAACTTTACAATAATGTTTCATTTGTTAACATTAGTTAACTGCATCAGTTAACATGAACTACATCTATACGTTAATAAAAAAAAAAAAACATATTTTAAATAAAAAAATTAAATATTTTTTATAAAAGTGATAATAAAATAGTAATTATATACTATTTTTTTTAAATATATATAAAATAGTCTAATAAAATAATAAAACAAATTATATTAAAAAAAATAAAGAATATTGTCATGGTAATATCTATTTATGATAAGTTAATAATATTGCTGTAAGTTAATAAAATTAAGTACAGAAAAGTATGATATTGACAGTTGTGGTAGTATTAACAATTATTAAAATAAAATAAAATAATAAAATAAATTATATAAAAAAATAATATGTATGTAACCCAAATAATATGTATTTATGATAAGTTAATAATATTGCTGTAAGTTAATAAAATAAATAAAATAATAATTAATATTTAAATGAAATAAAAATAAAATTTAATATTAATCATTTAAATATTTATATAAAATAGTAATAAAATAGTAATTATATACTATTATTAAATATTTATAAAATAGTCTAATAAAATGAAGTACAGAAAAGTATCATCAGTATTATTAACAATAACATAATATTGCTGTAAGTTAATAAAATAAACAAAATAATAATTAATATTTTAAATAATAAAATATAAAAATTCTTTATTAATATTTTAATATTTATTCAATAGTAATAATAATAATAAAATATTAACAATAAAAAGAAGTACAAAAATACCATGATACTGACAAAGTCATAATTCTGTGGTAGTATTTATGATTAACTTAATAATGCATATTGCATAATAATAATATTTTGAATAAAATAAAATAATCTTTATTAAACCCTTCTTCTGTACTTCATAAATGTGCAAATTCATCAGCTTGTGATGTTTTTAGACATGATAATACCATGGTATTCTTTTAAGAACCTTACTACTAAGTATGTACTATGTAAATTCTAGGGTGCATGAATGTGGCATCTTTTCATAGCATGACCTTCATACCAAAGTACCACATTATTGATACCATCACCTTCATTTTTAAGGGTTTACATACAACATAATACTTTTACATTATATAGTTAATAGTCAAATGAAATGCAGTGCTCTTGATGAAGTATGTACTTACTCTTTTCTGTCGTTCACACGAGGACACATGATGATCTGATCAACTTCCCTCACAGCAGGGCATGCTGGGATAGCACTCGTTCTACATCCTGCCCCGGGTCACACGTCTTCATAAATATTCATGACGGAAATTCACAGCTCGCTCTGTATCTGCAGCAATCACAGGATTTAATTAATTAATACATTTTTTTTTAAAGAAATGATCATGTGACTTTTAAAAACTTTTTTTAGAAATGCATTGTTAAGAACAACAATAAGAGCGATGAGCTTGTTTATCATACACATCAAACGCAGCCTCAACTCTTCTTAATGGTGAACCTTCAAGGACAAACAAAGCCTGAAATAAGAGCGCGAGGGTTTAACTCAGTGTCTTTGTTTTTAAACAGCACAAGGCCATCTGAAAGCTCAGCATGACCGTGGGCTGATCTCATATTCTCCAGAGCTTCTCATCATAATGTCTGTTAATCTACACAGCTGCAGGGTTCGCAATTGACCTCCTTTTGTGTTTGACGGCAGAAAACGCTGCATATTCCATCACTTGCTGAAGCTTTGATGAGTTTGGTGCAGTTACATCGGAGTATACAAGAAGAGGCCGATGCTGATATCAGATCTACTGCATGGAGCTAGAAGATTGAGGCGATTCATTCAGGCAAAAAGACATCGTGCCTGGCTATCAAATGCTGATGCAATCCTGTATGCTTTCATTTTATCCTTACGCTGCATCATATAACAACAGTTCATCACAAACCTGGCTGTTAGTATCTAAAAAAGAAAAAAAAAACACCATAAAGCTTATAACTAAAATTAAATAATAAAATAAAAGTTAAATAATAAATAAATAAAACCCTTTTTTTCTTCAGTTCTTCATCTATAGATGTTCCCAAACATACATGCATTCCTGTACTTGTATTTTATTTTACTTTACTTTGGGTTCATTTTAAGCAAGCAATACAGTCATTTTTAAACAATAGTTGAGTTAAATAAAACTACCCAGCAGGTTGGGCAAACATTTAACCCAACCACTGGGTTACCGTGCGTTCACACCGCCGCCGGCGAGAGCATAAAAGTGACAGGAAGTCATTCATTTTCAATGTGAGCCAGCGGCGAGCTACGGTGAGAGCATCGAGGAGAGTTGAAGTCAGGTCAACTTTATGGAAATGAGCTATGACGCGGTTCAGCGGCAACCAATCGGAATGTAGAGTTCCTCGCTTGAGAGGATTCCGATTGGTTGCCACAATTTGTCATTAACTTTGACCCTCCCACCGGCGGCGATTTGAACGCACAGTAGTGTTTTTGGCAGGGCAGCCAGGGCGAATTTTGACGCTCTCTCGCCAGCGGCAGTGTGAAAGCACAGTTAAAACAACTCATTCACTGGGTTAAAACATCCCAATCGCTGGGTTAAAACATCCCATTCGCTGGGTTAAAACAACCCAATCGCTGGGTTAAAACATCCCAATCGCTGGGTTAAAACAACCCAATCGCTGGATTAAAACAACCCAATCGCTGGGTTAAAACAATCCATTTGCTGTGTTAAAACAACCCAATCGCTGGGTTAAAACAACCCAATCGCTGGGTTAAAATAATCCATTCGCTGGGTTAAAACAACCCATTCGCTGGGTTAAAACATCCCAATCGCTGGGTTAAAACATCCCATTCGCTGGGTTAAATCATCCCAATCGCTGGATTAAAACAACCCAATCGCTGGGTTAAAACAATCCATTTGCTGGGTAAAAACAACGCATTCGCTGGGTTAAAACATCCCAATCGCTGGGTTAAAACAACCCAATCGCTGGATTAAAACAACCCAATCGCTGGGTTAAAACAATCCATTCGCTGGGTTAAAACAACCCATTCGATGGGTTAAAACATCCCAATCGCTGGGTTAAAACATCCCAGTCGCTGGGTTTAAACATCCCAATCGCCCAATCGCTGGGTTAAAACATCCCAATCGCTGGGTTAAAACATCCCAGTCGCTGGGTTTAAACATCCCAATCGCCCAATCGCTGGGTTAAAACAACTCACTCGCTGGGTTAAAACATCCCAATCGCTGGGTTAAAACAACCCAATCGCTGAGTTAAAACAACCCAATCGCTGAGTTAAAACATCCCAATCGCTGGGTTAAAACAAACCATTCGCTGGGTTAAAACAACCCAATCGCTGGATTAAAACAACTCACTCGCTGGGTTAAAACAACCGAATCACTGGGTTAACTTACTCGCCCTCATGAGGTCTGAATCTATACACTCTAAAAAATGCTGGGTTAAAACAACCCAATCGCTGGGTTAAAACATCCCAATCGTTGGGTTAAAACATCCCAATCGCTGGGTTAAAACAACACATTCGCTGGGTTAAAACAACCCAATCGCTAGGTTAAAACATCCCAATCGCTGGGTTAAAACAACCCAATCGCTGGGTTAAAACATCCCAATCGCTGGGTTAAAACAACCCAATCGCTGGGTTAAAACATCCCAATCGCCCAATCGCTGGGTTAAAACAACTCACTCGCTGGGTTAAAACAACCCAATCGCTGGGTTAAAACATCCCAATCGCTGAGTTAAAACATCCCAATCGCTGGGTTAAAACAACTCACTCGCTGGGTTAAAACAACCCAATCGCTGGGTTAAAACATCCCAATCGCTGAGTTAAAACATCCCATTTGCTGGGTTAAAACAACCCAATCGCTGGGTTAAAACATCCCAATCGCTGGGTTAAAACAACCCATTCGCTGGGTTAAAACATCCCAATCACTGGGTTAAAACAACTCACTCGCTGGGTTAAAACAACCCAATCGCTGAGTTAAAACAACTCACTCGCTGGGTTAAAACAACCCAATCGCTGAGTTAAAACAACCCAATCGCTGGGTTAAAACAACTCACTCACTGGGTTAAAACATCCCAATCGCTGGGTCAAAACAACTCACTTGCTGGGTTAAAACATCCCAATCGTTGAGTTAAAACATCCCAGTCGCTGGGTTAAAACATCCCAATCGCTGGGTTTAAACATCCCAATCGCCCAATCGCTGGGTTAAAACAACTCACTCGCTGGGTTAAAACATCCCAATCGCTGGGTTAAAACAACCCAATCGCTGGGTTAAAACAACTCACTCGCTGGGTTAAAACAACCCAATCGCTGGGTTAAAACATCCCAATTGCCCAATCGCTGGGTTAAAACATCCTAATCGCTGTGTTAAAACAACTCACTCGCTGGGTTAAAACAACCCAATCGCTGAGTTAAAACATCCCAATCGCTGGGTTAAAACATCCCAATCGCTGGGTTAAAACAACCCAATCGCTGGGTTAAAACAACTCACTCGCTGGGTTAAAACATCCCAATCGCTGGGTTAAAACATCCCAATCGCTGAGTTAAAACATCCCAATCGCTGGGTTAAAACATCCCAGTCGCTGGGTTTAAACATCCCAATCGCCCAATCCCTGGGTTAAAACAACTCACTCGCTGGGTTAAAACATCCCAATCGCTGGGTTAAAACAACCCGATCGCTGGGTTAAAACAATTCACTCGCTGGGTTAAAACAACCCAATCAATGGGTTAAAACATCCCAATCACCCAATCACTGGGTTAAAACATTCCAATCGCTGGGTTAAAACATCCCAATCGCTGGGTTAAAACAACCCAATCACTGGGTTAAAACATCCCAATCACCCAATCGCTAGGTTAAAACAACTCACTCGCTGGGTTAAAACATCCCATTCGCTGGGTTAAAACAACCCAATCGCTGGGTTAAAACATCCCAATCGCTGGGTTAAAACAACCCAATCGCTAGGTTAAAACAACTCACTCGCTGGGTTAAAACATCCCAATCGCTGGGTTAAAACAACCCAATCGCTGGATTAAAACAACCCAATCGCTGGATTAAAACAACCCAATCGCTGGATTAAAACAACCCATTCGCTGGGTTAAAACATCCCAATCGCTGGGTTAAAAAAACCCAATCGCTGGGTTAAAACATCCCAATCGCAGGGTTAAAACATCCCAGTCGCTGGTTTTAAACATCCCAATCGCCCAATCGCTGGGTTAAAACAACCCAATCACTGGGTTAAAACAACCCAATCACCCAATCGCTGGGTTAAAACATCCCAATCGCTGGGTTAAAACAACTCACTCGCTGGGTTAAAACAACCCAATCGCTGGGTTAAAACATCCCAATCGCTGGGTTAAAACAACCCAATCGCTGGGTTAAAACAACTCACTCGCTGGGTTAAAACATCCTATTCGCTGGGTTAAAACAACCCAATCGCTGGGTTAAAACAACCCAATCGCTGGGTTAAAACAACCCAATCGCTGGATTAAAACAACCCAATCGCTGGGTTAAAACAACTCACTCGCTGGGTTAAAACATCCCATTCGCTGGGTTAAAACATCCCAATCGCTGGGTTAAAACAACTCACTCGCTGGGTTAAAACATCCCATTCACTGGGTTAAAACAACCCAATCACTGCGTTAATTTACTCGCCCTCATGAGGTCTGAATTTATACACTCTAAAAAATGCTGGGTTAAAACAACCCAATCGCTTGGTTTGTTCATTTTCAAACCAACTTGGGTTGTTTTTAACCCAGCATTTTTTAGAGTGTAGAGATTCGGACCTCATGAGGGCGAGTAAATAATGACTGAATGTTCATCATTCTTTTAAAATGTACCTTTCAGCCTAAACTGATGCATTCACATCACAAAATCCCATTAAACTGCACTTAGCTTGCGGACAGATGTTTTTTTTTCCTCTGGCCAGTGGTTGGGGAAGTTCACGAGCAGGGCAGATCTCGGCCAATCGCGCTCAGGAGAGACAGTCTGCGAGATTGGCCGGTTCCTGTCGAGCTCGCTCGATTAGTGCTGTCAGCCCCACAGCCAAGCTGTTTCTAATGAGACGTGCAGACAGAGAGATGTCGCGTCCACGGGTGGCCCTCTCACTCGAAAATGAGACTGGTCGACACGTACGGGTGACAGGGAAGGTGGGAAAGGTGACAGAGGAAGGGGGTGGATGTCACGGGGGGCGGAGGGGCGAGACGGGTCAGCCAAGGGCTGCCAGAAACATGAGTTGAGTGACAGGTGAAGGCGGGTGAAGAGATGTCAGGGAGCCATCGCGCCTGCCATCCGAGGGACATGAGTGGATAATTACATGGTCAGTGATGTTGCTCGGCCTCTCCAGCCTCTTTATTTTCTGGCTCCTTCTCGCACTGGTGAACGCGAGGCCTGTGTGAAAGAGAATAACATTGATTACCGAACAAAATAACACAACTTAACATGTACACGTCAACCCAGGCTCGTCGGAAGACCGTGCATGTGGTGACACTTCTGCAGAATTATATTACGTTGCTTGCGTGTTTCGTGACACTCTCAAGATGACGTGTCCAGTGTGTGATGCTACGCTTAAAAAGAATTTGGTGTCGCAAGTAACACACTGAATTAAACGTGAAATGTTGAAGTTTAGAAAGACTGAAATAGTATTTTATTGTAAAATGCACTCCAATAACTTTTTTTACAGTGTAGGATTACTTTGAAACAATTTTCACTCAGAAATTTTACAATTTTACAAAAAAAAAATGTTGTGTTAAAAACAACCCAAGTTGAGTTGTAAATGTACAAACCCAGCGGTTGGGTTAAATGTTTGACCAAAGTGCTGGGTAGCTTTATTTAACTCAACTATTGTTTAAAAATGACTGGATTGCTTGATTAAAATGAATCCAAAGTTGGAAATTAACATTTATTAATATGTTTAATAAATAAACATTCATTAATAAGTTTAATGTCAACAATAAACATTTACTAAATTGCTCATTAATAAATGTTCACCTTTTGATTATTATTGTTGCCTCTAGTTATTTTGTGTCTGATTTTTAATTTCCAACTTATTTTGGGTTCATTTTTAAACAATAGTTGAGTGAAATAAATCTACCCAGCAGGTTGGGCAAGCATTTAACCCAACCACTGGGTTAAAACAACCCAATCGCTGGGTTTGTCCATTTTCAACCCAACTTGGGTTGTTTTTAACCCAGCATTTTTTAGTGTATGGAGCTGGTAATGTGATGAAAAAGTCAAAATGTATTAGTTTACAAATCATGCACTCTGGTAAAAGTGTTTTGAGGTCATAGTGTACTATTGTGCAAGGAACCACGCAAACATAAGTCTTTGTTAATGGACAATCTGACCCCGTAATCATAATTTGTGTGAAAAGGAAGAAAACATGTTGGTGTTTTACTGCCACTAATGTTCATTTCAGCTGGAAACTGCAGTCAGTTGTATGAATTGGTACATTTTTGGAGTTGAAATGTAGAGGCATGTTTTTCCAATGAGCCTATTCTGGTAAATGTATATGACACCGGGTGATCGCACAATCAGCGGCAAAGCAGCGTTCTCCAACGTACATTTCACACTTTAATGCTTGAGATAGAATGAAATATCAGCCAGGCTGATTTTCACCTGGCAAGAATAAAAGGAGTGAAAAAACTGCCATACCAACAGAGCAGAATATCACAAAGACTCGGGCAAAACACTCTAACAAACACAGATAAGTGAGCGAGAATTTTCTTCAGATAATGCACTAAAACGTTTAAAAATGTATCATGCAGGTCTTTGGTACTTTATCCATAACTAGATTTCTCGTTCTCATTCTTAGACTTCACACACATCATAAACACACTCTAAAAATGCTGGGTTAAAAACAACCTGAAAGTTGGGTTGAAAATGGACAAACCCAGCGGTTGGGTTAAATGTTTGCTCAACATGTTGGGCAGTTTTATTTAACCCAACTATTGTTTAAAAATGACTATTTGGCTGGCTTAAAATTAACCCAAAATAGTTTGGAAATTAAAAATCAGACATAATTACTGGCAACAATAATAATCAAAAAATGAACATTTATTAATAAGCAATTTAATTATTATTCATTAAACTTATTAATAAATGTTAATTTCCAATTTATTTTGGGTTCATTTTAAGCAAGCAATATAGTAATTTTTAAGTTGAGTCGATTTTGAGTTAAATCCAAACATTTAACCCAAACGCTGGGTTAAAACAACCCAATTCAGATGTTTATATGCAAATATCTATATTATGATAATTTTAAATCCAGTATTTTTGTGTATTGTGTATTACATTGTATTATGTGTGACCACCCCACATCAGGTTTGGGTCATTCAAATTTTTAATTATTTGTATAGATTTTATTTATTATATATGTATATTTCTATTTGTCATTATGTGCAGACTTAGGCACCTTAAATGCTTCACAACATTTTCTTTAGTGCACCAGTAAGAAATACCAATTTTAGATTTCCAAATCATTGAGTCAGTCTAGGATTACATGAAGAGACGGAAACAACGAAGACAGCCAGAATGTATAGAAGAACTGCCTGTAAATGTTGTGCAAGTGTACTTGGGAAAAAGCAAAAAGCAATTATATAAATACTATTCATGCCATTGTTTTTGAAAACATCCTTAATTTAGTGCATTTGTTCTGTTGCCACAGTTCTTCTTTGGTTTAAGGCTTTAATCTCAGTTTGCGTCTGTCTCTTCATGTATTACAATATTTGCAAAAGTAATGTTTGGAAATGTAAAATGGATATTTCCTACTACACAAGCAAAAGATATGTTTTCAACATTGATAATAATCAGAAATGTTTCTTGAGCAGCAAATCAGCATATTAGAATGATTTCTGAAGGATCACTGGAGTAATGATGCTGAAAATTCAGCTTTGATCACAGGAATAAATTACATTTTAAAATATATCCACATAGAAAACAGTTCTTTTATATTGTTATAATATTTCATAATATTTCTGTATGTTTGATTCAATAAATGCAGCCTTGTTGAGGGTTAGGAGACTCTGACTTGTTAACAGACTCTGTTCAAAAACATTAAAAAATCTTAATGACCCCAAACGTTTGAACAGCAGTGTTTTTGGATCAGTATCGGCCAATAAAAAAAAGCATATACTAAATTACATATAGTGCTAAAATACAGCCAGCATTCATTTCTCATATGTTCTTCAACACAAACCTTTAAAATCACTACCGGACGTGTTTGTGTAGTTACTTTGAGCCTGTCGCACGTGTGGAGATCACAAAGATCTCTCTCATCCTCACACGTTTGTTTCATCTGGAGAGAATGATCTCTTTCTTGCCGCAGCGCTCCGACGACATTCCCGTCCTTCAATGTGCTCCCGTTCCATCTGCCCACAAGACTCATGGGATTTCTCTCGCCTCTTGGAGCTCGGCGGTCCCATCCCACTGCCTTTCATGTCCTACAGGATATAAGACAGGAATCTCAGATAGTGCTGGTACGGATGAGAGAGGCACACGCTACAGGAAGTCGACTACAGAGAAAAGTGTGTGTTCCTCCTTTAGCACCATGTCAGACGGTAAACGATGAGCATATGCTGGTGAGGCGAGTCCAGGAGTTCACATTCATGTTTACTGCAGGACATTTACAGAGGCGTCAGCTAAGAGGTTTACCTGGTCGCATTAGGTGGAGTGCTGCTCATAACATCAACATCAGTGTCAAGATGGGTGGAAAAAGGCTCTTAGAAAAAGGACAAAACAAAATGTAATAAATAAGGATGCATTATTGGCTATACGGGATGAACACTCAGCAAGTGCCAAATGTGTATCTTGCCAACAAGCTCAGTCAACATAATAAACTTAAATTAAACAGACCAAGAAGTGATATGAAGAATTTAAATCAAAGACTAACAGACTGTCCCTGAAGAAAACATCTGTTGTGACTTATGCATCCTGTAAGAGTGAAAATTTACCATCAGTAGATTATCTAGAATTACAGAGTTGTTTTTCCCCAGATCTCAGTGTAGTGACACGTGGAATATTAAACCACCACAATGCAATTATAAGGAAGAAAATCTAAGTTTAGTGTCTAGACTTTTGACTGCATGGTGCTAAATTTTTTTCAAAATATATATACAGTACAGTATAAACAGTATAACAGAATTTAATTGATTAAAAAAATTAAAAACTGAAACTGGAAAAATTAACTATTAATATACTATTTTTCACTATTTACTCTAAATGAACTATAAAAACTAAATAAAAACAATAAAATAATAATAAAATTATGTTAAAAAAATTGTAAAAGCGCACAATATTTAAAATGAAAACAAAACTGCATTATGCACTAACGGTGGGAAATAATAATAATAACAATAATAATAATAATTATATATATATATATATATATATATATATATATATAACAAATTTAATTGATATAATGATATAAGATAAAAATATACTATTTTTCACTATTTACTCAAAATTAACTAAAAGAAACAACTAAATAAAAACAATAAAATAATAATAAAATTACATTTAAAAATGAGGAAATGCACACAATATTTAAAATTAACAAAAAAAATTGAAAATTTGCATTATGCACTGACGTGGGAAATAGAAAGTGTTTTATAAATAAGCAATAAGCAACCTTATTGCTTTTATAAAACGGTTACCACACAATACAAATATTAAAGCCAAAAATATATATCAATGCAAGTAAACTTTCACTAAAAGCCTTCCTTTCGCTGGAAAAAAAATAGTCTGTGACTGCGAACAGCAACAGAAGTTACATTATTACACCATTTGATGGCGGCAAAGACTGTCTTTATGAGTGTGTCAGTCAGTAGCGAAGACTTTTATATTGAAAAGACTGAATTGTAGTGAACACGGAAAAAGACGCAACTGACAAATGCTTTGACTAGCGCTGTCAGTCACGGGAAAACCCCTTAACTGTTAAAAGGACAAGATAATACACTGGACATTTAAACAGGTTTTTTATTATGAACATAGGCCTGAAGGAAAATGCTAAATCTGAATGCAGGTAATAAACTCGTTCAAACGATCTCTTTCTCACAATACTCTTCTAGTTCTACATAATACAGTAAGCTTCAATTCAGTTTACATTGCTAAGAGTGGATGCTAAGGGTGTTGTGTAGTGATACACAGAACCGTTGGGTGAAGCGGTCATAGCCGTGTTTTATCATGAATAAAACACAGCTATTGACCAATCAGATTCAAGGACAGGAACTAACTGTTTTATAATAAAAAATAATGCATGTTTAATGGCTTGTTGGATAATTTTGGACTCTACCTTTACCTATCTGTGAATAAACATACTCAAGGTGTCTTCATAGCATTTTGGTCTTGATTGTATGGAAAATCCTTCTAATTCTACAATACAAATCCCCTTTGTACAAGGTCTTTCCGTTTTCACTGGATTGTCACAACAGCAGGGAGAATCACATAAGGATGTGTGAGAAATGTCAGACAAAATAAACAGCAGAAACATGAATACGGTACATTAATAAATCGATGCGGAGTCAATGCATGGATGGCTCAAAGCCTTGGCTTGCACTCCAAGAAACCTTTCCTTTTGACTCTGCTCCTGTGGAAATCATTATTCATATCGAGACACGTTCTTTTATTGTAACACATTGGTTAGTAAAAACAAAAAAATAAATAAATAAACACCACCCTGGAAAAAGCCCCCACGGTATACGCTCTGAGCTTTGATAAAAGAAGAGAAACTCTGGCTCTTGAAAGCTTGAGGAGTCAGCTCCACCAGTCGAACAGAAGAGCCCTACAGCGAGCCGCGCATTTGGTCCTGCATGGTGGGCCCAAATCAATACACATTAACAGGTTAAAAGAAATGGGAGAGAGGGGCTGCGTTTACGCACCACATCTCAATAATATCGACGGGAATGTGGTATTATATTTGTAAGAGAGAGGCAGAGAAAGACCTTGAGAGCTGCTCCATTGTATTGATGGGCTTTTGCTCTTTGCCAAAGAGGAAGCACTTTCCAGCCCGCTCTTTAATCTGAAGCAGGTCTGATGGGACTCGAGGAGGAAGACTTCAGAGCGTGCAGCGGAGAGAAAAAAAAAAGAAGCAAGACCTGCTTTCTCTGCGTAATGACGAAGAGGCGAGCAAAAACATGAGTGGAGAAGAAAGACCAAAAAAACCCAAAAACAAACAAAGCTGAAAGAAAGCATCAGTATTGTTGGGCTGACGAGAGACGTCCGCGTTCACTCATGAGTGCCTTTGTGCAGTACAGATCCAGATGAACGCTTGTAAGTGCATGACAAGACGTTTCTAAAAGCAGAGCGTAAATATGGACAACAATGTTCTGGCCCAGTAGATTCTTCTGACAACAAGAACTTATTTTTTAAAACATGGGCTCGAGACAACAGTTAATGGAGTTTGCCAAGATGAGAATCACAAGTACTCATGTTCACAGTGATGTGATGAGACTTCTATCAGTTAATATTAAAGTTCAAATCACAGATTTGTTGGGGGTGGGGGTTCTTTACACCTCAGACAGAAAGAAAAACCACCCAGAACACCCCTAGCAACTGCATAGAAACCCCCTAGGAACCACCCTGAGACCTTAGCAACTGCATAGCAACATCCTAGTAACCAGCCGGAACACCCTTGAAACTGACTCCATAGCAACACCCTAGCAAACAACCCAGAACACCTTTGCAACTGCATAGAAACGCCCTAGCAACAACCTGGAACACACTAGCAACTACATAGCAACATCCTAGCAACCAACCTGAACACCCTTGAAACTGGCTGCACAGCAGCGTCCAAGCAAACAACCCAGAACACCTTTGCAACTGCATAGAAACCCCCTAGCAACAACTTGGAACACTTTAGCAACTACATAGCAACATCCTAGCAACCAGCTGGAAAACCCTTGAAACTGACTGCATAGCAATGCCCTAGCAAACAACCCAGAACACATTAGCAACTGCATAGAAACCCTCTAGCAACAACCCTGAACACCTTAGCAAGTACATAGCAACATCCTAGCAACCAGCCGGAAAACC
The DNA here is from genome assembly GCA_036281575.1 of Ancherythroculter nigrocauda. Lineage (NCBI taxonomy): Eukaryota > Metazoa > Chordata > Actinopteri > Cypriniformes > Xenocyprididae > Ancherythroculter > Ancherythroculter nigrocauda. Next base: position 2,905,135 of record VTFQ01000021.1, on the reverse strand, counting down.
CTTGAAACTGACTGCATAGCAATACCCAAGCAACAACCCAGAACACCTTAGGAGTTGCACAGCAACCACCCAGAGTACCCTAGAAACTGCTTAGAAACCCCCTAGGCAACCACTCTGAACACCTTAGCAGCTGCATAGCAACATCCTAGCATCCAGAAAACCCTTGAAACTGACTGCATTGTAATGTCTTAGAAACAACCCAGAACTTCTTAGCAACTGCATAGCAATGCGCCCACCAACCACCCAGAACACCTTAGCAACCACCCAAAGCACCCTAGAAACTGCTTAGCAACAGCCTAGCAACCACCAAAAACACCTTAGCAACTGCATAGAATCATGCTGAGTTTAGCACTCAAAATGTCTTCAGAAAATGTAAAATTCTAGTTAAAGTACAGTGCAGAAGTATGGTATGATAACATTTTGTGGGACAAATAAACTGCTGTTCTATCATAAACATTTTTCTGCATCAAACACGTTCCCCAAAGATTCAAATATCCTACAAAAACGTCATCAACAACATAATAAGAATAAGTGCCTGCCTGGGCTGTTTTGGTGCAAGACCCTTGGGCAGGGCTCTAGAGGGCCAGCAGGGTAAATGCTCTTGTCCCTCACTGGGGTGGTAAATAGACCATGTGATGCGGCAAGAAACCCTGTAACCCCCACTGGGGAAAAGACCCCCTCCCTCACTGCACTTTGATACCCCTCCTCGCTCCACTGGCTGTGAGACCCTCAGCATTCCTCCAAACCATCCGCACTAAACCGTGCCGCACAAACACACCATCATGGCACAGACATGCCCACGAGTCACCCTACCTTTAGGGGTCAGGCTAGCCATGGTGTTTGCCAGCTCTCTCTCTGTCTCACACACACATAAGACCCAAGAGCACAGGGTCACCGCTCAAGTCCAATGACTGACCCGACAAGAGCCGACAACTGCTCGCTGTCTGTTAGCATTAGGGCGGCCGCAGCTGAAGCAAGGTTAATCTTCCCACTTTATTTGGGGGTTTTGGATTCTGTGACCCGGTCTGAACACAGAGCTCCAGCCACCTGTAGACTGGAATGCTTTCAGAACCAAAGAACAGATCAGAGTTCTGGAGGAAAACAATGAATCTTACAAATACCAAAATATTGTCTTGTATTTATAATTTGTACAGTCTGGCTGTGTTGATAAACCCTTACAAAAACACTGAGACGGTACCATGGTATAGTGCTGGTTTCTGATGACTACCATATTTATGTACTATGATATTTACATTGTGCATACTATTACAGTTTTCTTTGGAGTATCATAAGTAAATACTATGGTACACAGATTTTAGTATCATGGCATATATCAAAGTACCATTGTATACCATGGTATTATTTTCGTGAGGGATGGTCCAAAATCCTACTACTTTTGACCTACTTTTTGGTTAGTGGATGTCGCTGTGGTCCTGAATCGAGATGACAAAGACAGATGTAAATAAAATGCCTCCCGAAGTCTCTTTCTGCTTGTTCTTCCTTCAAACAGACACACACACACACACACACACACACACACATACATACACCGAGGGCCGGAGCTTCACTCCTGTGGGATTCTCAAGGGCAGTATTACAAAGAGCCATGCTGTGCTTACATCAGTCAGAGAACAGTGGAAGAACCAGGATTACGCGTTTGAATCACGAGTGCTCAAACACACGATTACTGTCATATTCATGGATGAGCTAATATATTAAAGTTTTATTAAAGGGGTCCTTGATTATGATTTCACTTTTTTTAACTTTAGTTAGTGTGTAATGTTGCTGTTTGAGCATAAACAACATCTGTAAAGTTATAACGCTCAAAGTTCAATGCAAAGAGAGACATTTTCTTTTACAGAAATCGCTTTTTAAGGACTACAACAAATGGCTGGTAGGGACTACAATGAGCTTCTTCCTGGGTTTGTGACATCACTAACCCTAAAATTTACAACACGCAACAAAGGAGGTGAGGCCATGTTGGGCTGCTTTAGAGAAGAGGAAGAGTTGTTGTAGTAGAGTGTTGTTGTCATGCCGTCATTTTTTACGCCGGACTGCTTCACAAACGAGGGTCAATTCAATGCTGGATTTGCACAAAAGATTAACATAACGCCAAATGCTAGTGGATGAGTTGAATCAACTCCACAGCAACTACATACATTTATCCACTAACCATTCAGAAACGTCCAGTTTCATTCTAAAAGTTGTAACTTCTTCCTAAGTCTCTCCATCAGTGTCGACTCCGGTTTGAACAATGTAAGGCTGAACACCGTCATCATTTTGGCTGCGTGAGATTCTCCTGCTTTGTTGTTGTTGAGCAACCGAAGCGTGAGCTGTTAAAGCTCCGCCCTCTTCTGGAAAGGGGGCGGGAGCAGCAGCTCATTTGCATTTAAAGGGACACACACAAAAACGGCGTGTTTTTGCTCACACCCAAATAGAGGCAAATTTCACAAACTATAATAAATGATCTGTGGGGTATTTTGAGCTGAAACTTCACAGACACATTCTTGGGACACCAGAGACTTAAATTACATCTTGTTATAGGTCCCCTTTAAAACGTCATTGGTGCTTTCATGGAAGTAAAACCGGAAATCGAGGGTAACGTGGATATGATGTTATTGACAGGCAATGCAATGACATGGTCCACTACACATGTTAAAATAGCTGATTTCTCTGGATTTAAACATTGTTGGAAACATTTGAGATAATGCAAATCAATAAGTCAACAAAATATTTAACTTTTTTTTTTTTTTTTTTTTTTTTTTTTTTTACATATCTTACATATTGTGCCTTTTTAAGTTTTATGAGTGGTAAAATAAAATAAACTATCTCAAAATATATTTGGTGATATTAGAACTTAGGCTATTTTCACACAAAATCACATTTGTGGGACGCTTACATTTTCCTCTGCCATTATCGCCCTCTGTTTGTTGTAATCTTACAGATTTTGGTGTGAAACAACACTGCATTGCAGAAAACAAACCAACAAAAACATCAAGAAGCCCGTTGATACTCATTAACAGAAACTTCTTGTGGGAAATCGGTTGCTCAGCAGAGGAAATATCCAACCTTGAGTTCCTTTCATTAACCCTCCATGTTTATTCATTAATGCTGCCTCTTACACTTTCAACGCAAGCTGAGAACAACCAACTGATACACAACACAACACTATGTTTTTCTTTCTCTCTATAAACAAAGAATCATTGTGCGGGGAAGACGTGTTTGTTTAATGGTGACACGTACACATGGACTAATCAACTCCTCGTTTGCAGTTCTGAGCGGTTCTTCAACCTTCTTTCCAGCTGTTACAGCAAACAAACTTCAAACGAAACTCAAGGACTCGAGTTCCTCTTCAAAAGTAGGTTAAAAAGGATCTTATTTGTTGCGACCTCCTTATAGTGCCTCTTTAGTCGAGATGTATAAGTAAAGAAAGACTTTATATCGTAATCATCTCACAGTGACACACTCTATACAGACTATATATAAAGATAATGAAATCTGGAGATTGCACAAGCATTATGAAGCACAACAGGAGCACAACCTGCATCAGAAAGCAGCATTTCTCAATCTGTTTACCATCATTCCATCTTTCTGGTTATCCAGCAATCACCTATAAACAACCTGGTCACTATACAGAACATCCAGCAACACAATTGCTGCGTCTGAAATCACATACTGTATAGTAAGTACAACATTTGGTTTGAAAAATTACATTCTATATAGTATGAATGATATCTGGACGTACTACATCCGCCATGTTGGTGATGATTATTGTAGTTCTCTAGACTAATGTGAGCATTTACTCATCTCACTTGCAATAAAACAGATTCAGTATTCCTCAAAATGAATAAAAACAAACTTTAACCCAAATTTAAAGAGGACCTTTTATGCCCCTTTTCACAAGAAGTAATTTAAGTCTCTGGTGTCCCCAGAATGTGTGTGTGAAGTTTCAGCTCAAAATACCCCACAGATCATTTATTATAGCTTGTCATATTTGCCTCTATTTGGCTGTGAGCAAAAACACGCCGTTTTTGTGTATGTCCCTTTAAATGCAAATGAGCTGCTGTTCCCTCCCCCTTTCCAGAAGAGGGCGGAGCTTTAACAGCTCAACAACAACAAAGCTGGAGAATCTCATGCAGCCAAAATGAGGATCGTCAGTAACGGCTTTACATTGTTCAAATATTCTGGCTCTTCCAAGCTTTATAATGGGAGTGAATGGTGCCATTTTTTGAAGACCAAAAAGCACATCTATCCATCATAAAAATAATTAATATTGCTCCAGGGGGTTAATAAAGGCCTTCTGAAGTGAAGCGATGGGTTTTTGTAAGAAAAATACACATAATTATAACTTTATAAACTCTAATCACTAGTTTCCGGTAACTATGAATGGGAGAAAGTGCAACACGCAATATGGCAGAATAAGTCCCGCCTTCTAAATAAAAGAGCCAATCGGCAATTGGTAAAGTCATTGCATCACTGCAGCTGCTGTTAGAAGCTCTGGTTGGTCCAGATGTAGTTTTTTTTGTCATGATTAGTGTTTAGAAACAAAATTTATAAGACAGTAGCATTGTCAGATTTCTATGGAAGCCCATTTCCGCCACTAAAAAAAAAAAAAGAAAAAACTCCACTAAAAAAATAAATAAAATAAAAAGCCACAAAAAAAAAAAAAGATGAATTGCGACTTTTTATCTCAGAATTCTGACTTTTTAACTCACAATTGCGAGTTATAAAGTCAGAATTCTGAGATATAAAGTCGCAATTGCGTGATATAAAGTCAGAATTCTGATATAAAGTCGCAATTGCGTGATATAAAGTCAGAATTCTGAGATATAAAGTCGCAATTGCGAGTTATAAAGTCAGAATTCTGAGATATAAAGATATAAATTGCGACTTTTTATCTCAGAATTCTGACTTTATATCACGCAATTGCGACTTTATATCTCAGAATTCTGACTTTATATCACGCAATTGCGACTTTATATCTCAGAATTCTGATTTTATAACTCGCAATTGTGAGATATAAAGTCGCAATTGCGAGTTAAAAAGTCAGAATTCTGAGATAAAAAGTCGCAATTCATCTTTTTTTTTTTTTTAGTGGCTTTTTTTTTTTTTTTTTTTTTTTTTAGTGGCGGAAACGGGCTTCCATAGATTTCATTAGTGACTTCAAATATGAAGTTTAATCATAACCTTGGTGAACAGTTTTGGAAAATTTGATGTTTCCCCATTCAAAGAGATTGGAGCTGCACTTGCATGACTGAAATTGCTGCCTGAGAGGTGTTTCAAAGATGGCCGCTGAGTCAAATGACTTGCCTTAAAGGGATAGTTCACCCAAAAATGAAAATTCTGTCATCATTTACTCACCCTCAAGTTGTTTCAAACCTGTATTAATTTATTTGTTCCGCTGAACACAAAAGAAGATCATTTGAAAAATGTTGGTAACCGGACAGTTGAAGGCACCCATTGACTTCCATGCATTTTTTTTTCCCTAATATGGAAGTCAGTGGGTGCCGTCAACTGTTTGATTATGACATTATTCAAAATATCTTCTTTTGTGTTCAACAGAAGAAAGAAACTCATACAGTTTAGCAACTTTGGTAAAAGTCACCGTTTTTGTTTGCAACCCATTTTTTCTGTAAGTAACGTAACATATTTCCAAGTTAAATGGTAGAATCAATAAAAGAAATGTAGGATTTGATTTATTATCCATCTGGAATTGATTGGATGGTGAAAATAATTTTTTTATATAAAATTTGAGGTCTTCCTGACATCTGCCAAAAATTTAAGTTGTTTTAGAGATGGATAAAACCTTTTTTTTTCCTTCGAATGACTGATGAAACGTTCATAATAAGACTGGGAATGTGTATTAAAAAGTACACAGATGACTTCACATTGACAAAACTTCACATTTCAAAAAATCTGACAGATCTGTGAAAGCAGGGGAACTATGACATGGCGTTCACCGTTCACAATAGTCCAAAAACACAATTTCCAACAAAGACGTAATTTTAAAGTTGGCTCTAACTGGCTGTAGAGTGAAGAGAGGAGAGACAGGCTATTGGTATCACAGCTCACTCATTAAGAAGAGAGAGCCTTAATTTAAAGCGACTTGCAAAGCTCTTTGAGCGGGACAGACATATTTACATTTAAAAGATCCAAAGTGGCTGACTGCAGCTACCTCCGTCCTTAATTGCAGCCTTCAGTTGTCCATGAATGTATCCGCTTCATTGCGGCTCTCATTAACTGGCAGAGGCCAGAGCAGCATGTATGCACACGCACACACACACACACACATATACGCATGCTTCATCTCTGTGTTTTCTTGCTCTCCTTTCCTCTTTGTCTCTCTATTCCTCCTTCACTCTCTCCATCTGTTTTTACTCTAAAGGGTGTGACAAGACCACAACAAGCTGGCAAAGACGAAGAGAGAAAGACACAAACAATCTGTAGGGATTACACTCTAATCCTGTTTGCACTTTTATCCCGGCTGCGTTTTTAAGGGGGGTCACACTCTCTGACAGCGGATTAAACGAGACCTTCCTTCATCTAGTTATGGATGGACTTTGGCAAATTAGCCGAACGGAGTGATTGCTTTCTACAATCTCTCGCCCGGCTGTAAGTCTCCGTTACAGCGCAAACAAATTCCAGGCGAGTTGTGGGATAATGAGGCTGGCGTGATGTTTGAAATGCAGATACAGGTTATTCTGCGCTCTGAGCTTCACGAGGATCAAACACGAGGAGAGTTACAGAGTCGGGGACGTGTTAATGCTTATTTACAAAGAAAGTTAAATATACATTTGGTAAGAAGAGTTACAATTTAAAACAATTTATAATGAATATATCTGACACTAAGTTCTTATTGGATAAGCCACATACAAAGAAATAAATATGCACAACTGTACAATAAATTAATTAAATAAATAAATAACAATAATAATGATAAATATAGCTGCAAGCAGCAATTAAGGGGCCAAGCACTACAAAAGCAAGCATCAGACCAACTGTAAAAATGAGTAAATAAAGACATTTGGAGATTATTTTAAGCAAAAAGGTTAAAAACACATAAATACAATGAGTTGTAATGACACATAATTGTTTATTCTGAGCAATAGGTAGCGCTGCCACCAAGTTGGATGCGCTGTGGTCAGTGTGAGGTGTCAAAGTTTGGGGTCAATATGTCGAAGCTTTGCAGAGATACAGGCTCATATGCAGTTTGGCATCATGCCATCAAGCTAGTTGATGCATTTCATCTATCAACACGAAATCCAAAACTTTTTGCCAGCATGGCCTGAAGACGATCTGACTAGAAGGAGTTTGAAAAAGTAGGCTTTGAAAGGAAATCAAAATAGTGGACAGGAAGTTCAGCCAACTATGGCAAAATTGGAATGTTTGTTTTCGGTATGACCAAAGGAATCTATTAAGACAATATCAAAATTAGTCAAAAACTACTAGAACAACCACAAGTTGGTGCTGTTGAGCACCATCAGGGCATGGTGCTGATGGCACATACTGAATTTCATAATGATAAACCAATGCATTCATAAAATATAGCATTTTATGACAAATTACTGTATTGTTGTTAGTGCCAATTTCATGTTTTGTACAATTATAGCGCCACCAAGAGACGCAATACCACCAATGTTTTTGTGTGTTCTCAGAGTGCCCCCATACATAAGCATGTAAAATTTGGTTAATATATCTAATTTCGTTTAGGAGTTATAAACATTTATATTTATGAGAACATAAAAAATGACCCATGTCCGAATTCAATTGCATTTTTTGCCACTTAATATCGACATTTGGCTATTAGCATATAGGCAATAACCTATGGTCTCGATTTTCATACGGCTGTTTAGTCTCGATTGGACTAATGGTTTTGAAGATATTCGCGAAAGTTGTTTAAACACTAAGGGCCCTATAATACACCCGGCGCAGCGCAAGTGTGTTTGCTAGTTTGCGTCCGGCGCCGTTTGCGTTTTCCCGTTCAGCGCCACGTCCTTAAATTAGTAAATGCATTTGCGCCAGTTAGTGCGCCCATGGGCGTGCTGGTCTAAAAAAGAGGTGTGTTCAGGCGCATTGCCGGCGCATTGCTATTTTAAGGAGCTGAAAATAGACTGCGCCATAGACCAACTCAAACCTGGTCTAAAGTCTAAAGTCAATGGCGCAATATTTTTTTGTTAGAGCGCGTTGGTAGAAACTGCGCCTCTGGGCACATCCACAGTGCGCGTTGACTTTGCTTATTACACACAGGGATGCACATCACACAAACATGCCAAATATTAAAAACAAAAGGATTACAGTGTAAAAGAATATTATTGTGTAGGCTACATAAATATAAAAATGTAATGATGAATAGTCATTGCGTGTATTAGAATTAGGCTACCTATTTTCAATTCAGCCTATTACTACTTATAATGATGAACGAAATTGGCTAATTAATTGAACAATCGTGCCAATACACACACATATATATTAACTGACTCATCGCCAACAAATTCCGCCATGTAAATAGCAATCCGCCATGGCGCGAGCGCATCTCGCTCTTAAAGGGAATGGGAGATGACACTCTGATTGGTTTATTGAACGTTACGCCCATTACTCATTAAGAGAATAGGGACAACCCATTTCAAAAATGCGCCCCGGTGCACGGACCATTTTTCCGTCGTTAAAATAGCAAAAGTGGTTTTGGACACGCCCTGAGTGCACCTGCGCCGTGCGCTTTACACTTTGCGTTTAGAACGTTAAAATAGGGCCCTAAATCACAATGTTGCACAAACCATAATACGAAAAATTTATATTTTTGCTTATAACTTCGGAATGGTTTGCCCAAAAATCATAAAAGTCCTTAGATTCGCAGTGGCATTTCCCATATCGACCATTTTGAATTTTGTAGTAAAACGTATCGTTATGAAACTTGGTATGGGTCATCGGCACAATACCCTGAAGGAGCCTGAGAAGTTTTGATCCAGCGCCACCTAGTGGTAAAATCAAATATTCAAATGTTTATAACTTTGGATGTGGTTGACTTATTTTCACAAGAGTCATATCCTTGGCCACTATTAATAATTATGTAAGCTCTTTTCTTGCTAAAATAAAATAAAATAAAATAAAATAAAATAAAATAAAATAAAATAAAATAAAATAAAATAAAATAAAATAAAATAAAATAAAATAAAATAAAATAAAATAAAATAAAATAAAATAAAATAAAATAAAATAAAATAAAATAACTGTAAACAGCCAACAGTTAAACTAATAAAATATTTTACTAGGTGGAAGACTTGTTTATTATATTAACTTTTATTGTATTGTTTTATGAAATAAATAAACCACAAGAAGCAATGCTGACTGTGATTTTACCACATTTAAGGACATTTTTGGCAATCACTGTGATGCATAGCCTCTCATGGCCAACATTTTGTTGAAAATTATCAGACGATTTACAATATTTATGTTCACACACATTCTGCTGCCTGATGCAATAGAAAAGAAAAACTTTATAAAGTAAAATACACACCAGGTTATTATAAAGCAAAGTCTACTCGGACAGACTCATAGAAACCTGGCAGAAAGCTGGTGGTTTAAGAGGGGTCGCTGCTTCAGTCCCGAAGGTCCCAGCGGAGAGATCTGATCCGGAGGAGTATCACAGCACAGCTCTCTATTCCTCTGCTCATTTATCCCACACGGACACACAGGTGCTGCTGTTCACAGCCTGAGCACGTCACTCAACAGCCCTGGACTGAAAACACACAACACATACACACACACACACACACACTTTCACACATACACAGTGTTCCTGAAAGTATGTGGACACTTAAGTCACACATAAAAATGTCTGAACATCATTGCATTAGGCAATGTTAGATAAATATATCAGATATATAGCAAAGCGAATGTAATTTATTGTAAGGAAATATGGCACTGATTTACAGATGACACATGATTTGACATTCAGATATTTTTAAGTGTGACTTAAGTGTTCAAATACTTTTACATAAACCCCGCACCCGGGAACACGCATCGAAGGGGGTGAGGCCATGTTGGGCTGTTTGCATAAAAGATTAACATGACGGCACATGTGGATGAGTTGAATCAACTCCACAGCAACTACATACATTTATCCACTAACCATTCAGAAACATCCAGTTTCATTCTAAAAGTTGTAACTTCTTCCTGAGTCTCTCCATCAGTGTCGACTCCGGTTTGAACAATGTAAGGCTGAACACTGTTACTGACAATCCTCATTTTGGCTGCGTGAGATTCTCCAGCTTTGTTGTTGTTGAGCTGTTAAAGCTCCGCCCTCTTCTGGAAAGGGGGCCGGAGCAGCAGCTCATTTGCATTTAAAGGGACATGTATAATGACATGTATAATGTTACAAAATATTTCTGTTTAAAATAAATGCTGTTCTTTTGAACTTTCTATTCATCAATGAGTCCTAAAGAAAATGTATCACAGTTTCCACAAACATATGAACTGTTTTCATCATTGATAATAATCATAAATGCAGCAAACCATCATATTAGAATGATTTCTGAAGGATCATGTGACACTGAAGACTGAAGTAACGATGCTGAAAATTCAGCATTTACTATAAAATTACAGTTTACTATATATTCAGATAAAAAACTGTTATTTTAAATTGTAATAATATTTCACAACCTTACTGTTTTTACTGTATTTCTTTATCAAATTGGCCTTGGTGAACATGAAAGACTTACCAACCTCAAACCTTTGAACGGTGGTGTATTTTGACAAAATACATTATTTGCAAGTACAAATCACAATTATATTATTACCTATGCTAATCAAAACTGCTCATGAAACATTGCTTATTAGTATCAATGCTGAAAACTGTGTCACATTTTATTTCTGGATTCTTTGGAAAGTTCAAAAGAACAGTGTTTATTTCAAATAGAAATCTTTTGTGACATTATAAGTGTATTTACTGTCACTTTAATGCAAAACAAACAAAACAATTTTAATCAGTAGTGTTCTGAAGAAATATTGCACTACACAGTAGTATTTTGTGTTCTCCATCATGAATTCACAAACTGTCACAAAAAGTCTTTGAGCTCTCTTTGATAAAACTGGACTGGCTTTAAGATTAGAGAGACTTAAAACGACTTCTCGAAGCTACATAAATGAATGTACCTTCTTCTGCTCAACACCCAGCATGTGCGTGACCCTTTTCAATTCCAGGTGTCTTTATTTACGCTCTGTCTACAGTGAGCGATGGACGGAGACCCCGGATCAGCTGAGCGGGCCGCTCATCAGCTGATGTTTACGGTACAACCTCCCTCGACCGCAGCGGAAACTAGAGAAGAGAGAGGGAACATTAAAATGTCAAATTCAGAAACGTGAGGGACACTGATTGAGTGTTTTCATCAAGATCGCTTATTCACAGACAAACATCTGGTAATTATTTGTTCAAACACTTCAAAATGGATCTCAGGAGAGGCTTGTAGATTTTTGTCAGTGAAACAATAACTTACTGCAGTTTAATAACAAGCTTGGGAAGGAATCAAAGGAAATATCATTTGTCATAACGCCTCCTGGTGCTTTTTGGATGCATGAAGGCATCCCGCCTGAAAGAGACTAATAGTTATATTACAAAGATTCACAACTGGCTGTCTGTTCCCCGCGCGCCTCTCCATCCCTCCTTCCTTCCGACACGCGCTTCATGTTCCTTCGCTTCCATCCCCCCATCGCCCGCGAGAGATACCGATGGAAGTGAATGCTTTAAAACTTTATTAGTCGACACTGTGTGCCACATGCCGTTTCAGTAGCGCCGCCGCTAGCAGAGCCCGTGGATTTATGGCTTATGACATGCGCATATTTAATTTGTAACCCTATACTTCCTGTTCCTCGCGTCTGGCCTCAGAACTGCAGGACTGTATGGTTTGGAGGGGTCATGGGTTAAGTAAAGGAGGGGAAGTGCTGAATCCAAGGAGCCGAGGGTTGCAGTGACACGGGGCTCTCGGACACAACGCTCCGGGTTCAAAGGTTTAGCTGTGATTTCCAGCGGGAGGCCGGAGCGCGATCACAGGAGGTCGTAAAGAGGAAAGGAGAGAGTCCCGTGTCCCGCTTGCGTTTGATTTGGACGATGTTTCAGAAAGTTACAACCAGGATCCTCTTACAAGCCCTCTCTCTCAGTCTCTGGCTGCAGAGCATGACACCTTTACATCCTCGTGCCCCATAAACCCCCGGGGACCAGTGACCAAGCGCGGTAACACGCCCCACTGGCTCCTCTGTGGCGCGCCGTCTTGTGTAAACATATAACTTTATTTAGTGTGAAGGGCCCGTGGAGTTGGATGCTCTTGCCACAGTAGGAGCTCTTCATAAAGGCTTGTCCTCCCTGACAGAGACACATCAGACATGAGAGGTGAGTTAAGGCCAGACTCGCTCAGCGCTCTCGAGATATATGGATCAATCTCACAGGTTAATGAGGGGGATTTTACAATTTTACAATCATTTAATAAATGCAATTTCATCAGTAAAAACCAAAACCCCAAAATAAGAGGCAAAAAAATAAATAAAAATATTTTCATGAATAAAAATAAAATAGAAAATTATTAAAAATATAAAAGTGGTTGAAAACAGCGGTAGAGATACTGTGATATTCTACTTCCTTTAAAACTATATTATTTTTTATTACATAATCTTAATGCCAGCAGATTTAATTAAATCAATTTCTCCTCAGGGAAAAGACGAAAAGCCAAATTAGTACTGCAATCCAAGCCAGAGCAGTTTCACATATCATAAATATAAAATTATAAAAAATAAAAATAAAATATACAATTATTTTAAAAATAAAATAAAATATAAAAGTGATTAAAAACAGTGTTTAATATTGAGTTAATATTGTAATGTTTACTTCCTTTAAGAATAGGCAACAGCAAAAACAAATCTATGTATGTTGATTTAATCAAATATTTTAATTAATGGCATTATATTTTATTGGACTATTATTTGGTATTATATATATATGTATATATATATATATATATATATATATATATATATATATATATATATATATATATATATATATATATATATGTAACACTGATCAGTGAACATAAACAGAAGCTCAACCAAACCTGCTTGATGTACGAGAACAAACCTCTTGCAGAAGCTCAAATGTGCTGCATAACACGAGAATGAACCTCATTGGTTCTTGCTCAAATGTGCTGTGTAACACAAGAATGAACCTCATTGGTTCTTGCTGTGTAACACGATAATGAACCTCATTGGTTCTTGCTCAAATGTGCTGTGTAACACAAGAATGAACCTCATTGGTTCTTGCTGAGTAACACGAGAATGAACCTCATTGGTTCTTGCTGCATAACACGAGAATGAACCTCATTGGTTCTTGCTGAGTAACACGAGAATGAACCTCATTGGTTCTTGCTCAAATGTGCTGTGTAACACAAGAATGAACCTCATTGGTTCTTGCTGAGTAACACGAGAATGAACCTCATTGGTTCTTGCTCAAATGTGCTGTGTAACACAAGAATGAACCTCATTGGTTCTTGCTGCGTAACACAAGAATGAACCTCATTGGTTCTTGCTCAAATGTGCTGTGTAACACAAGAATGAACCTCATTGGTTCTTGCTGAGTAACACGATAATGAACCTCATTGGTTCTTGCTGCATAACACGAGAATGAACCTCATTGGTTCTTGCTGAGTAACACGAGAATGAACCTCATTGGTTCTTGCTCAAATGTGCTGTGTAACACAAGAATGAACCTCATTGGTTCTTGCTGAGTAACACGAGAATGAACCTCATTGGTTCTTGCTCAAATGTGCTGTGTAACACAAGAATGAACCTCATTGGTTCTTGCTGCGTAACACAAGAATGAACCTCATTGGTTCTTGCTCAAATGTGCTGTGTAACACAAGAATCAACCTCATTGGTTCTTGCTGTGTAACACAAGAATGAACCTCATTGGTTCTTGCTGAGTAACACGAGAATGAACCTCATTGGTTCTTACTGCGTAACACAAGAATGAACCTCATTGGTTCTTGCTGAGTAACACGAGAATGAACCTCATTGGTTCTTGCTGCGTAACACGAGAATGAACCTCATTGGTTCTTGCTGAGTAACACGAGAATGAACCTCATTGGTTCTTGCTGAGTAACACAAGAATGAACCTCATTGGTTCTTGCTGCGTAACACAAGAATGAACCTCATTGGTTCTTGTTGAGTAACATGAGAATTAACCTCATTGGTTCTTGCTGTGTAACACAAGAATGAACCTCATTGGTTCTTGCTGCGTAACACAAGAATGAACCTCATTGGTTCTTGCTGTGTAACACAAGAATGAACCTCATTGGTTCTTGCTGCGTAACACAAGAATGAACCTCATTGGTTCTCGCACATCAAGTGAACATGCTTGAGCTTCAGTTTACCACAGCTGATGCGCGAGTTGATGAATGTTTATATGTGAATAAAAGCCTAAATTCAATCTGTTCATCATATATAGTGATTGAATCTCTTCAGCAAATTTGGACTAAACCATTCAATTAATATTTTATGATCTCTTTATGAACTTTTTGAAACGTCAAAGAAATCTCTCATATTTCATCAAAAAGATCTTCATTTATGTTCTGAAGATGAATGAAGAAGGTCTTACGGGTTTGGAATAACATAAGGTGAGTAATTAATGACAGAATTTTCATATCAGTCAATGATTAACTTAATTGTATTGTATATTTTATATCTTAAAATTAAAAATTAATTTATATTTTAATCTAATCTATGCAGTGTAGTGTAGTAAAGTGTTAACTGCTTTGATTCTGGATATTTCCAACCTTTTAGATCAAATATTTAAAATAATGATTAATTACAGAAAATGTGTGATTAATTAGTTAATTTTTTTTAATCTAATTGACAGCACTATAAAATAGGTGATAGACAGATAGATAGACAGACAGACAGACAGACAGATAAAATTGTATGAAATATGTTGTATGAAATATATTTGAATGTTGGAGAGGATCAGACCCCCCCTCAGTCTCTTTGATGGTTATGACCTTTCAGTTTTAGTACAGCAGTGTATCACTGTTATCTAGTACAACACCAGTATGTTAAATAAGCAGTACAGACCATAAAGGTTAAAGGTCACCTTGCAACCAGCTGATCGGTGGGCAGCATACATGTAGCTATTGTTGTTTCCCAGAGGTCAGAGGTCATCTTTTTTCTAGTGAGCCCAGCAGGTGTTTGACTGCAACAACAATTACACAAAATGAATAACAAAACAAAATCAATTAAATGCCGGTGAGATCTTCATCATCACAGTGAAATCAATATGTTAGTTCAGGAGAATAACAATGTTAGCATGAAGAGATTCATAAACATCCCTCATCTGACCAGTCGCAATCAATTAACCTTAACTACAGAGATGCATATTAACGAGCTGAAGTCATTGAATATAGAGTATTATTTTGCATGAATCACCAGTGCATGTTACTTTAAAGACACAAATGAAATAACCTTTATGTTATCAGAATCACAGCTGCATGGGCGGAAGATATTAACCAAGAATAATATTAACCAGTATCATAATATTAACCGATGGAAAGTGGCCGAGAAGTTAAATGCACTGCTCAATAACACATATTCATGATTGCAGTATCTTAAGTCCACTAACATGTTCATGACACACGCTCTGCTGATATCTGGACACTTCCTGGCCTCCTGTGACACTCGCGTCTTGTTTTGAGTCAGAGCTGTTTTGGAGCGTGTCTCTGGGCTGTTGTCAAGCAGATGGAAGACATTAAAGCAAGACAGACAGCAGGTAAATCACAGAGACCCTGTGCTAACCAAGAGCAGACCGACACACCAACACTGGCTGTTAGATTACAGCTGCACAGGAGGAAATGCTGAGAGCAGATCGCTCACAACAGCGCTCGAGCCGTCCAGATACTAAGAAGCATTTAAATACAAGCAGATGCTTATTTAAAGCTGAAGTGTGTCACTTCTGCACCACTAGCAGCACCGAAGGCAATTGAACAAATAATGATTGTTTCCAAACACTCCGAACCCCTTCTGTCCCATCCTGCATCTACCATTCATCAAACAAACATATTAATAGATATATAGATCATATGGATTACTTATTACTGACTATGCATACTAAAAATGGGATACGAGAAAGTATTTTAATATTCAAACAATGACACACTTCAGCAATAAGCCAATGCATCTAAAAACAGCCCTTAGCTTTAGTAAAATCACAGATTTCACAAACTGTCTCAAATACCTTTCATTAAATGGCAGCAAAAACAATGTGATTGTATTTAAATATTTTTAGGGGTTCAAGCGTGTAGCTCTAAAAAACCCTATTGTAATTGTTAAAATTTCCAAGGATCAGCATTCTCCCCTAAAAGTGATCGGACAGACCAAACCGTAAGTTGTAGATCCTTGAAACTTTGAGGGCTGGTAGTACTCACACTGTCTAGTACTCACAATGCCACGATCGGCCTGACGGGGGCGCTACTGCAATCAAAAGTAAGGTGGACAAAATGCGTGCATCATATTTGTACGGAGCCCCACACATGACATGCAAGAAAAAAAAATATATAAATCATGCACGTGATTTATAAATCGAGGGAACGAAATAGTAAATCGTGCACACGTTTTAGTAAATTGTGGGAACTCATTAGTAAATCGAGTGAACGAATTAGTAAATCATGCACACGATTAAGCCTATTATTTTTTTCCTGCATGTCATGTCCAGGGCTCCGTAGATTTGATCTGATTGTCAATAATCATCAAAAAAAAGTTGAAATTTCAAATCACAGTCTCTAAGGGCCGCCAAAACATTCAAACTTTTACTAAAATAGCTTGGGAATGGAATGAGATATTTTCACCAAACTTGGAATACGGGTGTATGTGAAAACACTTGGTACTATAACACTATAACAGGAAAAAAACAAATGGCTAACTACTTCACCGTTAGTCCGATTGACTTGAAAATTGGCATGCAGTGTCTTTGTCCAAGGTGCCATGATTGTCTATGAGGACATTGGTGTATCACAAAAAACATGGCCGCCATCAGCCAATGAATTTTGAGCATCTATCAAACAAGGTTAACAGAGGCTGATTGGAACGAAACTCACTGGGCTGGGCTGTTTTTCATGTGTGTAAAGAATTGTATATCACATGATTTTTCTCACACAGCCACAAACTTCATACCACATGGTAGAACTACTCATTCTGAGCAACTTCGCCTCTAGGACTGATGTTGTCTATCGAATCGTTCGTTAAATATTGGAGATTATTTCAAAAAACAACGTTAGTGAACTAATCTTAGGTTTTCGGTTCAACCTCAGTAACTGTTAAAAAGCTTTAAAAAAACATATATTTCCAATAGTAAATTGCCTGTATTGGCTGTTTGGTCTTTTCCATCTATGATAAAGATGGTTACAGGCTTAAAAATTAAAATTGCTTTATATGCATGTGCTTAAAGGCCTTAAAGCGTTTGAACCCTGATAATTGCTGCTCGCAGCTATATTTGTTGTTGCTATTACATTTCATTAACATAATAAAAAAAATAAAATTATTATTATTACTATATAATATTAATAATAACAATAGTAATAACAACAGTTATATTATTATATTTTATGGAAATAATAAAAATTGTTAAATGGTTAATAATAATAATATTTGTTGTTGCTATTACATTTCATTAAAATAATAAAAAATTAAAATTATTATTATTACTATATAATATTAATAATAACAATAGTAATAACAACTGTTATAATATTATTATATTTTATTGAAATAATAAAAATTGTTAAATGGTTAATAATAATAATAATAATAATAATATTTGTTGTTGCTATTACATTTCATTAAAATAATAAAAATTTTAAATTATTATTATTACTATATAATATTAATAATAACAATAGTAATAACAACAGTTATAATATTATTATATTTTATTGAAATAATAAAAATTGTTAAATGGTTAATAATAATAATATTTGTTGTAGCTATTACATTTCATTAAAATAATACAAAATTAAAATTATTATTATTACTATATAATATTAATAATAACAAAAGTAATAACAACAGTTATAATATTATTATATTTTATTGAAATAATAAAAATTGTTAAATGGTTAATAATAATAATATTTGTTGTTGCTATTACATTTCATTAAAATAATAAAAAATTAAAATTATTATTATTACTATATAATATTAATAATAACAATAGTAATAACAACTGTTATAATATTATTATATTTTATTGAAATAATAAAAATTGTTAAATGGTTAATAATAATAATATTTGTTGTTGCTATTACATTTCATTAAAATAATAAAAAAATAAAATTATTATTATTACTATATAATATTAATAATAACAATAGTAATAACAACAGTTATAATATTATTATATTTTATTGAAATAATAAAAATTGTTAAATGGTTAATAATAATAATATTTGTTGTTGCTATTACATTTCATTAAAATAATAAAAAAATAAAATTATTATTATTACTATATAATATTAATAATAACAATAGTAATAACAACAGTTATAATATTATTATATTTTATTGAAATAATAAAAATTGTTAAATGGTTAATAATAATAATATGTATAATAATGTATTCTTTATTATTAATAATGTATTCTTAATAATAATAATGGTAATGAGGAATACATTATTATTGTTATTCTTTTACTTTAGGACATGATTTTGAGACGAATCTGAACATTTCACATAAAGCACATTGTACTAATGCTCAAATATAGAGGCTTACTGAAGATACTACAAATTACAAATGAATGTAACTTTTGAAAGAATGATGACTGATCAACAGCGTCTGCCCTCTATCCTAATACACATGTCTGGCCTACAAAAGCCAAGACAGCACCGGAGGCCATCAGAAATAAACATGTTTCTCCACTCTGAAGTGAGGAGAGAGGCTGAACACTAAAGCCAAAGCCGAATCCAGAGTCAGGGAGGTTTGCGAGGGATCCAGCTGTGCTGAGCAGACTGTGAAGGCCTCCCCGCCAAGACCAACACAAGAGGAGGGTCCGAAATCCACCCGCCCGTCATTGTGGAGCCTCGGCAGGCACTTCCCCTATCCCAGCATGCAACAGACTCAGTTCGCCAGGCTGACGAAGGGGAGGGGCGAGATGCTCTCGCTCTCCAAACTGTCTTTATTCATTCCTTTGATTTGCAGGTGAGTGTATTCTTCTTATTTCCAGCGTTAGTCATTCTCTTTGTAGTGTCTTTTCATTTAAAGACTATACGACGGCTGAAAGATTTAGACCTGCCCTGTGAGCATGAGTCCCTAAAGAGAGAAATAATAGAGAATCATCACAAATCATTGATGATTTAGATGTTGGAATTTCTGGCAAGAGTTAGAAGAGGCCTGAATGTCTTGATATATCAGCCTACAATACAGAATACAGTGAAATATTTTATAACAATCACATCATTTCTGGACATAAGACAATTATTAGTGTTTTTAAGAATATCATTACATTTTTAAATTATTACATTTATTTAGTAATTTTTGTAAATGCACTTAAATGATGCAATTAAATGCATATATATCAATTAATACATTATATCTTATATATATATCTTATTTATTTTTTTACATTTTTAAATTATTGAATAAAAAACATTTTATTTAAATGCATTTCTTCCAAAAAAGTTTATTAAAGTTGAAAGTTATGGTAAAGTATATAGATGTATGTATATATTATGGTGCACTACAGAATTCGGAAGATCTTAATTGTCAAGAAAATAATGTCAAATGGTCCTAAAAAAATTATAATTTCTTTATGCAAAATATAACATATTTTAATACATTTTATTTAAATATGTTATTTAGCATTTATGGCAAATATGTTTTTTGTTATTCAATAAAAGTTGAAAGTTAAAAAATTGAATTGTTTTTTGTTATTCATATTGATGCTTTTGTAATATTGTATGCCAAATAAATTGATTTGAAATTGAAACAGAAACTGATATAATATATAAGTACAGTCAAAGGCAGAGAAACAGAAAGTTTAGTTAAACACATAATCACCGATCACATGATTGTCTCTCGTCTCTCTCAGCGCTGGGATTGGTACTTAACCCCCTGAGGAGGTTCACAGTGGTCCATTGAAAGGTGGCTAAGCTAATCTTGATTGATTTTTTCTTGAACGGTGCACATCTCTTTCAGTGGTTAACGTGCTATATAATCTGTAGCCTGGGACCATGTTAATTCACTCAGCTGGACCAGAGAGAAACCACGGTGCCGTCATTCTGTGAGAGAACGATAACTCTATAGGTGAAGAATAAAGACACAGTGAGAGCAAATGGACCGTGCAATTCTCTCTATGGTTTGTTTGCATTTACTATTTGCGTTACTTGTGCATGATTGAACCTGAGAGCTGTAATTATGAGCCCTTAATAGCACACAAGAATGAAATTAAGAGCACATCCATATAGCTGATGGCTTTACTTGAATATCTGATCGATTTCAAAGTATAGAATTGAATCATTTCAGCACGGATGAGCCATGAACCTATTACAGCTTCAGTCCCTCTGGATCCGAAGGTTAAGTGTCTCATTCAAGGGCACGGCAGTGATGAGCTCAGGACTCGCTCCGATGAGGATCAAACCAGCAGCCAACGAAATTTCATACTTATGAAAATAAAGAGAGAAAGATGTTAATACTTTTATTCTGCAAGGATGCATTAAAGTGACAGTAAAGGCATTTATAATGTAATATTTGACTATATGTTCACATGGAAAGCATTTCTTTTAAATGATAATGATATTTAAAAATATAACTGTTTTTACTTGATTAAATAAATGCAGCTCTGGTGTGCATTAGAGGATTCTTTCAAAAACTTTAAAAAAAATCTTACCAACCCCAAACTTTTGAATGGTAGTATACTGTTTAAAAATGGTATATATATTTCTATATATGTATATGAAACATAGTCGGTTATGAATGTAAACAGAAAGAAAATGTGTGTGTAACAGTATGTTGAATATGTGCAGCTCTTAAAGTGACAGCAGCCTAATAAACCTACTGCTGCCGTCTGATCGAGGAAATATCTATTTGTTAAGCCAATTAAATTGATTCATATTCTTTTGGTTTCTCTGTTAAATATTTTTAAAAATTCAAAATACAGGTATCGGTACACGTTATCGGCAAGTACTAAAAATAAAAGTATCGTATTGGACTCGTTCTGGAAAAAGTGGTATATCTATATACGTATATGGTGTCAAAGGATTAAAAAAAATTAACTACTTAATCACACATTTTCTGAAATGAATCATGAAAATCGCATCCTAACATGAAGGGACCTATTATACACCAGGCGTAATGCGGCGCCAGGTGTGATGCAAGTGTTTTTTTGCTAGGTTCAGGCCGACACAGTTATCATTTTCATGTCCTGCACCACGTTGTTTAAATAGCAAATGCATTTGCGCCCATTTGTGCGCCCATGGGCGTGCTAGTCTGAAAACATGGTGTGTTCAGGTGCATTGTTGACGTGGTGCTATTTTGAGGCAACTGAAAACGACTGTGCCTTAAACTAGCAAAAGTGGATTCGGACACGCCCTAAGTGCACTTGCGTCGTGCGCTTCAGACCATGCGCTTAGATCGTCAAAACAGGGCCCAAAATCTCCAAATTAATGTAGAAACAACATAAAGACAGTACATTTTAAATATTTGTGCTTACGAGGATGTGCTTACAAGGATAAAGCAGACATTTTGGCATAATTTTGTGTGTTTTTGTCTGTTCAAGCACAAACGAGAACTATATATATATAGTGCATTTCAGTAATGAGAAGTTCTCAATTATCAAGAAAATCATGTCAAATGGTCCTAAAACTCATTATAACTTTATGCAAAATGTAATGTCTTTTGATTTTGGGGTGAAATATGACTTGGACATGTTTTCATGAGGTTCTCCTGGTAATCGGCAGGACAGAGTTCAAAGCGAGACACTTTGGGCACTTGGATTACGACCACTTTGCCGCTCTGGCCGGTGGCCTGACCTGGTCCGGGACTGACTCGCTCTTTCTCCATCACTCTTTCATTTGCTTCCTATGTGCCAGTTGGCAACCCCAGGCCAGGAATCTGTCAGTGTCGATTGAGCTGAAAGGGCAGGGTCCGGGCTAAAGCAGTCGTGCTGGTCGTGGGCCCACCATTTCTTCCAAATAAGCCTGGGAAAAAAAGAAAGAGAGAGAGAGAGAGAGCACATTCCAGCAAGTAGAGCTGCCAACACCCTCCACACACACAACTAGGTTTTTTTGCAAAGGCGAGCCATGAATGAGATTAACAAAAGGGTCCTGTAAGAGCCCTTCTTGGCCGCCTTCCATGTCAACAGCTCTCGGGGTCAAAGGTCGCACTAACTACATTCATTCCCAGCAGACCCTGCTGCTCTACAACACAAGCTGCCCGCGTCTGGCAGCGGCAGAGAGAACGGACAGAAAGAGAGAGAGAGAAAAGTTGAGTTTTTCCTCTTCCACTAATCCCCGGAGATATTCCAGATCTCTCCACATGTTTCTGCTGAATTAAAGCAATATCACACCTTGCAAATGGAACGGAAAGAAAAAAAGAGACAGGACGGAGAGCAGCAAAGAAAGAGGTGAAAAAGGAGGAGAGGGAAGGTTATTACTGTGCGCACATTTACGGCCCCTCACACATTGAGCAGAGCACCTGATTTCACTCAACGTGAAAAAGGCCCGGAGCTTTCAGCTTAGCTACATGAAAATGTCAGTCATTTAATAGATGCACAACACACCTGGGCTGACAAGCGGGATCATGTAATCCAATTACACGGAAACGCATTAGGTAAATAGCGTAAGGACTGATAACAATGTTAAATCGCTGCCAGATTCCACTGCCAAACGCTCGGCCGGTGGAGATTGTGGGTTGTTTTAACCCAGCGATTGTGTTGTTTTAACCCAGCGAATGGGTTATTTTAACCCAGCGATTGTGTTGTTTTAACCCAGCAAATGGGTTGTTTTAACCCAGGGAATGGGTTGTTTTAACCTAGCAAATGGGTTGTTTTAACCCAGTGATTGCGTTGTTTTAACCCAGCAAATGGGTTGTTTTAACCCAGGGAATGGGTTGTTTTAACCTAGTAAATGGGTTATTTTAACCCAGCGATTGTGTTGTTTTAACCCAGGGAATGGGTTGTTTTAACCTAGCAAATGGGTTGTTTTAACCCAGTGATTGCGTTGTTTTAACCCAGCAAATGGGTTGTTTTAACCCAGTGATTGCATTGTTTTAACCCAGCAAATGGGTTGTTTTAACCCAGGGAATGGGTTGTTTTAACCTAGTAAATGGGTTATTTTAACCCAGCGATTGTGTTGTTTTAACCCAGGGAATGGGTTGTTTTAACCTAGCAAATGGGTTGTTTTAACCCAGCGATTGCGTTGTTTTCACCCAGATTGTTTTAACCCAGCAAATGGGTTATTTTAACCCAGCGATTGTGTTGTTTTAACCCAGCGATTGTGTTGTTTTAACCCAGCGGTTGGGTTAAATGTTTGCCCAACCTATTGTTTAAAAATAACTGTACTGCTTGCTTAAAATGAACCCAAAGTATGTGGGAAATGAACATTTATTAATAAGTTTAATTAATAATAATTAAACAATAAACATTTATTAAATTGCTTATAAATAAATGTTCATATTTTGATTATTAGTTTTGCCTCTAGTATTTATGTGTCTGATTTTTAATTTCCAACCTATTTTGCATTCATTTTAAACCAGTCATATAGTCATTTTTAAACAATAGTTGAGTTAAATAAAACTGCCCAGCACATTGGGCAAACATTTAACCCAACCGCTGGGTTTGTCCATTTTCAACCCAACTTGGGTTGTTTTTAACTCAGCATTTTTGAGTGTAATAATCCGAAATGTTTCTTGAGCAGCAAATCATCAAATTAGAATGATTTCTGAAGGATCATGTGACACTGAAGACTGGAGTAATGATGCTGAAAATTCAGCTTTGCATCACAGAAATAAATTACAGTTTACAATATAATATAATTCAAATAGAATACAGTAATTTTAAATTGTAATAATATTTCACAACATGAATGTTTTACTGTATTTTTTATCCAATAAATGCAGCCTTGGTGAGCAAAAAAGCCTTCTTTCAAAAATAAAAATAATCTCAATGATTTCAAACTTTTGACCACTTTTGTACATTTATGCATTTGGCAGATGCTTTTATCCAAAGCGACTTGCATTTCATTTAAGGTATATATTTTCTCAATTCATGCATTCCCCTGTGAATTGAACCCATCTGCTTTGCATTGCTATAGCATCATGCTCTACTGTATGAGCTTTTGAGTTACAAACATGCAGAACATAAAAAACTGCTCAGATTCAGATACACATCCTCGTCTGTGCTCTCGTCAGCTCGCTCCTGTCGGAGTCTGAGCATATGCACTCAAACACAATCAAAATTACATGCTTGCCATCTGTCGATCACGGTGGTCTCACATGCAACACTAAAGCACTTTTGTAAGTCACTCAGTACAACAGCGTCTGCTAAATGCCTTAAATATTAATGCATAACAGTCGGGAATGGAAACTTGGAACTGAAATGTAAAAACCAATAAGATGAAAATGGGAAAGCGCAGTCGTAGTTCAGCTGTATCAGTTTCAAATTCAGTTCACAATATTCCCATCAGGAAAATGGTGTAGTAGAGTAACAAAAACACATAAAAAGTCCACAAATAGTGTTTTTTAAATAATTTAATGTAGTGGCGCATCTCTGGTCACATACATATTAAAGGAGGTTTAGAAGCGACACGTATTTAAATCTAGAAGTGAATGAGAATGTGCATTAGTGACACTATATGAATTTATTATTATGCATTCGGCAGATGCTTTAATCCAAAGTAACTTACATTGCATTGCATTTATGGGAATCAAACCCATGGCTTTGCTATATAGCATCATACTGTACAATTTGAGCTACAGCAATGCTGATAAATGAATGCAAAATCTGTTTTCCGGGAGTGATAACACACTCAGAAGAAGAGAGACGATTGTATTTAGCACTGTGATTGTTTCTAAAGCTTTGTGAGGAACCAAAGACACATTTCTACTGTAATCTCCTTCACAACCAGACCCTCTTCTGTATGTACTGTTACTAATTTGCACCCATGACCGGCTGCATCTTAAATGCATTTTAACATAAATTATATAAGACTTACATATATATGTATATATATATATATATACATATATATATATATATACATATAATATATTTGCATATTGCTATTTATTTGTACTGTACGCTGCACAATGACAATAATGTTGAATCTAATCATCTCAAAATCTCTAAATACTAATCTAATGCTCATTACTTTCTGAGCATCTACTACTGAGCATCTCAGTAGAGGCTGTAACAGGGACATAGAAAGTAAATCAGAAATCATTACACTTGTTAAATCATTTTCACTTCAGTCTGAGTGCACCTGACATCGAATCCAACGGCGAGCATCTGCTTAAAGAAGACAGAAAAGAAGAAAAGAAGACAGCGCAGCGGCCGAGAGAGAGAAACGGCTGCTAGTAAGAGAAGTAGAAGATAAAAAAGAATCGGCCATGGGGGGAAGGGGAAGGTGCCAAGGGGGAATCACAGATTTCTTTTTCATTTTATCCTTGATCTCTTTCTTTTTCTCTTTCAGCGAGATCCAGAGCCCCTCCCCAGCCCCCTGCAGAGCCGCGGCCCAGCCGAGGGCAGCGCTACATGGGCACAACCTCGACCAGCTGCAGGGTCCTCTGGAGCTCCATGCAGAGAGAGAGGAAAAGAGGAAAAAAAAAACGTGTGTGTGAATGCGAAAGAGAGAGAGAGAGAGAAAGAGAGAGACACTTGATGACAGGCAAAGTTTTTGGGGGGATTCGCTACTCAAAGACACAACAGAGAGAAGTGGAGTGCTAAAGTTTCAAAGACACAGAGCTGAAGGATTTCCACTGGGCTGGACTTCCTCTCTGGAAGGCGTCCAGTAAGTTAGCAGGAGGTCAAACGTCAGCCAATGATGTATCTTACAGTCAAACACCCAATAACCAGCCGGTAACCATCAAACCTCGGCACATGGGACATGACAGATCGCGGAGATCACTCGACACTGATGGGACAAGAGGAAAAAATGGCCTTTTTAATCACAGCATGAGCAAATGTCTCTAAATCAGGAAAAAGATAACCTGGTAATGCATGCATGCAATTAATTACACAACAAAAAATGTTTAGGTTATTCTTGGTTATCTCTTTTAAGATTAAAGATTTTTCTCCTTAGAGTTTTTTTTAAAGGTTGATGACGATACTATCGGTCAAAAGTTGGATTTTCTTAATGCTTTTGAAAGAAGTCTCTTATGCACCAATAAGGCTGGGTTATTTGATGAAAAATATAGTAAAAAAAAATGTTTACTATATTATGCAATTTAATGCATCCTCGCTGAATAAAAGTACACTGTAAAAAATTATCACAAATTTTTTTCTTTTGTCAAATCAACTTCAGTAATTAATGTGGTTCAGATAACATAATATTTTGAGTTTCTGCTGATTAAACCAATCGCCTTCATTGTATTAACTCAAATTCTTAATTTCAATTAACTCAAATTTTTAGGTTTCCACAGAAAATATTAAGCAGCAGAAACTATTTTCAACACTGATAATAATCAGAAATGTTTCTTGAGCAGCAAATCATCATATTAGAATGATTTCTGAAGGATCATGTGACACTGAAGACTGGAGTAATGATGCGGAAAATTCAGCTTCGATTACAGGAATAAATGACATTTTAAAATATTAATATTAGTGAATTTAGGTAGACACTTATATTACACAATTCTGTTAATTGGCCATTCAGACACAGTCATCAGCTGATTGTAGATTCAAATATTCGTCACTAATTAAAACACTGTCTTACACCCCAGTAAACAAGTCATATGTTGATTTCATGCAACTGACACTTTCAAACCTGTTTGTTTGAGTGGCGCTACCCGTTTGATTGACCAATAGAAGGCAGGGACGGAATTTGTTTGGACAGCCATTATATTTGCAATTTAGTGCCTCTAGTGGCACAGAAATGCCTTTAAAATCTTCACTGCATTAATCACTGTTTGACTAGAAGCATTTACTCAATTACTGTTCGTTTATTACAAATAAGCAGGTAAGATCATCCATAAAGTCAAACTCTCCCACTCAGACTTTATAAAGCACCTGACAGGTGTGTTATCAAGACATCAGGCTGAAATCCTCAACCATTTCAAAGTGACAGCTCTTATCTTTACAGCTGAGCCAACACCAAACCTCTGCCATATGACAGGACATACGGCGAGCCGCTGTCAGCCCACCTACAGCACATCAATCATGAACAGGAGTCCGTCCCACACACCTGTGGCCACGTGCGTCTATCTGAACGCCTCGCCGGAGCCGCAAGCTGCACAGGTGATGACAATTAAACCCTGAACAACACTGAAATATATCAAGGTGCTTTGGACATTTTGAACACAACATCAGTGATGATGATTTCAAAACTATGAGTAGCATCCTTTTAAATTAAGTGCATTTGTAGTGCAGAAACTTACGTTTTTAAGGAAGACACGTCACCATCATGTCAGTCCAACCCTGTATGACTTCTGTAAATCACAAAATGAAGCATTTAGCAGAATGTTCATGATGCTCTTAAACATACAGTGAAAGTGCAGAATCAAAAAAACAAAAAAACAAAAAAAACAACATAAAATCACCATAAAAGGTTTCATACACTCTAAAAAATGCTGGGTTAAAAACAACCAAAGATTGAAAATGGACAAACCCTTCAGTTGGGTTAAATGTTTGCCCAAACTGCTGGGTCATTTTATTTAACCCAACTATTGTTTAAAAATGACTATATGGCTGGCTTAAAATGAACCCAAAATAGGTTGGAAATTAAAAATCAGACACATAGAAGCAACAATAATAATCAAAAGGTGAACATTTATAAACAAGCAATTTATTGTTTATTGTTTAATTATTAAACTTGTAATTAATGTTCATTTATCAAACATATCAATAAATGTTAGTTTCAAACATACTTTGGGTTCATTTTAAGCAAGCAGTACAGTAATTTTTTATAGTTGAGTTAAATAAAACTACCCAGCAGGTTGACCAAATATTTAACCCAACTGCTGGGTTAATGTAACCCATTTGCTGGGTTTGTCCATTTTCAACCCAACAGCATTTTTTAGAGTGTACTGTATTTTCTGAAGTAACTTAAATCATTGTTCACTTAAAATATTCCTTTCAAACTCATCTGCATTCATGCAAACCTAAATATTGGTTTGGAACAACTTGAGAAAATGATTACAGATGTTCTTATTTTTAGGTGAATTCTGTGCAGAATTTCTCCGATTTGGATATTTCAGTGAATTTGTGATGGGAATTGCATCTAGCATGGAACATTCTCAGAACTTTGGCTAACATTCTAGAAAGGTTCTCTCAAAGTTATTAGAACGTTTGCTCCAAGTTACCTGCTCTTTAATAACGTTCTCAAACCATTAGCACAAAAATGTTATTTATACATTGTTCACGGAACATTGTTCTTAAACATTTTTGGATGTAGGTTCATCTGATATTTTTAAACATTGCTACTTACTGCTTGTTTCAGAATTCAAATGTAACAATGTTTGCAAAATGATAAAATGGTCATTCCATGAATGAAACAAGAAAAACATTTAAGATCTGGATGTTTTGAACATCAGCAATTTCATATCTATGTTCTTAGAACATATTTGAGTGTTTATCAGTATAGAGAGCATATTATCTAATTTAGCTGTACAAAAGACGTCTGTAAAGCAAACAAGCCCGGAAGAGAGCAGTGAACGGGTGGTGTAGATGGTCAGGCCTGCTTTACTAATACACTCCAGAAGCTCTGGCAGCTTTGATGTGGTTCAGCGTTGACCAGCTCTATCCCCCCCGTCATGCTATCACAGCCCTGCGTCTGTGTGGACAACAGACATGAACAAATCTGAACTTCTGTTTGTTTTAATACACGTATCCATTCCTGTCGCCCAAACAGATTGGAGGCGGAACACGCTGATAAATAATTCACCCGTCTGACAGCAGGTCCACACACACACACACACACACCTTTGATGCTCTGTGGCACAGTCGGGGTTATCGTTTGCCCTGTTTGCTTCATCCTACACAAACGCACATGTTTTTTCAATGTGTTTCTCTATACAAACACCGACCCAGAGCTCGACTGCAGGAGTCACACTAACATGTGATTTGAAGTCATCATCAGTATAATACAGTAAAGTGTGCATTATATTGCAATAATAATGCTTTTGTGACTAATTCCATCTTTATGGTATTTGCATGTAATTTTTTAGAACTAACCAAGGGAAAAAGGCCAATAAAAATGATATTTATGTGCACATCACTTAAAATAATACCATTGTATTCCCACCAAGGGAACATGTACAAAATCTATGCTGTTTTGTTATTGTAACATTTAGAGCAACAGCCAAGCATACTATCTGTGTTAAGTCATGTTCACAAACCTTAAAACCTTGCAATGGGACATAAAAACATTGCATTTTAATAAAAACAATTTCCATGTGGCCATGTCCAATAAAACATGGTGATATTATGGTGCTTTTTTGTAAGAATAACACTAGGAGAGAAATTTTTAATTTTTTTTCAAATTAACAGAGAACATATTTAATAAATTAGTATAATTAATAATGACATATAGTGAGAACAACTGCAGTGATGATTGTGAACTACTTTAATGACTTTACTGATCAATAGAGGGCGCTAGTACTCAATGTGTGTGTGCATGTTTCTGATCAGTTTATTGTGCAATTTATATACTAAATTCAGTGTATGCATTAAACAATGCAGAAGTGCTTTGTAAAAAGACAAAATAAACAAAAATGTATTATTATTATTTTATTTCCGTATCCATATGAGTATGATGGCTAGAAATGAAGGAACCGCGGTTTAAGACTTAAAAACACCATTACTTTTTTATGATGTTTTGGTGCCATAGTAATATCATGTGTTTCTAAACTTATACACTGACAAAACCATGTTTGTTTGAACATGCACCATCATACTAAAATATTTAAACATCAAAAGCAACAAAAAAAAATTAATGCTGGAGTGATAGATTTAGCTTGCTTAAGCTAAATATGACATAGTTTAAGGTTGACGACAGATAGAGGGACACACACATCTGTCATGTAAGACGTGAAGTCTGGTGAGTTTTAAAGGGGAAGGTCCAGAGAGAGTTTGAAGAAACACGAGTTCACATTTAGCTGGAATAAATCACACTTAGAAAGACAGCGGCCCCTCTGGACCCTGAAGGGCCGTCACTGCAAATGAGTGATTAAAGAAGAAATCAATCGCTCCCTGTGTTAGCCGCTCTATTGAATTACCTTTAATAATTACAATTAAGAAGAACTATAACACTACAAACACTCGTGCTGCCAGATATGATACTACAACTTCATTACTGCTCATGCTGAAATGACTGACACAGGGAGAATGTAAGAATGTATGCTTGTGCATGACAGAAAAGTCATGTAATTTCTGAAATGAAAGGACAACGCGTGATTGTCGTGACAGACAGCTGCAGAGAGAGAGACGTGCTCCCCGTACCTGCGGCCCTCAGAGCTTGCTTCAGTCTGCCGGGTTTCCTGTGCTACGAAAACGGAGATAATTCATTCATCTAATGGGACCAATAAATTCAAGTATTAACTGCGCCACACCATATAACAGAGGAGAGCCTGGAGAAATGGAAGACAGATGAAGGCTGGAGAGAGAGAGAGAGAGAGAGAGAGAGAGAGAGAGAGCAGCACATTAAAACAAAACAATGTGCAGGAAGAGAAAATTGTTTTATCTATCTATCTATCTATCTATCTATCTATCTATCTATCTATCTATCTATCTATCTATCTATCTATCGTTCGTTCTGACTATCTATCTGTCTGTCTATCTATCTATCTATCGTTCGTTCTGACTATCTATCTGTCTGTCTATCTATCTATCTATCGTTCGTTCTGATTATCTATCTATCTATCTATCTATCTATTTATCTATCTATTGTTCGTTCTGACTATCTATCTATCTATCTATCTATCTATCTATCTATCTGTCTGTCTGTCTATCTATCTATCTATCGTTTGTTCATTCGTTTGTTCTATCTATCTATCTATCATTTGTTTGTTTGTTCGTTCTGACTATCTATCGATCTATCTATCTATCGTTTGTTTGTTCATTCATTCTATCGATCAATCTATCTATCGTTTGTTCTATCTTTTGGTTTACCTGTCTATCTATCTATCTATCTATCTATCTATCTATCTATCTATCTATCTATCTATCTATCTATCGTTTGTTCTATCTATCTTTTGTTTTACCTGTCTATCTATCTATCTATCGTTTGTTCTATCTATCTTTTGTTTTACCTGTCTATCTATCTATCTATCTATCTATCTATTGTTTGTTCTATCTATCTTTTGTTTTACCTGTCTATCTATCTATCTATCTATCTATCTATCTATCTATCTATCTATCTATCTATCATTTGTTTGTTTGTTTGTTCTGACTATCTATCTATCTATCTATCTATCTATCTATCTATCTATCTATCTATCTATCTATCATTTGTTTATTCGTTCTGACTATCTATCTATCTCTCTATCTATCTCTCTATCTATCTATCTATCGTTTGTTCTATCTATCTTTTGTTTTACCTGTCTATCTATCTATCTATCTATCTATCTATCTATCTATCTATCATTTGTTTGTTTGTTCTGACTATCTAATTATCTATCTATCATTTGTTTGTTCGTTCTGACTATCTATCTATCTATCTATCTATCTATCGTTTGTTCATTCGTTCTATCTATCGTTTGTTCTATCTATCTTTTGTTTTACCTATCTATCTATCTATCTATCTATCTATCTATCTATCTATCTATCTATCTATCTATCTATCTATCATTTGTTTGTTCATTCTGACTATCTATCTATCTATCGTTTGTTCTATCTATCTTTTGTTTTACCTGTCTATCTATCTATCTATCTATCTATCTATCATTTGTTTGTTTGTTCGTTCTGACTATCTATCTATCTATCTATCTATCGTTTGTTCTATCTATCTATCTATCTATCTATCGTTTGTTCTATCTATCTATCTACCTATCGTTTGTTCATTCGTTCTATCTATCTATCTATCGTTTGTTCTATCTATCTATCGTTTTTTCATTCGTTCTATCTATCTATCTATCTATCTATCGTTCGTTCGTTTTACCGGTCTGTCTGTCTATCAATCTATCCATCCACCCATCCTCACAATACTGCTGCTATAGGAGGGAGAGTCTTGGGGATTCTGGGCTGTTGTGTGGTAGAGTGAGAGGAGAGTTGAGGAAAGTGAGAAAGTGAGTGAGCGAGGAAGAGTGAGGGAGAGTGAGTGAGTGAGGGAGGGAGGGAAGGAGGAGGGGCAGAACTGGGGCTGTGTGCTGCTAACAGGCCTCTAGGGAATTAGCGCTTGACGGACCATATGGGTAACATAGAAAGATTGAGAGAGAGAGAAAGAGAGAGAGAGGGTGGCAGGGGCCCTGAGGCTGGCAAGGCCCCTCCGCCACAGCTTCAGCTGTTACCCATGAGCCCTTGGGCCAGGGGAATACAGCCTCACAACAAAGAAAACAGCGGAAAGCACCGGGCGGCTGGCAGCCTCTGTGTGGGAGAGAACGCACATCAACCTGAGCAGTGGAGGCCTTCCTCCATTACAACTTCATCTGACAGTTTACACGCTTCCCAAGATGAGCTGTCTGCCAAGTCAGAGTGCTTTATCATCGCTCTTTTTGCATGCAATAAATCTAGAGAAAATATATGGATTCGAAAAGGTATGCTGCCAATTTGTCGGGATAGATGTTCTGCAGGAGACCCTAAACAAAGTATAACTGAATCCACAACCATCTGAATCCATCAACCAGCCATAAGTTTTGGTGAAAAATGTTAAAACAACTAAATTTGCAGAGCTCCACCCCCTTTTGGTTACAGTTGCTAGGTCTGACACACATTACAGAAAGACCCATGGGAACTGGAGATTTTTGTAAACAATGTCATTCATAGTAAAAATGCACTCTAGAATTAATATCATCATCTTATGTGGGCTAGAATGAAGCATGACATCACAAAAGCATTTTATGTGCTGTTTTGTCTGCTTGTTTTCGAACTTTTACAAATAGAATTTGGAAACTCAACTTTCCTAACAGCTGACTTGACTGATGTAATGTCATGTCAATAATATTAATAATAATAATAATGACAGCCATTAAAAGTAGTTTGATACCTCAATAATTATTAGAAGTTGTAAATAAAACAGAGATGTGATGTGAAATGTGATTAATGTTATAGAGTAGGTAAAGCAGTTCACTTGTGCATTAATCACACTAGAAATGACTTATAACTTAGAAATGACAAGAAGACAGAAACGTCACCGCATCTCTGTCCAGAGGAAACTAACGCTATTTACACTGGCAGTTTCATGCCAAATTATTAAAAGTGATAGTTGAGGTCAAAAAAGCAGTCTATTGTTAATGAACTAAGGGAGTTTCCAGTTCTAACAATATTTTGCTGGGCTGCAACCCAATCCAGGTCATATTTCACACCAAAATCAAATGAAAAAAAAGGAAATATATTTTCTTTTTATAATTTGAGGTTTTTTTTTTTATGGTAATTCTCATAATACTGTTCAAAAGTTTTTGTTGTTATTTTTGAAGCATTATGCTCACAAAGACTGTATTTATTTGATAAAAATACAGTAAAAACAGTAAAATTGTGAAATATTATTACAATTTAAAGTAACTATTTTCTATGTGAATATATTTTAAAATGTAATTTATTCCTGTGATTAAAGTTGAATTTTCAGCATCATTACTCCAGTCTTCAGTGTCACATGATCCTTCAGAAATCATTCTAATATGATGATTTGCTGCTCAAGAAACATTTCTGATTATTATCAATGTTGAAAACAGTTAATATTTTTTGTGGAAACTGATACATTTAATTTTTCAGGATTCTTTGATGAATAGAAAGTTCAATAGAACAGCATTTATTTGAAATAGAAATCTTTTGTGACATTATAACTGTCATTTTTAATCATTTTAAGGCATCCTTACTGTATATATTACAAAAAGTAAAAAAAAACAAAAAAACAAAAACAAATCTGCATTAACATTATTTTTGCATTGCAGTAATAAGATGTTTTTTTTTTTACAGTATTGATAATACACAATGGAAGAATACAGCTTTATGCTCCATTTTATATATGCAAAATACTTTATTTATTATTATTATTTGGGGTGAAATATGACCTGTACGTTTTTGTGCAGTTCTCCTACTGTACATATACACACTCCTCAGAACACCTAACCATACTGAGATACTGTGTCTTTTGATAAGAGCTACTTTTGCTATTGTAATGCTGGTCACCCCTCTTACAGCCCCCACCACTTACTCTCCAGCCCCAAAACAAAAATCCCTGAGATCAGCTTTAGATGACAAACAGCTAATTAATTTTTCTAGCATGGGGGTTTTGTGTGTGTGTCTGTGTGTGTGTTTCATGGCTTCAGGGTGGGGAGATGTTGCCCTCAGCTGAGTATGTGAAACTTGTGAGATTAATTTAAGATCATTGACGTGTAGCATTTGCATGAGAGCTCACAAGATCGCTTCATTTCCTGTTGGCCACAGCCAGGGCAGGAAGTCAAGTGGAGGACATAGACACTGAACAAAGAGAGCCAAACTTATACTGACAAACAACCTTAAGCCAGAAATGAAAAATCAGTAATCGTTTACACACCCTCATGTCATTTTAAACCTGTATGACTTTCTTTCATCCACGCAACACCAAAGGAGATGTTCAGATCAATTAAGCATAAGGTATGACGTCAAACACCACTGGCTCTCATTTGCATCATAACAGAGTTTCTACTTTATGTTTACGCATTTGGCACACACTTTTATCCAAAGCGACTTACATTGCATTAAAAGTTTACATTTTTATAAGTTGCATCCACTGGGAATCGAACCCATGACCTTGGCATTGCTTCATTCATTAGTTAACATGAACAAATCTGACTTTACATCACACAATTTTGACTGTAACTTGCAATTCTGACTTTATAACTCGCAATTCTGACTTTGTAACTCGCAATTCTGACTTTATAACTCGCAATTCTGACTTTGTAACTCGCAATTCTGACTTTATAACTCGCAATTCTGACTTTATATCTTGCAATTCTGACTTTATAACTCGCAATTCTGACTTTATATCTCGCAATTCTGACTTTATATCTCCCAATTCTGACTTTGTGACTCGCAATTCTGACTTTATATCTCACAATTCTGACTTTATATCTCACAATTCTGACTTTGTGACTCGCAATTCTGACTTTATATCTCGCAATTCTGACTTTGTATCTCACAATTCTAACTCGCAATTCTGACTTTATATCTCACAATTCTGACTTTGTAACTTGCAATTCTGACTTTATAACTCGCAATTCTGACTTTATATCTGCAATTCTGACTTTATATCTCGCAATTCTGACTTTGTAACTCGCGATTCTGACTTTATAACTCGCAATTCTGACTTTGTAACTCGCAATTCTGACTTTATAACTCGCAATTCTGACTTTATAACTCGCAATTCTGACTTTATAACTCGCAATTCTGAATTTATATCTCGCAATTCTGACTTTGTGACTCGCAATGCTGACTTTATATCTCGCAATTCTGACTTTGTAACTCGCAATTCTGACTTTATATCTCGCAATTCTGACTTTGTGACTCGCAATTCTGACTTTATATCTCGCAATTCTGACTTTATATCTCCCAATTCTGACTTTATATCTCGCAATTCTGACTTTGTAACTCGCAATTCTGACTTTATAACTCGCAATTCTGACTTTATATCTGCAATTCTGACTTTATATCTCCCAATTCTGACTTTGTGACTCGCAATTCTGACTTTATATCTCGCAATTCTGACTTTGTATCTCACAATTCTAACTCGCAATTCTGACTTTATATCTCACAATTCTGACTTTGTAACTCGCAATTCTGACTTTATAACTCGCAATTCTGACTTTATATCTGCAATTCTGACTTTGTAACTCGCAATTCTGACTTTATAACTCGCAATTCTGACTTTATATCTCGCAATTCTGACTTTGTAACTCGCGATTCTGACTTTATAACTCGCAATTCTGAATTTATATCTCGCAATTCCGACTTTGTGACTCGCAATGCTGACTTTATATCTCGCAATTCTGACTTTGTAACTCGCAATTCTGACTTTATAACTCACAATTCTGACTTTGTAACTCGCAATTCTGACTTTGTAACTCGCAATTCTGACTTTATATCTCGCAATTCTAACTCGCAATTCTGACTTTATATCTCGCAATTCTGACTTTGTAACTCGCAATTCTGACTTTGTGACTCGCAATTCTGACTTTATATCTCGCAATTCTGACTTTGTATCTCACAATTCTGACTTTATATCTCGCAATTCTGACTTTATATCTCACAATTCTGACTTTATATCTCGCAATTCTGACTTTATATCTCACAATTCTGACTTTGTAACTCAATTCTGACTTTGTAACTCAATTCTGACTTTGTAACTCAATTCTGACTTTGTAACTCAATTCTGACTTTGTAACTCGCAATTCTAACTCGCAATTCTGACTTTGTAACTCGCAATTCTGACTTTGTAACTCAATTCTGACTTTGTAACTCGCAATTCTAACTCGCAATTCTGACTTTGTAACTCGCAATTCTAACTCGCAATTCTGACTTTGTAACTCGCAATTCTGACTTTATATCTCACAATTCTGACTTTGTAACTCGCAATTCTGACTTTACAATTCGCAATTCTGACTTTATATCTCGCAATTCTGACTTTGTAACTCGCAATTCTGACTTTGTAACTCGCAATTCTGACTTTGTAACTCGCAATTCTGACTTTGTAACTCGCAATTCTGACTTTGTAACTCGCAATTCTGACTTTATATCTCGCAATTCTGACTTTATAACTTGCAATTCTGACTTTGTAACTCGCAATTCTGACTTTATAACTCGCAATTCTGACTTTATATCTCACAATTCTAACTCGTAATTCTGACTTTGTAACTCGCAATTCTGACTTTGTAACTCGCAATTCTAACTCGCAATTCTGACTTTATAACTCGCAATTCTAACTCGCAATTCTGACTTTATAATCACAACTCTGACTTTATATCTCGCAATTCTGACTTTGTAACTCGCAATTCTGACTTTATAACTCGCAATTCTGACTTTATATCTCACAATTCTAACTCGTAATTCTGACTTTGTAACTCGCAATTCTGACTTTGTAACTCGCAATTCTAACTCGCAATTCTGACTTTATAACTCGCAATTCTAACTCGCAATTCTGACTTTATAATCACAACTCTGACTTTATATCTCACAATTCTGACTTTATATCTGTAATTCTGACTTTGTAACCGCAATTCTGACTTTATAACTCACAATTCTGACTTTGTAACTTGCAATGCTGACTTTATAACTCACAATTCTGACTTTGTAACTGCAATTCTGACTTTACTTCTCGCAATTCTGACTTTATATCTTGCAGTTCTGACTAACTTGCAATTCATATTTTAAAATATGTCAGTACAAGTTGCTTTCAGTTAAAACAGTTCAAACATGCATTTTAGTCTAGGACTAGCTTAAGCCTTTTCTGAGAAACTGGGGGTATATCTCGCAATTCCTACTTTAAAACACAATTGTGAGTTTATATCTCGCAATTCTGAAAAAAGATAAAAAGTCGCAATTACCTTTTTTATTTCATGGTGGAAACAAGCTTCCAGAATAAAATGTCTATGCACAGGAAAAGCTATGCTGGTTTGGAACATCATGAGGGTGGTGAGTAAAAAAATCAAAACAGATATGGATTAAGCTCAAAGTAGCATATGAGACTGACTAATGTTTATATACTGCATAAACACACCTGAGTGATACTGCTGCTTTATATCCTATATTGCATTCACAGAGCCCTCATACATCTCTCTTAAAAAACTCATCTGATTCCAAACAAGCTGCGACCAATATTCCAGTCACATTGAAGGCAGTCGGAAAAACACAATTCCTGTCTGGCAGCTTATGATTATTGAGCACTCGTTCTCCGGGCCGAATCAAGGCGTCCTAATTTCCTGTCCTTCAAATAAAATGCCGGCTTTATTAGTTTCACACTTAAAATGATGCACAGAAAGGTTACCCAAGCGCAACGATCAGGCTTTTAGTTTTAACGAGTGCATACATCATAAAGCGATCTCGATGTAATAATCATCCATCATAATTGAGACACCGGACCAGCTGAGGGACCCGCGCACGGAATGGGAAACAGATTTGGAGAAGGCGGCGACGTGCTAGGCGAACGCGAATTGGCGCGTACATGCCGCTAAGAAAAACTGTTAGTTTATGGGGCTCCTGCGGGACTGCGCGAGTGGTTTTTCGGTTAACTTGGAGGAACTTTGATTTTCAGACCTGTCAGAGTGAGAAAGTGTGTTTTTGTGCCTAATCTTGATTGCATGCATGCATGTGCGTGTTTTATGCATGTGGGTGTGAGGCGGCTGCGTCTATTACTCATGTGAGTCGGCGCGTCTGTTTCTGTCTGTTCGTTTTGCACTCGTTTTATGTACATCAGTCCGCTGGGTCTCTGCTCCGTCCCATGCTGTGTCAGCCGCAGTCTCACGTCTGGGCCAGGCTTTAATTACAGTGCAGGCTGCTGTATTTCTGAAGGGGGTTGTTGTGAGAGTGGATGTCAGCCCTGCTGAGGTGCAGCGCAGAGGCGGACGGGACGGATCGTGACCCTCCCCCTGATCCCAGCGTCCCACGGGGCTTTAGGGCTTTACCGCGGTGCCACTGCCTCCCCTGGCCCTGACGCTGCCCACCTGCCACCTAATAAACACACACACACACAGAGAGAGAGAGAGAGCACTTTTTAAATACACAAACACAGAGTATAATATGTATTTGGACACTTAAGTAACACTTAAAACTATCACTGAGTTCAATATCAAATCAAGTGATTGTATTCGCTCAAGTGCTGCACGAACTTTTCTTCATTGTTTTTGAAGTTTCATTGTCTTTAAATGTCTGGTGTTTTAGTGATTTTTAGTGGATGTATGAAGTCAAGTTCTTAGTAGAGGAACCACATTCGTTATCAATACTATTACTATAACTAATACTATTGTTTTAGCAATTCAAGCCATACAAATGTCCTTTTGATTGATGTTTTGCATGGAAAACTATGTTTGTGCATTTCCAATAAATGCCAAACAGCCCTGACATTGCCCAAAGCATCACACTGCCTCCGCTGGTTTGCCTTCTTCCCATAGTGCATCCTGGTGCCATGTGTTCCCCAGGTAAGTGACGTACACGCACCCGACCATCCACGTGATGTAAAAGAAAACGCGATTCATCAGACCAGGCCACCTTCTTGGTATATTGGTATAATGGTATATTTTCAAATCCGTTAAAGGATTATTAGGCTGCATAAATTAGGTTAGCCGGAACTGGGAACACTTCCTATAACACCAGATGTACTCGTTACATCGGAAGAAGAATGGCATCTACGCTAATATTAGTCTTTCTGTTTATCCCGAGGTTTACCGTAGTCAACCGGATCCAGGCCGTATCCAGCTGAGACCAAGGACCTGCTCCTTGACACAACCACAACGCAGCCCTGAAGTATCAGCAGAGATTGAGTCAACTAGTATTTAACTGAAATAAATACTTTGAATGCAATCCTATCGGACTTATGATAGCATCCTGAGTCGTAACAAAGCACTGTTCGCCAGAGGAGAACTGGCCCCCCGACTAAGCCTGGTTTCTCCCAAGATTTTTTTCTCCATTTTAACACCTACTTGCCACTTGTTTGCCACCTGATGTCACCTGTTGGAGTTTGGGTTCCTTGCCGCGGTCGCCTTTGGCTTGCTTGGTTGGGGACACTTGACATTTGACTTGACATTTGATATTCAACAGTGCTTTGATCTGCCTGCATTGACACTATTCTTTAAGAGCTGCTGTGCAGCCAAAATAATGTACCAGTTATCAATGTAAAGCTGCTTTGACACAATCTGCATTGTAAAAAGCGCTATATAAATAAAGGTGACTTGACTTGACTTGACTTCTTCCATTGCTCCATGGTCCAGTTCTGATGCTCACGTGTCCACTGTTGGCGCTTTCGGCGGTGGACAGGGGTCAGCATGGGCACCCTGACTGGTCTGCAGCTATGCAGCTCCATACGCAACAAACTGTGATGCACTGTGTATTCTGACACCTTTCTATCAGAACCAGCATTAACTTCTTGAGCAATTTGAGCTACAGGAGCTCGTCTGTTGGATCAAACCACACGGGCCAGCCTTCGCTCCCAACCTTGGCCGCCCATGACCCTGTTGCCGGTTCACCGCTGTTCCTTCCTTGGACCACTTTTGATAGATACTGACCACTGCAGACCGGGAACACCCCACAAGAGCTGCAGTTTTGGAGATGCTCTGACCCAGTCGTCCAGCCATCACAATTTGGTCCTTGTCAAACTCACTCAAATTCTTCCACTTGCCCATTTTTCCTGCTTCTATAACATCAAATTTGATAATAAGATAATCAGTG
This sequence comes from Ancherythroculter nigrocauda, assembly GCA_036281575.1. Taxonomy (NCBI): domain Eukaryota; kingdom Metazoa; phylum Chordata; class Actinopteri; order Cypriniformes; family Xenocyprididae; genus Ancherythroculter; species Ancherythroculter nigrocauda. Next base: position 2,864,394 of record VTFQ01000021.1, on the reverse strand, counting down.
TTATTCACTTCACCTGTCAGTGCTCATAATGTTATGCCTAATCGCTGTGTGTGTATACTTTTTGTTTTCCCCACACTCACATACAGTATAAACAAACTCTCTTGTATGGTCAATGACATACATATTCATACAAAACACACTTCAACTGAGTCAGCAAGAAACACTAGTTATAAGAGATAAAGTTCTGATTTGAACCTGTGCTCCTATGTGAGCACCTCAGCCTCACTACACAACATAAACACACCTATAAGGACCAAATAGGCTTGTGTACTGTACACACACACACACACACCTTCTCACTGGTTCAATCTGACATTATCTGGCTCGCAGCAGCTGTCCACAAGTGTTGGCTGATCAATAGGTCTTCTCCTGCACTCGTATCGACGACGAAGCGCGTTCATTGATCACGTCCAGACCCCGAGGCCCCTGCTTCAAAGATAATTGGGCACTGGGACGCGCCTTCGCATGATTGACAGGGGTCCGAGATGTTAATAAACCCCTAGGCTTTGCTTTATCATACATGCGATGCAGCCCGGGTCATTATTTGCCGAAACTGTGTGTTTGTCGTCCCCTGTTAAGATACTTGCAACAACTTCATCCGTGGCTTCTTCTCCGCAAAACAGAGGCGTTATTGATTAGGACGCCTAATGTATGATCGTCACGCCGTGTCTATTATCCTGTGTATTCGGTTCAAATCAAGGTGCTTTTAAACAAGTGTCCAGCAAATGATGAAAAGCCTTAATAACTGAGCAGGGCCATATTGATACTTCATTATTAAGTAGGCAGACTCCAGCACATTAGGAAGCCATTAAAGGCAATAACAAACACAAGACGCTCATTTGTTTCAATGAGCCATGGTGAATATTAGAGATTAATTGACATCACAAGGAGGGGAAGACGGGTGGGCTGGTTTTCAGGACATTAATATTACAAAAAGTTTGATAGAATGGATGCAAGCGCGCAGCACATAAATAAACGAACAAATGCTCTTTTAAACTGCATGGGAAAAAAAAGTGTTGTGAAACAAAGCAATGGAAGCGAACTAGGAATTATTCAAATATTCCATGTGTAAATCGCATACAAACCCTCTCAGAACAATAAAGTAATGAGGCCCCAATTGGGTCCCGTTGCGCTCATGGGTTCTGAAAACAATAAGAGGTGCTAGATCTGCCTGGGCCCGATGCTAAACCTTAGAGTTCACTTGGCATCGGACTGAGTGTGTGTGTGTGTGTGTGTGTGTGTGTGTGTGTGTGTGTGTGTGTGTGGATGAGGCAGTCGGGATGCAGAGTTGCCGGGGGCGACTGGGCTGCTGATAGAGGCCAGTGTCCCAGCGCTCGGTGTTCGGATAATGAGGCCTTGCACACACACACACACACACACGCTGGCCCAGTGTGCATTCACAGATGCGGCCCAGTTACAAACACAAGACAAGTGATCCACATCAACACAACAGCTCGATACACACAGATACAGATTCAGGAGGGCAGGACCCCTAAACGCATGACAACATCAGTCACAATACCGGACACATCCAAATAAGACATCACACTTTTTAGTAATCGGAAGAGTTTATAATTTAGCATTGGCATGCAGAAAACAACAGAAATAAAGAATAAATCCCTTTTATAAAATTTAACTTAACAGTTAACACTTCAGAAGATTAGAGCTGGGCATTTCACAATTCAATACGATTTCGAATCACAAGCTTGTAAAGATTGTAAACTAATGCTGTATAAACTATACATAGCTATAATATTAAAGGTTACAGTTAAATGATTTGTAGGCTACTTACATTTAAATTACATATAAGGAAGTTTTCATAAGAAAATTAAACATAATAATAATAATAATACATTTTTAATGACATAATTATGTTTCTAATAATTTTTTTATTAATATATTTATTCAAACATACATTAAATATTGAAGAACAGGTGAAGCAGAAATACAATAAATATGCAATATAGTGCTATGTTCATTTTTCTAGCTGACTAATGAGTTTTTGGACATTGAAAGGCTTTTCTGAGGTAAATGTAACATTATGTGATATTGTTTACAAGCAGTCTGTTATTGACGTCTTTCTGCGGTTGAAACACTGATTGAACGATTGCTGTAAGGTGTACTGTATCTTTCAACATACCTTCTGATGTTCATTCATGTTTATTTCATGCTGTAACGATAATAAAGGGGAAGAGATGATCATTCATGTGCGCTTCGTGCTGCCGCTTCGCATCGCGCCCATAGACTGATCGCGCCACAATAAAGAGAGCCAAAACCAGCCGCCGCTCGTCTGTAGTATGAGCAAAATATTCATACAAACATAGACCTCTATATAAAGCTGAATAGTTAAAAATAAATTATAAATATGTTCAGCATTCTGCAACAAATATTTTTCGGACTTTCCAGACTATTTTAAGTCGTAAAGTGAGCAGGATTCGGCAGGCATGTGAGTGGGGCAGCCGGTCTCGGAGCCATCCCTAGCTCTACAGCGCCCCACAAATTTCCAATGTAAATCTGTGGTGAAAAATGGAACTGCAGCGCGCTCTCATAGAGAGTCATTAGGGCAGATTTCTGGCTGCTTCGCTTATTTTCACGTTTTTTCGGCTACTGGCCAAAACGGTATTTATTGTCAAGAAATAATTGACAGAATTAGAATGCTGAGACGTCGTTTCATTTTAGAAGTAACAAATTTATTAGATGGGAGACATGCTACAAAGTTTTGTTCATTCATCAAGTCATGTGTTGTTGAGGAGAGTGTGCAGCTACTTCACTTAGTGATCAGATGAACCATTTTCACCTGCTGGACCAGAAAACAGGATGCACATTAAAGGAGGAACCTGAGCCATATCTACCTATAGCTCTGCAAAAACAGCCTAGCAACGCCCAGCAACCACCCACAACGCCCTGGAAACTGCAAGCAATGACCTAACAATTACCAACAACACACTATAGACCCTTTTACAGCCCACGTGATCAAATAGTCGCGCGCGCATTATAGAAACGGAAGTGGTGTTGTTCTCCATTGGTTCTAACATGTTAGATATGATTTATATGATTTATATGCTCGTAATTTCTCTTGGGTGTACACGCTCCGTTTCTCAACTAAATACGTATATTTATATATATATATATATATATATATATATATATATATATATATATATATATATATATATATATATATATATATATATATCTGGCCACTGTATATTTGGCCATCTGCTAACGTCTTCTATCCACTCCACTATAGTACACAGATCTGGTAGCCGGATACCATTTGATAAAGTCAACTTTTTAAAATAACTTTCTCTGTCTGTGTTGCTTAATTCGCTCGCATAGCTTGACATGCTGCTGATTCTCGCCATAGTTTCGTTGCCAAAATGCGTGCGCATACGTTGCTACGTCATCATTGTGTACAAACAGTAAAAGGGTCTATTAACCACCTACAGTAGCAATGCCCTAGCAACCACCCACAACATTTTAGAAACTGCCCATCAACGTCCTAGCAACCACACACAACAACCTAAAAACATCCTATCAATCACCCACAAAACCCTAGAAACAGCCTAGCAACCACCAAAAACACCCTAGAAACCATCTAGAACAACTTAACAGCCACATAGCAAGCATTATTTGGCACGGGCAACCACCCTAGCAACCACCCACATCAACCTGGGAAACATAAAACAGCCTAGCAATGCCCTAGCAACCACTCACAACGCCCTAGAAACTGCAAGCAATGACCTAACAATTACCAGCAACACACTATTAACCACCTACAGTAGCAATGCCCTAGCAACCACCCACAGTATTTTAGAAACTGCCAACCAACGACCTAGCAACCACACACAACAACCTAGAAACAGGCTAGCAATGCCATGAACACCCTAGAAACCATCTAGAACAACTTAACAGCCACATAGCAAGCATTATTTGGCAACGGCAACCACCCTAGCAACCACCCACATCAACCTAGAAAACATAAAACAGCCTAGCAACGCCCTAGCAACCACCCACAACGCCCTAGAAACTGCAAGCAATGACCTAACAATTACCAACACACACTATTAACCACCTACAGTAGCAATGCCCTAGCAACCACCCACAACATTTTAGAAACTGCCCATCAACGTCCTAGCAACCACACACAACAACCTAAAAACATCCTATCAATCACCCACAAAACCCTAGAAACAGCCTAGCAACCACCAAAAACACCCTAGAAACCATCTAGAACAACTTAACAGCCACATAGCAAGCATTATTTGGCACGGGCAACCACCTTAGCAACCACCCACATCAACCTGGGAAACATAAAACAGCCTAGCAATGCCCTAGCAACCACTCACAACGCCCTAGAAACTGCAAGCAATGACCTAACAATTACCAGCAACACACTATTAACCACCTACAGTAGCAATGCCCTAGCAACCACCCACAGTATTTTAGAAACTGCCCACCAACGACCTAGCAACCACACACAACAACCTAGAAACAGGCTAGCAATGCCATGAACACCCTAGAAACCATCTAGAACAACTTAACAGCCACATAGCAAGCATTATTTGGCAACGGCAACCACCCTAGCAACCACCCACATCAACCTAGAAAACATAAAACAGCCTAGCAACGCCCTAGCAACCACCCACAACGCCCTAGAAAATGCAAGCAATGACCTAACAATTACCAACAACACACTATTAACCACCTACAGTAGCAATGCCCTAGCAACCACCCACAACATTTTAGAAACTGCCCATCAACGTCCTAGCAACCACACACAACAACCTAAAAACATCCTATCAATCACCCACAAAACCCTAGAAACAGCCTAGCAACCACCAAAAACACCCTAGAAACCATCTAGAACAACTTAACAGCCACATAGCAAGCATTATTTGGCACGGGCAACCACCTTAGCAACCACCCACATCAACCTGGGAAACATAAAACAGCCTAGCAATGCCCTAGCAACCACTCACAACGCCCTAGAAACTGCAAGCAATGACCTAACAATTACCAGTAACACACTATTAACCACCTACAGTAGCAATGCCCTAGCAACCACCCACAGCAATGACCTAGCAACAACACACAACAACCTAGAAACAGCCTAGCAACCACCAAGAACACCCTAGAAACCATCTAGAACAACTTAAGAGCCACATAGGAAGCATTATACATTTCCAACCAGTCATTTTCTACAAAAAAAAAAAAAAGTAAATATCTGTTTAAATTCTCTAAATATAAAAAGTGAAAATTAATCTGGTTAATATTATTGTTCCTTGGTCACACCAGTGTTGTCATATATTCAATAAAATATACAAATATTAGATGAAAAACTTTATAAAAAAAAAAAAAAAAAAAAAAAAATTAAATGAAAATGAATAAATACTATTAAATATCCTAATAAATACTCTTGCCCACACAGCCTTGGTTACACCAGCATAATATTTTTTGTTTTGTTTTTCCTACAGAAAAATTAAGAAATGAATCTAATTTAAATCAAAAATCTAATTTAAAACAGATATCAGTTACAACCATAAATGAATCACTGTTTTTTATGTATATATTTCTCTTGATGTCTATGCAGTTCAAACATATAAACGTCAACACTTCCTCCAAATCGAACACTTTTAGTTATCTGACATGATTCCGCCCAACGAATCAGATCAGAAAAAAACGAGATGTTCTAATTCCTGGAAATGCGGGCTAAGGAAAAAAGGAAGAGTCATTCATCAAACCTCTCACTAATTCTTTCTTCTCTCCTGCCTGTGTCTCTTTCAGAGTTGGCCTTAACCTGGAGCACGTCACTGGGGTAGAGCGCTGAGGATTTTTAGGGGGGTTTGGGTGGTGCTGAGGGCCCAGGGCATGAATATTCAGACAAGCGCTGTCTCTCTCTGGTTCCATAGGTGCGGTCAGAGCGCTTCTCCGCCCCGCAGACCCAGAGGAGACAGACGGCTGGATGGTGCTTCACAGAGTGAAAAGTTAGATGCTCTGTGTTGACCTAAACATGAGACGGGGTCAGCGATACATGGACAGGTTACTGCAAGCACAGTGCATGCATGTTCATTTTTTATACAACATATATGCTTTTGCTGTCTCTCACACACAAAATATTCTCTCTCTCTCTAGCCATCATACACACACACACTCCGATAGGCATTATGCTAATCTCGCCCCTCTGCTCTGTCACTGGTGAGCTGGTTGAGCCGCGCGCGCTGCTCACCGGCTCTGTTCGCCTTAGGGCCCCTGCCGCACGTTTTGACAGAGCATCCCCTGATAGTTGGGATTAGTCCAGCTTGTTTAGATAAACCAGGAGAAGTGGAGGAAAGGAGAAACAGAGAGGGAGGGAGGGAGGGAGTTTTGTAGAGCTCTGCTGAAGCCAGATGCTACTTGCTTTCAATAAAAACGTGCATGTGCTTATGTATATGTCATAGGATTCACATGACATCACTGCTATACTGTAACAAAAAAAAAAAAAAAAAAAAAAAACGAGTTGAACTCAGTTAAACAGGACACAACAGAAAGTCTTTTGTGCTCTACTAGAACAGGTTTTCCTGTTTGAATGATCATTATTTTCCTCATATTCTCCATTGTTGCAGCTCCTCTCTTCCCAGTCTGTCAGTAACGCTCTGTTTAGTTTCTGTCTCTATGAAGCCCCTCCTTCTGAAAAGCACAATGTGCTCTGATTGGTCAGCTGCAGCAGTGTGATGTGATTGGTCAAGTGCTTTGAGCGTGTTTGGGAAATGTCCCACCCCTTACCATAACCGCCAGTTTCAACACACTACTAACTAAATCAACCAGGCCCCGCCCCTTTATTTTGCATATAAATTATTTAAATGAGGAATATTGAGACATATTCGTTCCCGAAAGAAAACTCAAGACTACAATGGAGGAGTTTCAGAGAGTTCAGAAACAGTGACACTGATTTAGAGAATAACTCCTGCTGGAGGGACTTTTCAGAGGTTTTTCATGCTAAAATGGCAGCATTACACACTAATTTCATTTATTTGACCGGCTGCCCTCTCACAAGTGCTACAGGTCCATCAAAACAAGGACAGAGATTCAAGGACAGTACTTCCCCAGAGCAATAACCATCATGAACTCTAACATGCACTGATCCCATTTTGCTGCACACATACATACATATGCATACAGTTTAAAGAGGTGGTTGATTATGATTTCACTTTTTTAACTTTAGTTAGTGTGTAATGTTGCTGTTTGAACATAAACAACATCTGCAAAGTTACGACGCTCAAAGTTCAATGCAAAGTGAGATATTTTCTTTTAAAGAATTCGCTTTTTAAGGACTACAACAAACGGCTGGTAGGGACTACAATGAGCTTCTTCCCGGCATCACTAACCCTAAAACATCACTAAAATCACTAACCCTAAAATTTACATAAATCCCGCCCCCGAGAACACGCGACAAAGGGGGTGAGGCCATGTTGGGCTGCTTTAGAGAAGAGGAAGAGTTGTTGTAGTAGAGTGTTGTTGTCATGCCGTCATTTTACACCGGACTGCTTCACAAACGAGGGTCAATATTTGCACAAAAGATTAACATGACGGCACATGCTAGTGGATGAGTTGAATCAACTCCACAGCAACTACATCAATTTATCCACTAACCATTCAGAAACGTCCAGTTTCATTCTAAAAGTTGTAACTTCTTCCTGAGTTTTATACCACCTGCGTTCTTTCTTTCTTACTGACAATCCTCATTTTGGCTGCGTGAGATTCTCCAGCTTTGTTGTTGTTGAGCAACCGAAGCTTGAGCTGTTAAAGCTCCGCCCTCTTCTGGAAAGGGGGCGGGAGCAGCAGCTCATTTGCATTTAAAGGGACACACAAACGGCATGTTTTTGCTCACACCCAAATAGGGGCAAATTTGACAAGCTGAAACTTCACAGACACATTCTGGGGACACCAGAGACTTATATTACATCTTGTGAAAATTTTAAGTCCTCAATAATCACATTATTGAGGCACATGTAAATATAGTCACTGATAATAATCAGAAATGTTTCTTGAGCAGCAAATCATCATAATAGAACGATTTCTGAATTGATCACAGGAATAAATTACATCCTAAAATATATTTACATAAAAACAGTTCTTTTAAATCATACTAACATTTCACAATATTTTACTGTATTTTTGCTCTTAATGAGTGTAAAATCAACCTGCTGTGTCAAAATAGGAGATTGGATGTTAATTCAAACACAATCAACACCAACTTGAGTTCATTCATGAACAGAAAGGCTTGTGTTGTAATGGTGGTTTTGCGGTTGGATTTTCTAGATCTGCAGACATACTTCACTCCACACAAGAATCGGTGTGTCTCTTTCATATCTCACCCACCGGCAATGTCACCGCACGAGTCAACGAGAGATGGCCCATAAAGAACAATAAGCTTCATTTGCAATGCAGATGCTTGGGGTTTTCACCATCTCTGGAAATATGACATCTTTTGGGTTCATCCATATAGGGTGAGCGCACTGTATCTTGTTAGCGGATGTTGTCGTGCGCTTTTGAGACGTCTCGCCCCGTCCTATATATACACAGTTCCAGCAGCTATCAGTCTAATGAGATATTTATTGTGCTCTTTTATGGGCAGCTTTGCATGAGGAAGTGCTGTTTTTATTGGAACATTCCTGCTCGGCATTAATGACACCTTCGCACTCCTATCCGCTTTGAGCAACGTTTGAACCTCCCCATTAAACGGCCGACCTTTGACCCCAGGTTCACCCAGCCGGTGTGCACGTTCCCTCTGCTCCTGTTCTCTCTGCTTCGGGAAAGAGAAAAAGGCAGAATAAAGAAAAGGAGTGATTATCCTTTCAGAAGACCTGCCTGCCGAAAAGAAGAAGAGAAGATCTTTTATTCAGTAATGTCAGACGGAAGGAGGGTCTGGACTGATGCTGGAATTCAACCTTTGATGAGTTTAAGAGAGTCAACACTTCACGAGTGTAAATATCTCTACCTGAAAAAATATACAGCATTACCTTATACAGTACTGGTCAAAAGTTTGGAATAATTCAGGTTATTTTTTAATGTTTTTGAAAGAAATCTCTTTTGCTCACTAAGGCTGCATTTATTTGACCAAAAATACAGTAAAATAGTGAAATATTATTACAACTTAAAATAGCTGTTTTCTATGTCAATATATAGTAAAATGTAATTTATTTCTGTGATCAAAGCTGAATTTTCAGCATTATTACTCCAGTCTTCAGTGTCACATGATCCTTCAGAAACCATTCTAATATGATGATTTACTGCTCAAGAAACATTTCTGATTATTATTGATGTTGAAAACAGTTGTGCTGCTTATTTTTGTGGAAACTAAAATTCAAAAGTTTGGGTTAAGATTTAAAAATAAATAAATAAGTTAATTAATTAATACATACTTTTATTCAGCAAGGACGCATTAAATTGATAAAAAGTGACAGTAAAGACATTTATAATTTTACAAAAGATTTCTATTTCAAATAAATGCTGTTCTTTTGAACTTTCCATATCATGGTTTCTGCAAAAATACTAAGCAGCAACATTGTATAAATATTAAATTTCCAACATTGATAATAATAAATAATAATTGAGCACCAAATCATCATATGTAGTGATTAAAATGAAGCCAGTCAATACACTGTGTTTGTTTGTGGTTAGTGGAACATGTTAAAGTCAATGTGATGAACTTCACCTGTGGTTCCTCTGCTAGTGTAAACTTTAACATCCGCTAAAATCACCAAAACACCAGCTGATTCGCTGAGACTTCAACAATGAAGAAAAGTGGTGCTGGTGAAGAGAAAACATCCTGCAGCATTTGAGACACTTGATGTTATGAAAATACATGAACTTAAGTGTCCAAATTCATTCTTGGAAAGTAGATACATTTGTGTACGTTTACACCACAACAATGCACTAAAAATGGAAAGGTATTTCTTTTGCGTTTTTTGTGTATAGAAGACAACATTGTCAAAACTATCCCCGTTCACATGGATCTGCGAAAAAAAGTAAAATTGCTGTATTGTTAATGCTAGGCCAGTAGTTGGCGATGTCACTTGATGTCACTAGACATGCGCACGACGCCACCGTTTTCACAAATGCGTGTTTTTGTAGTTTACCCAAGACAATAACGGTATCGTTTTCAAAAACTTGCACTTTGAAACTAGATTTTAAAAGTTTGCATTTTTAGGCCCCTAAAATGCTGTTGTCATGTAAATGTGCAGCCAAAACGCATTAAAAGATTTCAGTTTTTAGCTGAAAATGGTGTCATGTAAATGGCCCCTTAGTTTGCATGTATGTTCTCCTGTGTATTTCTGTTTGTGGATTGAATAGAGTGATTCGTCATTCGTGTTGGATTTCCCCCAAAACGGTGACAATCTTTTTCAATATTAAATTCCCAGTGCAGAGTCAACTGCAAGTAAAGCATTAGTAGGCTGACTTTCTAAATAGTGTAACATTTTCAAAACATTGCACATCTAGGTTAAAACTGCAGTACCTGTTTGTTTGACCAATGGGAGACAAGTGCCAGCAGAGTTTGGGAAACCTGTGAGAAAACAGTTATTATTATTATTATTAATATACTGAAAGCTTCATTTGGTGCCATTAATGATTAAAAATTTAAAATTGTCTTATTGAGAATCGAAATACTAGTTACATGATGCCTACATCTAGCCCAGATATTTACAACAGCAGTTCTGCATCACTTGTCAGTTTGTAAATGGTAAATTTAAACAGCGTACCTCTTACAAAACATCTCATCAACAGAAGATACACTTTCATCATGTACAAGATACAAAACAGTACATTTAGCATCACCTGTATTGCTTTCTGAGTAATTTGAACCAAATGAAATGAAATACAGTCTCTGTTGGTCACAAAAAGCAAACAGCAGTCCAGAATCAAAATATATATATATATATATATATATATATATATATATATATACATAAACAACTTTCACTAAGAAATTCCTAACCTATTATTTTTTATTCTTTGTAATCATTTGTAAAAATTTACTAGCAATTCCTGAGAAAAACTGTAAATCCTATGCCAAAATCCATTTTTTTTTCCAGTGTAGTACAATTTATAATTAATTACAAAGAAAAATCAAGTAGCACAGTAACACTTTATAATAAAGTCCCATTATAACATATTGGTAAATGTTGAAATTAACATGAACTAAGATTAATAAATGCTTTAAAAGTATTTTCATTGTTAGTTCATGTTAACTATATGCAGTTAAATAATGCAGCCTCGTTGTAAAGTGTTACCAGTAATACATTAAATTACACATGATATTTTTAAGTAGAAAGACTGAAATTGTATTATCTAGTAAAACGTATTAATAACTTCGAAAAAAAAAAATCATTTTGTTCAGTGTACAGTAATTACACCCATAGGCAAATATAGCATGCAACAATAGTGCAACGCATGTGGAAACAAGCTAATATGCATGAGAGCACATGACAAAAGTCATGCATTCAATAACATGACCTAACATACAAAAATCCAGGAACTGCCTGAAAACAAGGACAAAAGCATTAACATTGAGGTGCCGTACAAGAGAAGAGAAGAGAAGAGAAGAGAAGAGAAGAGAAGAGAAGAGAAGAGAAGAGAAGAGAAGAGAAGAGAAGAGAAGAGAAGAGAAGAGAAGAGAAGAGAAGAGAAGAGAAGAGAAGAGCAGGTCTCGGGGGGACGTGGGGTGATGTCAGCCTATTAAACTGATTTCACAGGTTCCCTTAACGAAGCCACTCGCCAGTAAAAGGGCAGGAAGCATCTCGTTTCACTCTTTTTTTCACTCTTCCCTTCAAGCTGGATGCACGTGAGACTTATTGAAAGCTCCTGACAAACAGGCGTGAAGGAGGGCAGCTGGTGGGGCAGCCCTCTCAGGACCCCAACAGCCCCGCCGGAAACGCAGGTGGTATAAAACAGCAGCCGTCAGTTCTTAAAGATTTCTCTTGCTCTCTCTCCGCCTCATTCCGCCCTTCAGCGCTCTCTGAGAAACCTGATACGGACTGTTGAGATACTGGAATCATACGGTCACATCGCAGCAAGACTTGTTGCACTTGCATAACTTCACTGGTGTCATTTGTCCCTGGATCCGACTGTTGCCGGCAAAAGATCTCTTTAAGCATTTAAAAAATGTTTAATTTAAAATAATTAATTATGGCATCATATACTCACCCTCAGGTCTTTACAAACCCGTATGACTTGTGTGGAACCCATTGACTTGCACTGTATGAACAAAAACAGTTAAAAACATTATATGAGGGTCAATAAATTATGACAGAATTTACTGTATTTCGCTGAAATAACCATTTTTAAAACATTATTTAGTTTCTTAATACATGCACATACCAGGTCTTATCGAGAATGTTTCTACAGTGCACGTTATTGCAGAAAAAAATTAATATTTTTATTGCTGTGCCTCTGATATAACTTTCCTTTTGTCTGATGGTTGTCCATCGAGACCACTTATCACTCAATCAATTCCTGATTGATAAAATTAAGTCTAAACCAACATTACATTGTCTTTGGAGATCTGTATATATACTATCATACATACAGTGACCCCAAAAAGGCAATATGTAAGAATTTTCATGTATTAATCACTTTTTTTATTGCCAATGTGTGAACAGATTTTAATAAAATGAGACCTTCCCAGACATCCTATGTTGTCTGACCGATTTTTATGTGAATGACTCGGGATATTTGCCGGGAAAATCAAAAGCATGTGATGTTTACCGCCGCTGCTGAAGGCCTCTCTTTTCTGTTCAATGACACATGAAATGAATGCTTATAACAATGTTCAGGATAATGCCAAAAAGCCATTCTGTGCCAAAGAAAGTCGGCAAAGTGTTATATATTTGTGCAAAACATTTTATGCTGGACTGCTTCACAAACGAGGGTCAGTTCAATGCTGGATTTGCACAAAAGATGAACATGACGGCACATGCTAGTCGATGAGTTGAATCAACTCCACAGCAACTACATAAATTTATCCACTAACCATTCAGAAACGTCTAAAAGTTGTAACTTCTTCCAGAGTCTCTCCATCAGTGTCGACTCCAGTTTGAACAATGTAAGGCTGAACACCGTTACTGACAATCCTCATTTTGGCTGCGTGAGATTCTCCAGCTTTGTTGTTGTTGAGCTGTTAAAGCTCCGCCCTCTTTTGGAGCAGCAGCTCATTTGCATTTAAAGGGACACACACAAAAATGGCGTGTTTTTGCTCACACCCAAATAGGGGCAAATTTCACAAGCTATAATAAATGATCTGTGGAGTATTTTGAGCTGAAACTTCACAGACACATTCTGGGGACACCAGAGACTTATATTACATCTTATGAAAAGAGGCATAAAAGAAATACAGCACAAGCTCAATTAAAAAAAATTCACAAAATTAAGTTTGTTAGAATTCAAAAAAATGAAGCAATAGATAGCTGTTCAAATTATTGTTAAAGATGAAGACAAAAAGTCTTACTGTTTGTCAAACTTTGTAAAAACATTATATTTTAGTGTTGGTTAAAAAGACAAGACGGCTTGGAAAAGTGTGGTTAGTTCTGAGAAAAGCTCTAGTATTATTTGTTTACAGATTGAACATAGTTTGATACTTTGTATCTAACACAATGAAATTGTGTGATTTACATGTCCAAATACTTTTTGGGCCGCTGTATCTTCACTCTGAAAGAAGTAAGATGTTTTGTGGATGCTGTTTCACTTTAAAAACCTGGCAACAAACATCCCTGCAATTCCCTGTAGATCTTAAAACACACTCTTTTTGAACCACAAACATTTGTCAATCTTAGGAGAACTAAAAGCATCTATCTTATACATCCCACAGCATTTCAACTTCAGAGACGTCCCTGTCACGTATCTATCAAACAGTCCTGATGTGACCTTTGGTTTGCTCATCTTCATCTGCGCTCCTTTCATTTGTACTACACGAGTCTCAGTTTTCTCTCCTCTCTTGCCAGGTCCCATCGCTGGGACTCCTCAAACATATGTGAAAGCAGGTGTTCTGTCTGGTAAATTGAATCCTTCATTGCACGTCTTAACCACGACATCAGCGCACAGGTGATTCAAGCTTGCAGGTTCCCATGGCTGATGTTTGTGACCATGAGTGTTGGTGCTGGAGACTCTCAGGGGTGTTGGCTATGGTGAAGCGTTCTCGGAAATAAAGCAGCGACCTCCCCGTGGACTGGTGCGCCATCACGCTACACACAGTCACATAATTCCTAAGAAAGATTCACAAAGAAGCTTTGTTGCTAAAATCTACACCCACACTCTTAAAAGTGTGAAATACACCAGTAAGACAACAGCAAGATTTTATCCACACACAACAGAAATTACCTCCACACAGCTCATTAAATAGAGGAATGCATTATCCCTTTAAACCCTTTACTGTGCTGATTTCTGCCACTGTCTTAGTTGGAGGTCGGAAATTTAAATGTCCAACTAGTTAGAGCTGACTGAGGCATTTGTGTCAGTGAGTTCAAATAATCTGGAGCACATCAACGGCACTTCAAATGAGTCCACATCCAATGTGACTCCTCACAAATGACAACAGAAGCTTGTGATTTGAGCTTTACGCGGCAAATATGCAGCGGCTGCCGACTTACAAAGGCAGAGCTCTGTTTATGCTTCAGTAGGGATAAAAGAAAGAGTGTGTGATGGAGAGAGATGTGTGTGTTTGAGGGGGGTGCTCTTTGTTGTGATTGTAGGTGGGCAACGGGGAAAGATTCTCATTATACACTAGATGATAGATAGATAGATAGATAGATAGATAGATAGATAGATAGAACAATATAGACAGATAGACAGATAGATAGAGATAGATAGAACAATATAGACATAGATAGATAGATAGATAGATAGATAGATAGACAGACAGAACAATAGATAGACAGATAGATAGGTAGATAGATAGAACAATATAGACAGATAGACAGCACGATAGATAGAACGATAGATAGATAGAAAGATATAGAGACAGAACAATAGATAAACAGACAGAACAATAGAACGAACAAACGAATGAAAACAAAAAACAATAGATGGATAGATATAGAATAGAATGATAGATAGAAAGATAGACAGAACGAACGAACTAAGGATAGATAGAATTATATAGACAGAACAATAGAACGATGGATGGATGGATGGATGGATGGATGGATGGATGGAATTATATAGACAGAACGATAGAACGATAGATAGATAGAAACAGACAGAACGATAGAACAATGGATGGATGGATGGATGGATGGATATAGACAAACAGAATGATAATTAGATAGATAGATAGATAGATAGAATTATATAGACAGACAGAGCAGTAGATAGATAGATAGATAGATAGAGAGAGAACAAACGAACGATAGATAGAATGATAGAATGATAAAACGATATAGATAGATAGATAGAGATAGAACAAACGAATGATAGATAGAATGATAGATAAAACGATAGAACGATATAGATAGATAGATAGACATCACGATAGATAGAACGATAGATAGATGGAACAATAGATAGAAAGATATATAGACAGAACAATAGATAGATAGACAGACAGAACGAATGAACGAACAAACGAACGAAAACAAAAAACAATAGATAGATAGATAGAACAATAGAATGATAGATAGAATGACAGACAGACAGAATGAATAAACAAACAAATGAATGAAAACAAAAAACAATAGATAGATAGATAGAACAATAGAATGATAGATAGAACGACAGACAGACAGAATGAATGAACAAACAAACAAATGAACAATAGATAAATAGATAGATAGAACGATGGATGGATGGATGGATGGATGGATGGATGGAATTATATAGATGTCAGAACAATAGATAGATAGATAGAAATAATTATATAGACAGAATGATAGATAGATAGATAGATAGATAGATAGATACAGAAGGACAGAATGATGGATGGATGGATGGATGGATGGAATTATATAGATGTCAGAACGATAGATAGATAGATAGATAGATAGATAGATAGATAGATAGATAGATAGATAGATAGATAGATAGATAGATAGATAGATAGATAGATAGATAGATACAGAAGGACAGAATGATGGATGGATGGATGGATGGATGGAATTATATAGATGTCAGAACGATAGATAGATAGATAGATAGATAGATAGATAGATAGATAGATAGATGTCTATCAAAAAAGAGGGATTTTACCATCTCAACTTTCTCAGCTGACAAAGTGCTGAGTTCAGCCATGTTACAAATATAACTCACCCTCTATTTTTAACATCAGAGCATTCGGATCATCGGGGTCTCACATTTCAGCTGCACGTCATATTGAAGAAACACAGCGGATGTTATTGTACATTCTATAATGCGTGTTCACTTCTATAGCCGCACATCTCCGCCGAGATTCACCAAATTCCCCCTCCTCCTGACACTCCGGGCACCTCCGACGCTCGCTATGCTAATGCCGCCGACGGGCTCCCCCTCGCGCAGCCCCTGTTAAAACACCACAAAGACAGCCATTTAGACTTAAAAGACACACATAAACAAAAAAGGAAAGGAGAAATATAAAAGAAGGGCACAGAAATGAAAGTAGATGAAAAAGGAGGACGGGGAAGGGAAAATAAAAAGAGCACACGGCGCTCCGGGGGGAGGGTGGGGTTCGGCTGGCTGGGTGAGAGGAGAGGAAGTCAATTATGCATTCTGAACCCTGGTCGATGTAGCCTCCGGGGACCTGGCTGCACACCTCAGGATCAGTAAATAATTGACAGATAATATTAATTGGCTGTGGATTAGTGAGCAAGTAGAGTATCGTGGCATTAATATTTGATCAGAAGATGATAGCGACTCCTGGCAGGGGCTGGGAGGGGCAGCTGGGCCTGGTTTGCTGATTAGGGCCCTGTAAAGGGAAGTGAGGTGGAGACAGAGCCCGTGCCATATAGACTACACTGCAAAAAATGATTCGTATTTTTGTCTCATTTTCCAGAAAAAAAATATCTAAGCATTTTTAAATCCATCTGCAGTAACTTGAGAAGTAAAATGACTTAAGATATTAGTGGGCTTAAAACAAGAAAAAATATCTAAATAAAACAGCCCATAGAACCGCTTGTGGGAAAGTTATGAAATTGGCACACTGATAGAGGACAGTCCCAACATTAACTACTCTTTAAGATCACAAAACTCTGGACTTCTGGTTGTACCTAGGATATCTAAGTCCACTAAAGGAGGGAGAGCGTTTTCACATTTGGCTCCGAAACTCTAGAATAGCCTTCCTCTAGAATAGACTCGCTCACCCAGTTTAAATCTAGATTAAAGACGCATCTCTTTAGCCAAGCGTTCACATAATGCATCTCATATCAGATCAATTGCACATCACTATCTTTGCTAATGTTATGAACAGCAGCTACGCTAATTATTCTCCATTTGCTTTTCTGTTTTACACCCGTCCCGAGGTGACTAGAGAGGACATCAGCTTCAGTTTGGATCCAGCCTCTTAAGGAGACCTCAGATGACCAACACCTATGAAGAGACGGCGGCAACTCCTGCGAGGACTTCAGAAGACGCAACATCTGGATCAACATGCACATTCCCGAATTTCTATATATCCTAATTATTGTTAATATGCAATTCATTTTTCCAGGAGCTCATTGCTTCTACCTTCAATTAAACTGCTAACAGTGATTGTAAATTAATTACCCAAATGATTACATTATTAGATAACTGCATTCTTTAAATTGTAATGTTGACATGCATTCTCTGTAAAGCTGCTTTGAAACGATATGTATCATGAAAAGCGCTATACAAATAAATGTGAATTGAACTACAGCAAATTTGGTGTCTCTAGATCAAACTCTCTAGCGCCACCACTTGTCCAAAGTTTCACTCATGTTTATGCTAATAACTTTTGAACCATTAGAAACAAAAATTTTTCAAATTTTTAGAAACAAATTTTTTTCCCCTCTGAATCCTTGGCTCAATACAATTCGATTTCACCCTATGACATAATTTTCAGTCATTCCGTCAACTTTTCCAGCCAAAAAGCCAACTTAACTCCTCCTAGATCATCTTCAAACTATTCTGGCAAAAAGTTATCAAAAGCTTTTTGATAAACCCGGTCACCGTGATTTTGCCAAGTAAGCAACATCTTTGTTGATCCTGGAACAACATTCCAATCAACCAATCAGATTTGAGGGACAAGTTTACCGTTTATGTCAAGTTTAGGCTTGCAACCACGGTTAGGTGCTTCTACATCAATGTTATTCACCTATCTTTCCCCCCTGATTTTAGGGATAAGTTATGGGTAGGATTAGGTTTAGGGGTAGGAATAGGGTTAAGACTAAATTTTCAGACTGGAATGTATCAACATATTTTGTCTTACTTGGCAAAATCACGATGACCATCTTCGCAACGCTTTTAGAGTATTCTGACCAAACTTCGTAAATGACATCACATGCATGACCTGAGGCTACATTGCATTTCAGCACAGCGCCACCTACTGGTCCGGATTTAGTAAAAGTGGCTATTTTTGGTTCCGAACTTGTCTTGTTAGTTTCAGGGCAGCATGCCGAGTTGAATGATATCCAATTTTACCATGTCGGCCATTTTGCATTTTGTAGCAAAATATTGTATTTTTTTAACGTATTAGCGTATCATTACGAAACTCGGTATGGGTCATCAGCACGATGCGCTGAAGTGCCTGAGATGGTTTGAGACAGCGCCACCTGGTGGTGAAATCAAATATTCATATGCTCATAACTTTTGAAGTGGTTGACTTATTTTCATGAGAGACATCTCCTTCATTCCTGAATCCTTGACAAGTCCAATGATAACATGTTAGTTTTTGCCTTCTAGTTTGTGCAACGTTGCGATTTAGCCTTTAAACAACATCCACAAATATCTTGTAAGTGGCAAAAAAATGCAATCAAAGTTGTTAATTGGTAATTTTTTTTATGTACTCAAACATATACATGTCTATAACTCCCAAACAAAATGAGATATTTTCACCAAATTTGACACTCTTATTTATGGGCATACTCTGAGAACACATTAAAAAAAAAAACTGGTGGGATTGCACCTGTTGGTGGCACTATAACTGAACAAAATATTAAATTGCCACCAACTGCAATGAAGTATATGAAAAAAAAGCTATATTTTACTGATGATTTTACTTCTTGCTTGCTTCTTTGTGCTTGGCCCCTTAATGGCTGCTTGCAGCTATATTTATGAATGTTTTTGCTGCTATATATTTTTGTTGAATCTGTGATACATTTTTTAGAATTCTTTGATAAAATATATAGTTCAAAAGAACAGCATTTATTTAAAATAGAAATATTATATCTTTACTGTCACTTTTAATCAGTTTGATGCATCCTTGCTGAATAAAAGTATTAATATCCTTTTGCTTTGTTTTTTTTAAATCTTACTTGGCTCAATCTTTTGAATGGTAGTGTATCATGGTTTCCACAAAAATATGATGAAATCATCAACTGTTTTCAACATTGATAATAATCAGAAATATTTCTTGAGCAGAAAATCAGCATATTAGAATGATTTCTGAAGGATCATGCGACACTGAAGACTGAAGTAATGCTGGAAACGGGGTAAGAAAAATAAACTTAATTCAAAAGGAAAACCAGTTGTTGTTTTTTACACCACTGGCAGATATTTTTCTTTTTTTTTTAAGCACTAACTCATATATTTCTGGTAAATGTTTCAGAAAACAACTTGCTTCCCAAGTAAATGTATCTTGATTTAAGAATGTTTAGATATGTGTACTGGAAAACATGAATAACACACCATGAATACCGCCCCCCTTCAGAATCACAGGGATGGAGAAACAGAGCTGAGCATCAGACCAGCTCACCTCCCACTGGCAGCAAATTGCCAGCTGGATGATTTGAGTAAGATGTAGAAAACGATATCAGTCTGACTTCCAAACTACCTTTGCTTTTAGTTTCGGCAAGACCGCAGGAGGTGCAGCGGCCCAAAACGTGTGCAAAAGAGGCAGCGAGACTAGTGGATCTGGTTTACCAGCGTGGAAGTCTTCCAGCTCATGGACACCCAGCCGCTGAACTCCTGAAGGCTAATTAAAGCGCTGGAAGGAGTGCGTCTGTGACAACACAATGAGGAAATACTTTGGAGGGGGTGGGAGAGAAACACACTCGAGCCCCAGTCACAACAATACCCAGCTCTCCTTGCATCTACCATATGCTGTCATTTGTTCAGTCAAATCCCTTGAAAGTGACGGCGATTCCAGGCGGTTGGTGGCGTTTCCTCTGCGGCTTCGCCCCACTAGTCTGATCTAACGGTCCCCTGGGCCTTTCGCGCAAAGGTTTAAAGATGTCAGCTCTATGACGATCACATCACAGGCCCAGTGAATATGCATAATCATAAGAGGGGACGTGTGTATGTCGGCCGTGCAAACAAATAAATATTTCCTCACCATGCAATCAAATCACACTCTGCTGGTATTGGATATAGAGAAGTACAGTACTGTTTGGAAAAATTTTGGAATAATTAAAATCTTTTAATGTTTTTGAAAGAAGTCTCTTCTGCTCACCAAGGCTGTGTTTATTTGATCAAAAATACAGTAAAAATAGTGAAATATTATTTTAATTTAAAATAGCTGATTTCTATGTGAATATTTTTTAAAATGTAATTTATTCCTGTGATCGAAGCTGAATTTTCATCATCACTACTCCAGTCTTCAGAGTCACATGATCCTTCAGAAATCACTCTAATATGATGATTTGCTGCTCAAGAAACGTTTTGTATCAATGTTGAAAACTGTTGTTAACGTACAAAATTCTCACTAAACGCAGTTATGTTTTCAAAATCTCATCGCTGGGAGACAAAAAACAGTGCATTTTACTCAAAATAATACATTTATATTTATGCATTTGATAGAAGCCTTTAGGCAGTACTGTACTTACATTGCATTCAAAGTATACATTTGATTAGTTCATGCACTCCCTGGTAATCGAACCCACGACCTTAGCATTCTTATAGCACCATGCTTTACTGTTTGAGCTACAGGAATGCTGGACTAAATAATATGGACTAAAGTGACTGAGTTATGTTATTCCATCCTCTCTGAATAACTAATCCGAGTCGCTCTAACAGTCTCAAGCTTCAGCAGATTTGAACTCTGCATGACACACGTTGCCTCAGCTGCATTTCAATTCAAGACATTTAATGGTCTCCAGGATGTCATATGAACTGAGAGACTTCGACATTTATTTGGGACTAACACACAAAGGAAAACACTTGGAATTATGGGACATGAGTCTCTTTTTTTTTTTTTTTTTTTTAGGAAAGTCAAAAACATGCCCTGAAACTATAATGAGGATATGCTGGGCTTTACATATAGTACATCCAAAACTCAAAAGGCAATTTGAGATATTTGCATATTTGCATTTAGCAGATGCTTTTATTCAAAGCAAAGGGACAAAAGCAATCCAGCAAGGAGCAAACAATAAGGTGGACCTATTATGCCCCTTTTCACAAAGTCTCTGGTGTCCCCAGAATGTGTCTGTGAAGTTTCAGCTCAAAATACCCCTCAGATCATTTATTATAGCTTGTCAAATTTGCCTCTATTTGGGTGTGAGCAAAAACACTCTGTTTTTGTGTGTGTCCCTTTAAATGCAAATGAGCTTTCCAGAAGAGGGCGGAGCTTTAACAGCTCAACAACAACAAAGCTGGAGAATCTCACGCAGCCAAAATGAGGATTGTCAGTAACGGTGTTCAGCCTTACATTGTTCAAACCGGAGTCGACACTGATGGAGAGACTCAGGAAGAAGTTACAACTTTTAGAATGAAACTGGATGTTTCTGAATGGTTAGTGGATAAATTTATGTAGTTGCTGTGGAGTTGATTCAACTCATCCACTAGCATGTGCCGTCATGTTCATCTTTTGTGCAAGTATTGACCCTCGTTTGTAAAATGACATCATATTAGTAGTCTAAGCTGTTTAAGTATGGAGTATGGAGGCTAAGGGAAAGCACCTGGAAAGTGGAGCTGCCTGAACCGAAGAAACACATTGCATTACTTAAAAATACTTACATTTTCTTCATCTACAGCTTTGCCTCGCTTGCGAAAACAAAATTGCGGCACTGTGGGTTGAAACGTGCAGATTAAGGGGTGGTAATATTATAATAACACCCCCTTCCAATGTCACAAGGGGAGTGAAATCTAAATGCCTCGTTTTTTTCACATGCTTGAAGAGAAAGGCTTGCCAAAACAAAGTTACTGGCTTGTCCTTTTTCACATTTTCTGGGTTGGTAGATGCACCGGGGACCCGATTATAGCGCATTTTCATGATATGTCCCCTTTAAGAATTTTTAGATATTTTCAGTGAAAAACAAGACAAAAATACTAAGCAAGTGATACACCACTGGCGAAGTTTCTGCAGAAAGACTTGGCAAAGCTGAACAGTCGACTGTGATGACGCCAAAACCAGAGATGAGCGAAACAGATCGTCTCAAGAGCAAGACTTTTTTCCCCTTCAATGCAGAGTGGACACACTGCATGATGACTCTCTCTGACCCATATCATCATTGTTTATGGCCAAGTCGCATTAATATTCATGCACGTCAACGTGCATCAAACCCCTCGTCTACTCTATATACACTCTCATTTCGATGACACCGTCAATAATCAACAGCTGACAAGCATGGCAGACCCTCCGTGCCAAGCGCTGATCTCCGAACAGCAGATCCAAATCCCAAACAAAGCCCCTGGTTTTGTGACTGATCTGGAGACAGATCTGAGAGACTTCAATTCCCCCGTCTCACGTCCGCGTTCCCACAAGCCTCCGCCTCCGTCAAGTGCAGTTGTCAACACAAGAACACATGTTCTATGTTAGACCACTGTTTAACAGCGAGAGTCTGGTTTGGTAAAGAGCCGAGGCCACCGGTGACTGCCGAGGCCATCCAGGACAAAGGGATGGAGATGGGAATCTAAAGCAGACTGTGTAAGCGCTTTTGGGAAAGTCAAGCCCTGTAATCTCATTGCCTGATTTCATAGAGTTTAACCAGTCATTCCACTGAAAAAAAGACTGCTGTGCTAATCCTGTATTGGGGCGCCAGGTCTTCAGCTCTGCGATGGGAAACAAGAAACAAGGCACACATTTAGAAACATTTTTGAGTCGAAGGCAAAGAAAGAAAGGGAGCACGATAAACTAGAAAAGATTGAATGGGTGTTTCAGTAACTTTTGATTTTAAGAATGGTCCAGGTTTCACAGTTGGTATTAACTTTTCAATAAACATTCCATTTGTTAACATTAGTTAACTGCGTTAGTTACCCTGAACTAACAAAGAAAAAAAGTCTAAAGAATAATTATAACAAAATGGGGGTTACCATGAATTGGGAGGGTTGAATAATTAAAAGATTAAAAGGGATTTAAGGGAATAACGAAAAAGAAATAAGAATGGTAATAGTTCCAGGTCTATTGTAGTTAAAGGTGCTACAGAGGATTTTTTCGTCGACTGAGAAACCAAAGACTGTTAGTGAGTTTTTGAAATGAGCGCATGCGTAAGAACAGCCCCCCTCCTTCACAGCTCATTTCGAGGGAATGCCTCCCAAAACTCGTGCACGAGTATTGGAACATGAGTGTTTACCACCGGCATTCGCTAGTGGATTCATTATGTTGGACTCACCGCAGGTAACTCATAATCTGCAGTTGTTACTCCTGTCTCCTGACAAAAACATTGCATGCGGCGCCTGTGGAGTGTGGAAAGTTACTGGAGCGCGCAGCCACGCTCGTCTCTCACAAGGAACGTCACGGCAGTGATTGACAAGCCAGAGGGCCAATCGTTTACACGATGATCGCGTAAACAATTGGCTGATGTTTTTAAGGCCCTACCTCGTGCACAGATGATGTATATTAATATTATTCCTTTCAGTGCACCTAATAAATAGTCTTTTATCAGTTAGTAAAGACAGTTTCAAGTAATATTGCAAAAATGTATAAAACAAAACATCCTCTTTAGCACCTTAAGTAATCAATTTAAACTATTTGCAAATAATATTTTTTTTAAACTATATATACACGTATTTGTATGTCTAATATGTCAAAAACACAAAACATTTCTTGTCTCATCACATTCAGTTATGAATTATATTAACCATATCATATTTATCAAATAATAACATGTTTCCATTGAAAACTGTGAAATTTCATAAAAATGTTGAGTAGTTTGTTCTGTCGGTCACTGAATATTTCAGTCATACAACAGTCATCAAATATTTAATGTTTAGCAGCTACTTGTCTCATACTCTTTCACTGTTAAAACGAAAGCGTCACATTGGAATTCACACTCGTTTTCTGTGAACAGTAAGCCCCGCCTTCTTTGATTTGATTGGCCAGCTCACTCATTCTGACAGTGATGTCAGACCGCTGATGCAGACCAGCCTAAAAATGAATAAATGAAAATAAAAACTTTTAAAACTTTTTTTTTTTTGGTCATCCTAACAACAAACAGAGCTGTTTTACCTTAACATCCATCTCATTAGAATTGGACAGCACTAAGTAAAGATGTAAATGGGGTCCAAAATGCATTTAAAAAACATTTGAGCGATGATTCAATGAAATCACATAGAGGTTTTATATGTTGCAAGATATGCACACTTGAAAAAAAAAATCATATTCTTCTGTATGTTTTTTTTTTTTTTTTTTTCATTTAAAATAGCTAAAAGTATTTATATCAAGACAAGCAACACTCTATAAAATATTAAGGCTTGTTTTCACAGATCATAACTTGTATGTAAGTGTATTTTGTTTTTTAACCCACTTGTTGTTGAACTTGTTTTTACCCCAAATTCATCAAAAATACACTTATATTCAAGAAACAAACTATGAGAGCAAGTCTTAATATTTAATAGTGTTGCTGCAAAAGAAAAACTATGTTATTTCAAGGATTTTTACATATTTAAACAAATGAAACTACTAATTAAAAATTACTCCGCAGTCACGCGTATCATGAAAAGCATGCAAAGTTCAGTTAATGCAGGTACTCCATTTAAATGAGTGTTCTGCTTAAAACATCATGTTTGATGTGGGATAAAAATTCAGTTTGGGAGAAACACTGTGCCTGTGGACATGTGTGCTTTACATGCACATAGTGACTAATGTACAGTTATGAAATCAGTGTCCCTCAAAATCACAGGAGATGCTTTAACAGAAGATGTTAAAACCAGAAATAAAACGATATTAACCAGTATAGCATTTCTGATATGTAGATTAAGTTTCTATAACAAGCTTCCTCAAAGATCTTTTCCTTCACAGCAAAACTTTCAGCGCAACTTTGCAAGATCCAAAAAAAAAAAAAAACCTCAAGGACCCATCAGTCTCTGCACACACACACACACACACACACACACACACACACACACACACACACACACACACACACACACACACACACACACACACAAAACCCCCAAATATAAATGAAAGAAACAAAAACATATTAAACTCTCTTAAAGAGAAAAGGTAAACTATAAAATACACTTTGAACACACTTCATACGGCAGCGTCCACGTTTCGCCATTAGTGTTCAGGAGCGGAGGACTGAGCTCATTTCACTGGAAGCTATGCTTTAACAATGTCAGTGATTAATACAGAAAGCCCATTCTCTGAAATGGCTCTT
Organism: Ancherythroculter nigrocauda; assembly: GCA_036281575.1. NCBI lineage: Eukaryota > Metazoa > Chordata > Actinopteri > Cypriniformes > Xenocyprididae > Ancherythroculter > Ancherythroculter nigrocauda. Next base: position 2,838,736 of record VTFQ01000021.1, on the reverse strand, counting down.
TAAATCTCAATTTCCTCTATAATAATATAACTTACTGCCAAGGATCATTATGAGTCATTTCAGAGCCACTAGAACATTTGAAGTAAACATCATTAGGGAAACGTCTCCACGAGTCTGATTACAGTACATCATTCGATTAAAAGAAGGAGCTAGAACCTGCCCTAAGTGGAGATTTAGTTATGGATGTTGTCTTATTAATTACAAAAAGCACATAAACATACAGACACAATAACATAAGTAGGATATATGAAAAATAGAGACAAATTAGAGGCTTGCTGAAGGAAAAAGCTCTTTGAGTAACACTATTTTTTTCCCTGGAGGATCTTTCTGCTTTTAGTTCATGGAAATCCATGATACTATGACACATACACGAGTCAAAAACAGTAATCCCATTGAATACTCTTAGAAGAAAAGGTTCTATATAGAACCTTAAGAAGTTCTTTCAGGCACTGCATAAAAATAAAGGTTCTTTATTGGCATTGACGGTTCTATGAAGAACCTTTAACATCTATGGAATCTTTCCATTGTGCAAAAAAAATCTTTATAGTGGAAATAGTGGAAATAATTAATTTGTTTGAGTAGGACAAACTTAAATTAAACAAATGAGTTCAGTTAAATAACTTTTATGAGTATTTAACACTTTCTTTTTCTTTCAAGTTCACAGAACTGATATATTTTAAGTAAACTGAACTGTTTAATTGTTTGATTGCCTACAATTTTTTTGGAGTTTTGCCAAATTATTTGGGTTTACAGTGTAGTTAGATTATTAAAATGTTCTTCTACAGAGTGGTGCAGGTCTGACGTCAGAACTCCAGAAGTCTAATTCGCCTTCTGTTGGAAAGGTCACGTGTGACGTATAGGCGGAAGTACAGAGCAAGTGTCTACAAACCGCACGTGCAAAGACTAAGCCAAACAGCCTTTACAAACAAAGGTAAAACAGTGATGTTGGATGATTTTGAAGTTGGAGGAGAAAATGAGATCGAGTTTTTCGCCCCACTTCCCTGTGACCTTTCCAACATGATTACGTAATTCGTGGCGCATCATAGAGCAGTGCAAGACGAGCATTTGTGGTTAAAAATTATGGTGGATCTATTCGCTAGATAAGACCCTTATTCCTTGTCTGGGATCGTGTAGAGCTCTTTGAAGCTGCAGTGAAACTGCAATGTGGACATTCAACCCGTTGTTAACCGTTGAAGTCTACTATATGGACAGGAGAAAAATCCTGGAATGTTTTCCTCAAAAACCATCTTTGAAAACCATCAAACATCCTGGATGACATGGGGGTGAGAAAATTATCAGGAAATTCTGAAGAGAACTAATCCTTTAAGGGTTCTTCATGGAACCATCAATCAAAAACCGACTGAACCATTGAGTGTACTCCATTACCCCAGGAACCTTCTCACAACAAACAAAGCAAAAATTAGTTAGTTAAGCAATAATTATTATTAGTTTAAAAAAGATTGTGCAACTTTCACCTTTATCAGTTCGTCATCAAATTTTCTTTTGCACTGGACACCGAGAGGGAAGGAAGTCACTGTATCCTCTGCGAGCCCATGGATACTAGAAGGGATGTGTTCTTGATCCGGCTTTATCCTTTGAGCTGGAGGGGGTGAGGCCGGCCAAAGTCCAAACTACACAAATTGAGACAACCAGATGACATCACTGATCCCTCCATAGGACACTGCAGCCAAAGGGGTTGTGTGAACCTACAAGCACACAAAAGTTTGTTTTAGTATCTTACAGATACACAACATATTTTCACAGGTCAAACTACAGACTAGTAATGTCAGATTTGTGAATGAATCCTCCTTTTAAATTGGCTCTTTTGAATGATTCAGTTGAATTGATTTATTGCAAAGCATTCATAAGACACTCAACTGTAAGGTAGTCAGTAAGGCAAGAAAACATCTGACAGTTCATGCATGAACATTCACAACATGTATTTTATGTAATAGATTAAAAATATATACATACTGAAATATTTAACAACAAAAAAATATTTAACAAATACAAAAACACTCATTTTAAATGCCAGGCTTTGATTTCTACACTGTAAAAAATATCCTACTTAGTATTTTTGCCTTGTTCTCCAGTCTAAATATATAAATATTCTTAAATCAAGATACATTTATTAAGTAGCAATGACTTTTTTTCTTGTTTTAAGCATAAATTCAGTTTTTCATAAAAACAAGACTTAATATCTTCTGTCATTTTGCTTCTCAAGTAAATGCATCTTGATTTAAGAATGTTGAGATATTTGTGCTAGAAAACAAGACAAAAATATTGTGTGAGGAAATCATTTTTTGCAGTTTGGGAACTTTTTTGTGTATTGCTATATATGAATTGTCTACATTTTATTGTGTTTTTTAACCAGTTCTTTGACATGAATTGTCCAAATCTTAAAATTAATCAAGCCTCCTAACTCCAGTTTCAATGTAATTTCAATCTCTGTCCTGACTTCCCAAAATGCACTAATTTATAGAATGAATTAAGGTCGATTAGGGCATTTTTATCATTGAAATAATTAAATAATTTACATTAATTCATGCTAATCATCACTTCAAATTATTATATGTACATAATTCATTTACTTATAATATTCACATCACACATGGTGGTCTTGTTACCAATAAAATCCAGCACTGAAGATCCAGTAGACTAAACTTTTTAAGTCTGTGGGAAATCTTCATAACCGTCTGGAGGTTGCTGTCCACACGTGGGCTTTGAGTGTGTTTTTCTGTACGTACTCTATCCTGTGCCTCTGTGTGTTGCACTACACGGTCCCAGTGCGCCGGTCGCCAAGCAACCCATGTACACAGGGAGCGTCGTCCGTTGGCGTCTCTGAACTGTGTGGAAACTGTAGGATGAAGTGAAGAAGGAAGGGTGACAGCAGCTTGAGTTTCGAAGTAGAACAGAAAATGATTAAGCTGACTGCAGCTGGCCGACGCAGTGCATCGCATTTTAGTGTTTCACTGCAAAAAAATGCTTTAATCAGTATTTTTGTTTTGTTTTCCACTACAAATATCTAAACATTCTTAAATAAAGATGTATTTATTTGAAAGCAAAATTACTTAAGATATTAAGCCTTGTTTAATGGAAAAAATTAGTTTATGCTTGAGACAAGAAAAAAAAAAATCTGCCAGTGAGGTAAATTTCCTTTGAATTAAGTTTATTTTTCTGACCCGACTGACAGATATTTTGTCTTGTTTTAAGCACAAACAAACTTCATTTTGATGATTTTCTAAGTCATTTTGCTTCTCAAGTACAGGGTTTCTGCAGGTTTTATGAAGATAAATTTAAGACCTTGTTAAGACCAAGTAAAGAACACAATATGTAAATATGTTCTCTAAATGTAAATGTCTGAGTTTTATTAGCAACACCCTGAAAATACAACTTCCAAAGTTCCAAAGTGCAAAAAAGTTCTTCCTCAGTATTTTGTCTTTTTTTCCAGTGCAATTGACTCTTAAAGGGATAGTTCACCCAAAAATGAAAATTCTGTCATCATTTACTCGCCTTCAAGTTCTGTATGATTTTTTCTTCTGTTGAACACAAAATAAGATATTTTGAAGAATGTGGGTAACCAAACAGTTGATGGGCTCCATTGACTTCCATAGTATGGAAAAATTCTTCAAAACATTTGTGTTCAGCAAAAGAAAGGAATTAATACAGATTTGGAACAACTTGGTGGTAAGTAAATGATGACAACTTCAATTTTTGGGAGAACTATCCCTTTAAATCAAGGAACATTTACTTGAGATTCAAGATGTGTTGTTTTCTGTGAAATGTATCAAAATTAAGTGAGTTTATGCTAAAAAACAAGAAAAAATATCTGCCTGTCTTAATTCAACTTAATTCAAGATTTCATAACTCATTAACAGATATTTGTTCTTGTTTTAAGCATAAACACAATTTTACATTTGCATCTCAAGTAAATGTATCTTGATTTAAAGATGTTTAGATACTTTTATTGGAAAGCAGGACAAAAATAGATTTTCATTATAATAGATATTTATTTTTTGCAATGCACGCAACATTTAATGCTATGATTTCATGCATTTAAGACTTTCTGCTCTGATGTAAGATCTTATTTATCTATCCGGGCGCACTCAATTTGACCAGATTAAACGATTCAGATCATCCTCTTCATTTGTTACAACTGGTGTTCCTCAAGGCTCTGTTTTGGGCCCTCTTTTATTTATCATTTACTTTTTGGTTCTATTTTTAGGAAATATAGCATTAGTTTTCATTGCCATGCAGACGACTCTCAGCTCTATTAGTCCTCCAAGCCAAATTCTACTCTTCTTTCTTCCTCTCTCTTGGATTGTCTAGAAGAGATTAAATCCTGGACTTTGCGTAACTTTCTCAAGTTGAATACTGATAAAACAGAGGTTCTTCTTGTTGGCACTAAATCCAATAGCTTTTCACTCTCCATTGATAATTCTATAATCTCTCCATCTTCTCAGGTTAAGAGTCTGGGTCCTTGATAGTACTTTGTCTTTTGAAACGCATATGAACAATGTTACTCGGCCTGCATATTTCCACCTACAAAATATGCTTTCCAATGGAAAACAAGACAAAAATACTAAGCAAACACAAACCAAAACACGTTTTGCAGTGTTCACTGCACAGAGCTGCACCATAAAAGTCCCTCACAAAACACTGCACATGGTGTGTTTTCATTCAACTGATTTTCCTAAGCCATCTCTTTAGACACAAGCAGACTGGAGCTGACAAGCCAGCGCCGTGTCAATCACACCAGAGGATGTTCTCTCGGCTTGTTTTCTTCCTGCTCTGATCCTCAGGGAGTTTGCACTAACCAGCATGGCCCTGGGCTTCCTTTCAGGGGCTGAGGGCCTGGAGTGCTGCTGCTGTTTTGCAACAGAGACCATACAAAACCATACAGAGCTGGACCGAATTACCAAGTCAACACTGAAGAGTGCTTCTGTTTGGAGTACAGCTCCAAATCTGGGATTCTGCGGCTCAATCCAATTAACTGCAGCATGACAAGCACTAATTTAAAAACAAGTGCAAAACAATAGCAAACAAATACAAAACAGAGGGAAAAAGTAAAGAAAACATCCTGCTGAAAGAAATTATGCTACTAATCTGGAGTTAATGTGCATTAAAGCAATATTCTGTGTTAAGTGCAATAAAGCTCAATGAGCAGCAGCTGTCGTTCACGAAAAGTGATTTCAACTCATTTCTCGGTTTGTAAAAACAAATTAAAACGTTTCAAGTAATAACTGCTATAATGTTTCAAAGTCATAGCATGTGTTCACATATAAACACTTGACAACTATCCATAAAGTACACTCTAAAAAATGCTGGGTTAAAAATGGACAAACCCAGGGGTTGGGTTAAATGTTTGTCCAACCTGCTGGGCACTTTTATTTAACTCAACTATTGTTTAAAAAGTGACTATATGACTGACATAAAATGAACCCAAAATAGGTTGGAAATTAAAAACCAGACACAATAATTACTAGAGGCAACAGTAATAATCAAAAGGTGAACATTTGTTAATAAGCAATTTAATGTTTATTATTTAATTATTATTTATTAAACATATTAATAAATGTTCATTTCCAACCTATTTTGGGTTCATTTTAAGCGAGCAATTATAGTCATTTTTAAACAATGGTTTAAATTAAATAAAACTCACCAGTAGGTTGGATCAAACATTTAGCCCAAACACTGGGTCAAAACAAACCAATCGCTAGGTTTGTACATTTTTAACCCAACTTGGGTTATTTTTAAGTGAGCAATATAGTCATTTTTAAACAATGGTTTAAATTAAATAAAACTCACCAGTAGGTTGGATCAAACATTTAGCCCAAACACTGGGTCAAAACAACCCAATCGCTAGGGTTGTACATTTTTAACCCAACTTGGGTTATTTTTAAGTGAGCAATATAGTCATTTTTAAACAATGGTTTGAATTAAATAAACCTCACCAGTAGGTTGGATCAAACATTTAGCCCAAACACTGGGTCAAAACAACCAAATCGCTAGGTTTGTACATTTTTAACCCAACTTGGGTTATTTTTAACCCAGCATTTTTTAGAGTGTACTGTTTACATCAAATAAATTACGTCAATAACACATACAAGTTCATCCACACAGTGATCTAAAAGTATGATTCTTGTAACTAACGCTATAACAGAAATACTTGTTTTTAAATGTCCCAGTGCAATCATCTTTTTACTCAGTAGTCTTATTTTCAAGTACAAATATCTAAACATTCTTAAATCCAGATACATTTACAAGTCTTGTTTACTGAAGAACTGATCAAACTTAAGTGAGTTTATGCTTAAAACAAGAAAAAAATATGCAAGTAGGGTAAGAAAAATCTTGTTTCCCCCTTGAATTAAGTTCATTTTGTCTTGTTTTAAGCAAAAACTCAAATTTTTCAGAAAACATGCTTCTCAAGTAAATGTATCTTAATGTAAGAATTTTTAGATATTTTAAATACTGAGCAAAAAAACTTTTTTGGCAGTGATTGCCCATTAAGTTCTCCAAATGTGTTACCGAGGACTGGGTGAAAATTATTTTCCGTGTTAATCACCAGCATGTCTCAGATTATGTTGACAGAACTGATGTATTTAACCCAGAATATTCCTTTAAAGCAGAGATCAGCCTCCTTAAACAGTCATGTTAAGACATTGGCTGCAATGGCAGGCTAAATCTCAGCAGACAGAGCAACACTCTTAGCTAATTAACCCATTAGACTCAAACATGTTTCCCAACATGCACTTGAGATCAGTTCCTATCAGAGTTTGCCAGCGGAGAGGCCCTTTGAAACGGAGCCTCTCAACTCTTCTGAAGAGCGTCCCAGACGGTTCCTCTGGTATTTTCTAATAAAAAACAGCAACATTTCCTCAGCATGAACGTCAGTTTGTAAACCACCAGGTTCCCACTTCTTCCTGGTGGTCATTTAAATAAGAGGGTGACCTAAAAAAGAAGCGGCGTGACTCATGGAGAGACGTGGGAGAGGAAAGCATGACTAAGATGACTGAACAATATCAACCACAGATGAAAGTGTCTCTGCTTTTTATTCGTTACCTCAAACAGACTCCAGTCTGGAACGGACCTCACCAAACACCTCCAGAGTGAAAAGCCACAAACCACGCAACAGATCTGAGCTTTAACAGCTTTCCTTAATTGCAATAAAATGACAGAATGTGAGAAATAAGACAACAGAAATGCAATAAAAATAAGACTGAAGTTCAGCCAAAAAATCTTTCACTTACCTTCATGCTGGTCCAAAGCATTTCTGAAGGATGTTCATGCTGCTCTTTTCCATGCAGCTAAAGCATAGACTGATCAAGGGCTGTCTAAAATGACACAAAAAAAAGCACCATAAAAGATCTGAACATGTGGTAGCACGTGAAATTTGAAAGTCAGTGGAAGAGTTTGAGTGAATAAAAATGTACATTTCAGTCTTCTCTTTAAATTCAACGTGTTATTTGCCGTTTCTTTGTAATTATTTGTGAAATTTACTAGCAACTTCTGAGTTGGTTTATATTCTTCAAGTGGTCTCTTTAAAGCTCCATTTTTAGTCTGGTCTGCATCAGTGGTCTAACACCACTCGTCAATGTCAAAATGATTGATGTCCAATCAAATCAAAGTAGGCGGGGTTTACTGTTCTCAGAAGCAGATTGTGAAATCCAGCGCAAAGCGCCAGTTGAACACTGAAAGAGAGTGAGGTAAGATGTAAATAGTGAAACATTTAATATATGTCAACTGTTTTGCGATAGAAATGTTAAACAACCGACAGTAGCATCCAGTGATGCAAACTACACAACTTTTTTCCCCAAATATGGCCGTTTTGAATTGAAAATATGCATTTATGTTAATTATGTAATTTTTTTTTTTTTGTCCTTTTTAGAGCTTATCATATGCTTAGGTTAGGAACAAAATATGGATAAGAACAGGACGCATATTCATTTTTTGGGTGAACTATTGCTTTAAAGGGACAGTTCAGCCAAAAATATAAATTCTGACATCATTCTTTGTTTCTTTGTTCTTCTGAACACAAAGGAAGATAGTTTTTTTTTTTACTTCATACATGAATTAATGTTTACAGATTAACTTAAATCCTCTAAACTTTTTAAAAATACTCCACACAACCACTGGTTTGCATGGTAAGTCCTTTCAATCATATTTTATAGTATAGCATATTTTATATCATTTTTAATACATAATGCCTATATTTAAGCTCGTTTAACAAATATTACAAGTAAAAATTAAACATTTAGAAGTAATTCAAGTGTAATTGACCAGTCACTGTTGTCCTGTTTCCACTGCATTCGGCGGGGGAACTGCTAACTTCAGACCATCACCTGCATTTCACTCGTAGCCAAAACATACTGTGACTGACTCCATAACCTGCCCATAAATAATCAGTGTACAATTCTAAGAACATATTTTAACATCCTATGTGTTTATATTCTGTATCTTTTTGAAAAAAATCATGAAATTTTATGCAAGGCATCAGGCGTTTCCATCACGTGAAAAGACTGACGCGACACTCGTTTAGGTGACTCACATCACGTCCCTGTATGTTGCTTTGCAAAAAATTAAACGATATACAGAACAATGACGAATTTTTAGATAAAATAAAGTGTACACAGACCTGTATTTTACTGAAGACATGCACCAATTTGACGGAGCTGCACTGCTCTCTCCTGAAGAGGTCACAAAAACTCCGCGATAAATAACTCAACCCCTGGGTTATGTCTGTCCCAGGAGCTGGGTAACACAAACACCACCCAAAAACTGGGTTGTTACACAAAATCACAAAATCCACCCAAACACTGGGTTGTTACATCTGACCCAGGAGCTGGGTAACACAAAAACTACCCAAACGCTGGGTTGTTACATCTGACCCAGGAGCTGGGTAACACAAAATCCACCCAAACGCTGGGTTGTTACGTCTGTCCCAGGATCTGGGTAACACAAAATCCACCCAAACACTGGGTTGTTACATCTGACCCAGGAGCTGGGTAACACAAAATCCACCCAAACACTGGGTTGTTACGTCTGACCCAGGAGCTGGGTAACACAAAATCCACCCAAACACTGGGTTGTTACATCTGACCCAGGAGCTGGGTAACACAAAAACCACCCAAACACTGGGTTGTTACATCTGACCCAGGAGCTGGGTAACACAAAATCCACCCAAACACTGGGTTGTTACATCTGTCCCAGGATCTGGGTAACACAAAATCCACCCAAACACTGGGTTGTTACATCTGACCCAGGAGCTGGGTAACACAAAAACCACCCAAACACTGGGTTGTTACATCTGACCCAGGAGCTGGGTAACACAAAAAACACCCAAACACTGGGTTGTTACATCTGACCCAGGAGCTTGGTAACACAAAATCCACCCAAACACTGGGTTGTTACGTCTGTCCCAGGATCTGGGTAACACAAAATCCACCCAAACACTGGGTTGTTACATCTGACCCAGGAGCTGGGTAACACAAAAACCACCCAAACACTGGGTTGTTACATCTGACCCAGGAGCTGGGTAACACAAAAAACACCCAAACACTGGGTTGTTACATCTGACCCAGGAGCTTGGTAACACAAAATCCACCCAAACACTGGGTTGTTACGTCTGTCCCAGGATCTGGGTAACACAAAATCCACCCAAACACTGGGTTGTTACATCTGACCCAGGAGCTGGGTAACACAAAAACCACCCAAACACTGGGTTGTTACGTCTTACCCAGGAGATTGGTAACACAAAAACCACTCAAAAGGCTCAACCCAGGACTTGGGTAGAAAAACTAACCCAATATTTTTTAAAGTGTATAGTAATGTTTTTCCATTCTATGGAAGTCAATGGGGACCATCAACAGTTTGGTTTTCAACATTTGTCAACATATCTTCTTTTATGTTCCACACAAGAAATAATCTCATACAGGTTTGGAACAACTTGAGGGTGAGTAAATGATGACAGAATTTTCATTTTTGGGTGAACTGTCCCTTTAAGAGCAAGACATGGCCTTTTTACTGCAGATGCTCTAAAGATCCTGACGGTAGTTTTTTGTTTGTAAAACTATTCAGGTCAGTCTTGCCACGGGCGCCCCCCTTGGGCCTCACTAAACTGTGCTACATCAGGTGGCTCGGTGCAGGTATTTTTTTTTTTTTTTTTGGAGGTACCTGGACTGAACATGCCAGTTTCTATAAATGTTTGCAAGAGAAAAAAAACCTGACAGGTAAAAAGGGCTTTTGATGGGATAAGGAGGACAGTGAGAAAGGGAGGCAGGCGTGCGTATGTGAACTGCGGTGCCAGGCCCCTGGTCACAATCACACAGATTTGCATTCCACTCTAACAGGATATTGCCCAAAGTCCCCCTGAGGAGCTTAGCCGTCGTGTTGGACCTTAACTCCCAGTGTGCACCACATCTCTCTCTCTCTCTCTCACACACACACACACACACACACACACACACACACACAAATAGACACTTTTTCTCTCTCTCTCTCTCTCTCCCTCCCTTTTCTTTCTCTCACAGCTTAATCCCCTCTGTCTCCTTTCTTTCTTTTAGCTCTTTCAGTTTAACTCTCACACTCTTCATCATCTCAGCTGCTCAGCCCTCCACTCGTCTTCTCATGGTCCCCTCAAACATTTAATTAGCTTATGGGCATACATCACTTCTCTTACATGTGTTTACCTTCATTTTAAATCAGACACACAGAGAAAAGTTATAAGTATCACATAGACTTAAGGGGCGATTGCAAAAATATAATTTGTTTATATTCTTCAAGTTTTATGAAAAATGCCGTGCATGCAATACAATGCTACACTTGCTATCAACTAAATTTGCATTTCCTTTAGGAAATAGCAGTGCTTGCAAAGTAGCAAAATAAATTCAAACGTGAGGTTCTTTGAGCATTTTAAATTACTTTAGCAACACAAATATGGGATATATGGAAGCTTGTTTCCACCATAAAATAAAAAATAAAAAAGGTAATTGGGACTTTTTAATCTCACAAATTCTCAGAATTGCGAGATATAAACTCACAATTGCGAGTTATAAAGTCAGGATTGTGTGATATAAAGTCAGAATTGTGAGGGGAAAGACTGATTTTTTTTCTCAGAACTGCAAGTTTATTTCTTGCAATTATGAGATAAAAGTCAGAATTGAGAGATAAAAAGTCAGAATTGTGTGACAAAAACTCGCAATTGCGAGAAAAAAATAACATGCAATTCTTACTTTATCTCACAATTCTGAAATTATATCACAGTTTTCTGACTTTACAATATGCAATTCTGACTTTATAACTGGCAGTTCTGACTTTATATCTCACAATTCTGACTATAATATGCAATTCTGACTTTATAACTCACAACTGCGAGAAAAAAAGTCAGAATTGTGAGATAAAGTAGCGATTACCTTTTTTATTTTTTTATTTAGTGGCGGAAACAATCTTCCATAGGGATATGATGGCATGCACTTTTTTTTTTTTAATCAATGATGCATCCCAAATATTAGTATTAAATTCAAAATTTTAAAATATATAATCTATTAGTCAACGTTCACCTAAAGTGTGTGTGTATATGAATGCAACACCCACTTCAAGTGCACCTATAGTTTTAGGTTTGTGACCAATCACAATTCAGTATGCAAATAGATTACCAAACACAGACAGCACAGCCTGAAATGATGTACAACACAAAGTTTGAATCATGTTAAGCACTGAATTAACAGCAGAATAATGCTATTACCGTTAATACTAATACTAAACTGTTTTAAAACCTATTTAACCAAAATTGCTATGGAATATCAATACAAGCACTGTAGTAAAACATTCTAAGAGAAATCACAGAAAAGTAATATATTGTATATACTCAATTCTTTTGATGAGAGATCGTCTAGTTTAACCTATATTTAAAGTTTAATCTTATAGTGCACTGTAAACCCTAATGCTCAAAATACTTAATTGGTTTAAGTAAGGCAAACTTAAATTAAACAAATTAGTTCAGTTAAATTAAATTTTATGAGTATTTAGAACTTTCTTTTTCTTTTGAGTTTACAGCACTGACATATTTCAAGTAAACTTAACAGTTTCATTGTTTTGAGGTGTATGTTTAATTTGGACTAACTTAAGTTTAACTGAAACTGGGCTGGGATTTTTTAATTCCCAGCATGCTTTGCCCATGGCACTCAAAAGGGACAGTAAATGCTAAAATTAAGTGTTTTATAATGTTTTTTGTGCCAGATTAATGTTAAGGGAAATTTAGTAATGATAAATGTTTTGTTATGCTAATTTAGAAAAGTTTCTGTTAATGTGGGTTTTTGGAGAGTTACCATCATGGTGACAAGTTTGGTTTGAGAGCAGGTAAGTTACATGTTTTAAGTTGCTGTACTCATTCAGTAAGTGTTATACCATGCTGTTGTTAACATGTTAGCAAGTTGCCATTTTCTGAATTAGTTTGTAACAGCTAGCAAAATATTTATGTTGAGATAACCTTATAATTTTAAGTTAAATGCATAAATTCGTGTACTCAAATACTTCAAGTTAAGAACAGTAAAAATGTATGAGTACAAAATAAAAATCTTACTTAAACTTTGAGTTACTTCACTTAAAAAATCTCATTCAACTTTGAGTTCTGACAACTTGTTAGGGTTTACAGTGAAGTAAATACAGTCAAACCAAATTTTATTCAGACTCTAGATATAATTTTTGACATATTTTTACTAGTGGTTGCAGGACACTATAGTTAATTTATGTAAGTGAGGATAGCAAAATAAACTGTGACATATTATACCCAAAAATTCTTCATACGGTGGACTACCAGTAAAATTTATTAAAAAATTTGGAACCAAAAATTATTCAGACACTTTGACCTTAACATGTTTTGCTTAAGTGTTATCTGACATAATTAAGATAATTTTTTTCTGACACAGCTTAACTCTGAAATCTTGTCATATTTTATTACCATTTTTTTTTTTTTACTATAATGAATTAATTGTAATAATGAATGAAATGTTCAAGGTGTCTGAATAAATTTTGGTTTGACTATCTCATTTGATTTGCACGAACTCAAAAGAAAAAAGTTAATTAACTAAATCTTTTATGTTAGTTAGCTAACTCAGCACTTCAAGTTAGGAGCAATTAACGTGCATGAGTACTACAAACTCAAAACTTGATAGTTCTGTTTACTTAAAATTGTTAACATCATAACTCAAAAAAATTGATGTAACTGATTACCTCAATTTTTTTTTTTTTTTGAGTTAGCCCAACTTATTCGGGTTTACAGTGTGAACAGAAATTATGATAATTAAAAAAGAATGTTACACTTAGTAAACATTATTTTTTAATCAAACCCAATATGGGCACTAAAAGAAGAAAAACAATACACACGCCATAAAGGCTACATTCAGCCTTCCATCATGAAGGAAATGTGATTCAGAGGCTGCAGTCAATGTTTTTACGAGTTTTAATTCTATATACCACCTCCCCTGCCACAAAACCAGCCCCCACGCAGCTAGTTGAGAAACAAAAACTCTCTGTCCTATTCTCGCACACATACACACACACACACACTAATGCACAAAATCACTCTGTCTTTGTCTCAAACACAGAGCATCTGGTCTTGGGTAGGGCAGCATATGTTTTAATTTTGATTGACTCACCTGTCACCTATACTGCCCTCCTCATTGTTACCCCCTCAAACACACACACACATCCCCCCTTTTTTGCTCCCCGTAAAATACCTCTCCACCCCCCCATCCTGCCAAACGCAGGCCATTAACCATTTCCTACGAGCTGCTGGTAAAAGGAAGGAAACAGCATGCCAGGCTTTCACACAACACGCGGCGCTAGGAAAGTTGTGCGCCCTTGAAGTCCAGCGAGCTGGGGTAAAAGTCATGCTAATTGACGGGCGAGCTTAATTCAAATGAGCCCGTAACTAAAATCGGACTAGAAAGAGTGGGGCGACCTGCGATAGGGCAAAACTTTCTAAACCTTTCAATCGGCCCCGCCGTCAAACCACTTTGATGTGCTCGACGCTTTTCATCAGTTTCCTCTCCGCGTATGAAAAAGGCATTTCAAGTACAAAGGCTCGTGAGCACATTTGTAATTTGTCTCCTCTTTCGAGAACAAATGGACGTGGCAAAAACCATTTTGCCTTGTTCTGGAAAAAAGAGAGAGATCTGAATGAAAGTGCATATGAAAGGTGCGAGGCAGGAGAGAGCGGGAGTGAGGACGGACAGAAAGAGAAGATGGGGGGCATGATTTTTCACTCAAGTCAAACCCTATTTCACATCAGGCTGTTGTAACACCTCGTCCGTGAGCTCTTCGAGAGAGACGGACATAAATGAGGAGGGTAGAGAGGTGAAAAAACAGGGGGTGTTCGAGAATAAAGGTCCAAATCCTCAACTGTGAAAACTGTGGCACAGGGGAAGTGTATGCACGCCTTGTTTGGCTAATAACCTGGAATCTTGTAAAATGTGAATGAGGGAGTCCTCGGAGCTTATAATTTCACACCCGTGAGGCAGGGGAGATGAGTGTGAATTGAAGGAGGATAGATCCATGTTGGCGGTTCCCCGGGCCGTCACACCAGAGCAGAGAAGGCAAGACCGCTGACTCCTAGAATAAAAAGAGGTCTGGATCAGTCATCAAAAGCCACACTGAGAGAAGCAACATACTCACAGTTACTTACTTACCGTAAACCATGCGCTAATTTGGTTCAGAGGCCCTCTGTTAACCACCGTGACAAACGTATTTACTTGAACCTGCAGATATCAATCACAAATGTAATGTGTCACAATTGATCATTGTTTTCAGGTCATTTTTTTTGGCCTTAATAATAATAAAAAAAACAAAGATATGACATACAAAGTATGTAAGGTAGTACAACTAGATCTCTTTTGTTGAATTCAAGTTTTTAATTATATTTTGCTACATATAAAGGTATTTTAAAGATTTTGAAGTGTCATTCAGTTTAACCGTCCAAAGGCCAATACAGCCATTTCATTTGTGATCCAAATGTCTTAAAATGTAATAAATGTATATATTTTTTATTCTGGCATGATTTCATAACATCATATATCAACATAGTGCAAAATGGTATTAAAATTATGTGTAGAAGTCGTTGCTTTGTTGTGAGAAAGAGTGTCCGGAAAAATGAATTTCACTGATGTCATTCAGAGTAACCAATATAAAGGGAACATTTTGGATCAAGTCATGTGGTCTATATCATGTGACAGGATGTGACATCATTCAGACACCTGCAAAGGACCACATGGTCATGAAGAAAAGTAA
Source organism: Ancherythroculter nigrocauda (assembly GCA_036281575.1). Classification (NCBI taxonomy): domain Eukaryota; kingdom Metazoa; phylum Chordata; class Actinopteri; order Cypriniformes; family Xenocyprididae; genus Ancherythroculter; species Ancherythroculter nigrocauda. The sequence continues at coordinate 2,823,451 of VTFQ01000021.1, read as the reverse complement.
GTAACTCTCTTTTAACTATTTGAAAAATTCATGTTTTCTCTTGATCATACGCATGTCCCGAAACATCAGGTCATTCGGTGCAACCGCTATAAAACATGGAAAATGTTGTAATATTTGAAAAACTTGTACTAAATATAAAATGTTTGATTGTCCTTTTGCTAGCTTGCAAGATATCAGCCTGTAAGCATGTTTTTTTACACTTTTAAAAACCTTATTCATCAATGACCCATGAATATTTTAAGTTCACTAGAGTAAAATGGATATCTAAAGATTTTGTTTTAGATGTTACAATATTTTTGTAATATTATATTAGATGTAATACATTATATCAAGGCCATAAGCATGTCTTGAACATTGGGGGGGAGGCAATTTTTTTCATTTAAAAACATGCACACATTCAGTCTTGTTTGTGTCTAATATGTCAAAAAAAAAAAGTCTCGTCACATCCAGTTATGAATTACATTTAAATGATAGCATATTTTCAATTAAAAATGGAGAAATTCCACAAAAAAGTTGAGTAGTTTGCATCACTGTATGTTACTGTGGGTCGTTAAACATTGTAAAACAGTTGTCAAATATTAAATGTTTAGCTACTTATATCTTACCATGCACACACTCTTTCAGTGTTAAAATTAAAGCATCACGTTGGCATTCACACTCGCCTTCATTGAATAGTAAGCCCCATCTTCTTTGATCTGAGCCGACATTTTGACATTGCCGAGCACTGTTAGACCAGCCTAAAAATGTAAATTTTTAAACTGTCTGTCATCCTAAAAACAAACAGAGTGGTTCATAATCAAATATTGGGGGAGACAATTTGGCACTTTCCAATTATATCTTAATTTTTTCTCTCCATGCATCATTGTAAACATAGCAATGAGTAAAAGTCGGCTAATGTGTTTACTTGAACCTACAGATATCAATCCCACATGTAATCTGTGTCTGAATCTCTACATTTATACTTGCTTATTAAGCATTTTTTTAATGAATCTGAAACATCTTCAGACACCAATCATGGTTCAAAACTATACATTTAAGAGATTATCAGCCCAAAAAGAATATAAAATCAGCACAAAATGTCTGCAGATCATGTCAAGGCCCAATTGCATTTCTAAGAACTGTCTGCCAAGTCTATCGGTCATCTTTAAAGCTGAAGTGTGCATTTTCATCAACATCAATGTTTCCCAGATTTATATGCTGAAACAACTATAAACAAGTTCTTATACTGATTTCTCAGAAAAGTTACTCTGTTTGTTGCTCAGCACAATTGGTTCAACCAATGGTGTGAGTTTGGGGCGGGACTATCTGTTTGTCTGACCAATGACGTGTTCGGGGGAAACCTGTTTGAAAACAGGCATTATCTTTGGAGTTACAATAGGTGACAAAAAATAAAATAATAAGGAGCAGTATAAGCATGTGTGTGTGTGTGTGTGTGTGTGTATGCACTGAATTGCTGAGGTAGCTTTAACGATCATCATCTCCCTAATGATTATAAAAAAAGGCTTGCCATCAATATCTAAATCTGCATTTTTGAACCATATCCCCCCAACAGAAAACTTCAATATCTTTTTGATCTTGCTCTGTTTTAATTGTGCCCCTGTATAAAAGGTATAAACAGACAGCTTTCGCTCTACACGTTAATGGGTATTTGCAGGAGAGAGAGTGTGTGTGTGCGTATGCGTGTGCACTCCTCACCGCGGCAACCAGTGCTCTCGGAGGAGAACACTGCTGTAATTATAAAAGGAACAAAGCACTGGAGACTAAAAACACATGAAAGGAAAAGAAAACATACAAGCCAATCAAGGCTCTCACAAACACGCTCTCATGCACAAACATGCACACTGATACACACGTATTCAATCTTAGCTCTGCGCTTTGTCCAGCAAAGTTATATTCCAAGCTTGTAATGATGCTTTATCAATCGCAAAATGGCATTCAGACAGTGACCAACACCACCAAATACATGTCTATATTTAAAGTACATTAGAACAAATTGATTGATCTAGAAAACGCATCTCACAAGAACCGATCAGACAGCCCTCTTAAACTGTCTTCTCCCAGAGGAAACGATAAAACCCTAAAAGCAGGAAGGAAGTCATGAAAGGAACAGGTCTGGATAAGGTGGGGTCACTATGACACACACACTGGTTTTAGTCAGAGATTCAATGAACAACTACCTGGGTGTTTTCAACCACATTATTCATCCATCTTAAAGGGATAGCTCATGCAAAAATTTAAATTTTGCCATCCTTTACTTGCGTTTCTGTCGTTACAAACCTATTTGACCTTATTTCTACTGTAAAGCACAAAATATTTTAATCAAACAATGAAAGTCAAGGGTTGTTTAGACACCAGCGTTTTCCAAAAGTATCTTCTTTTGTGTTTTGCAGAAGAAAGAAAGACAAAGTGAATGATGGCGGAATTTTCATTTTTGGGTGAACTTTCCCTTTAAAGCCTTAAAAAAAGCTGGCAGAAACTTTTTAAAAAAAAATTTAGCAGAATTGGTAAACTTTTCAGTGTATTTTTGATCCTAACATATACTACATCTGTATGACTAAGTTCACTAGAGTAAAATGTATATTTAATTTTTTTTTTAGAAAAGAAGAGGGGGACGTTTTTCTCCGTGCACCATTGTAAACGTAGCGATATCACACGTCGGGGCTAACGGCAATGTTTTGTGTCTTTACCAGCTATGTTATGACTCCCTTGATGTTTTACAAGTGACATTTGGGTGTTGTGTGTTTGTGGGGGTTTCTGGAACGTTATATTCAAAGAACACTAAAACTGTTTTAAGTATGCAAGATACAGGCGTATGGGGAAAACAGGCTTTTGACATAAGTTTATAGTTTGGTATTGGCCAGATCGTCCCTGCGCCATCCACTTTAAAACCACGATCAAACGCTCGCCGTATTCTATCTAAAGAGAGAAAAACAAACTGCGTCAGCTGTTTCCTCACCTCCCTGTGCTGCATGTACAGTGATGCACCCAGCAGTCACGCATGTCTTCGTCTTCACAACATGTCATCTGTCAGTCAGCCTTGTACGGCAGAGCGGCACAAAGAAAACTCAATCAGCCGCGGGAGCCTCTTTTTGTCTGCCAATTCTGGAACTTTCATGCTCCTTATTTGTCAGGTCAAAGGTTAAATTGCTGACCCTCCCTCTCATTCCCCCCCACACTCTCCTCCCCTCCGCAGAGAAACCTCTATCTACAGAATCCCCATATTTACATGGATTAGACTTCTTTCACGATGAAGAAAGAAATCTGGTTCATAGTCAAAGCCCGAGAAGCGGCCCACATCGCCGGAGTGGCCGCGTTATTCACCGCCGGACAATGACCATATTGTGGGGATCTGAAAGAGGAGGGGGGTTGGAGGGGAGTGCCCCGCTTTTGGCCCGAGCTGGAGCGGAGAAGCCGCCCCCTCCAACCCCCTTCCCTTTTCGTCCACGGCAAAGTCCTGCGCTTGTGCCACTAGGCTCACGAGGGGCAAAACCCCATCCGCTCTCCTGACAAGAGCAAACAAAGCCTGCCCACTGTGAACTAGATGAAGATGTCAAAAGCTTTTAGGCTGGTGGGTGGAAGGGGGGGTTGGTGGTAAGACAAGGTTTAAACCAACAAAACCAGAGAAAAGGCCCTTTTCACTCCCATGGATAAATCCCACTAAGTCTACGTTTCCACATCAGCTTTACTTTCCCCCAACAACAATCCAGCAACTCAATAAAATGATCAAGAACAAATAAGCGAGGCCTTCCAGAGGACGGGGCCACCGGTTTAGCAAATAGACCATGCCGAGCTAATCAGTGGAGAACAGAGGAGCTGATACCATATAGACATTTGGGAAATTTACACAACATTAGCGTTCTCATCTAATCCTCCATGACGTCCTGAGCTGCAACTTCCGCAGGAGGCCAAACTGGGTGCAGCACAGGGTCAAACTTCTGGAAGATGCTCTCTGCAAAAGTTGGAAAGACGTCAGGCATTAGTATCAAGGATGTCACTTTGTTGGTGGAGATATTTATAACAAAACAACTTTCAAGTTTCACAAAGATGCTCTCTGCGAGTGTCTAAAGACATTAGAAGCGAGCATAGCATAGCACGTCACTATCATCATGTTCCTACATAACTTGTTTACTCGCTTACTTACACACAACTACGCACAGGCGCTTTCACACTCTGTTTCTCCAGTGGTGTTGAGAACAAATGAGAGCTGCAAGATGTTAATTAGTGTTTCCTCCTGTTCGGCGGGCCAGGGGTCTGAATGAAGAGGTCAACACTATCTGAGCACCCAAGACTCAGACAAAGACAGAACACATTGTCTTTGACCAGCCAAGGCTTAGCACTGCTGTCAGAGAGGAACGGAGCGGGAGGGCGCGGGCACATTTATGCTCTGGAAAATTTTTGCAATTAAACACGGCTCTGTCCGTTTTTAGAAAGAAATCAATACTGCTCCCCATCTCCTCCAAATTTCCTCTCAGCAGAGCTGCTGTTGTAAACGGAGTCACTGGCTGTGATTTTAAAGACAGAATCCTTCTTTTTACAGCATGTTAGGACTGGATGTGAGCATTTTATGGATGTCAAAGATCAAAGACTATTCATCTACTTTGGATCCAGCATCCTGGATCTGGATAACAGTGACATTAGCACGCACAGGAAGCATTTTTCTGTAAGTGTTTACTTTTAAACACAGCTTTCTCTTCCAGGCCAAACCAATACTGGGAAGTAGGAAGTATTTAAAGCGCAAAGCCTTGTCCCTTTTGAGGACCCACCATATAAAGCAGACCAGAGTGGAGACTATGGCCCATTCAGATGTTAATACATACACCATTCCACTGACTCTGATTAACTCCATGTGAGTTAATAGTTGCCCTGTTAACAAAGAGTTATCCTCCTATTCAAGTCGGCGGTATGTTTAGGAGGAGAAAAGCAAGGAGAGGGAACTTGTAGTGAACCTTTACAGTACAAGCCCCTTCAGGATATAATACAAGCTCCGTCTCCTCTGGCTAATCCAGCCTGCAGATGCTGGAAAGAAGCTCACTGCTCTTACAGGGACAAATAGTCGGAGAAAGGATGGAGGCAAACAAAAGAAATGTTCTCTTTTTCCCCCAGGGTCTAAACTGAGCCAGAGGTTCTCCAAAAGTGTGGGACAAAACCGAGTAGACAGGCTAAAAGCTTATGTTGCTTTGGAAAGCTCTTTCTGTGTGTGTTTATCCTCATGAATAATGATTGGAAGAACAAATCTAAAGTTCTCAAAGCATCTCTCTTGGCTTTGGCCAGAATATTGCTGTCTGGGTTTTAGGATATTTCAGTTGCAAAACAATTAACAAGACTCTAGGTAATTATTGATATTTTAAAGATCACAGTACGCTTACTTTGGTTACATCCATCAAAGGGATAGTTCACCCAAAAATGAAAATGTTGCCATCATTTACTCACCATCAAGTGGTTCCAAACCTGTATGAGATGCTTTCTTCTGTTGAACACAAAAGAAAATAAGAATGTTGGTAATCAAACAGTTGACGGTAGCCAATGACTTTCATAGTAGGAAAAAAATACTATGGAAGTCATTGGCTACCGTCAACTGTCTGGTGCCCAGCATTAATTAAAATGTCTTCTTTTGTGTTTTACAGAAGAAAGAAACTCATACAGGTTTGGAACAACATGAGGGTGAGTAAGTGATCTATCTCTTTAATGAATGAGCATGACCTCACTTTACACAGGTTAAACTGAGATGTTTATCTTACATTTGTTCAGAAATCCAGTCCATGCTCACCATCTCCCCTAATTAATATACACCCTATTAGTGCTCCTCTCTTAAAAATAGCGTGTCGTGCTGAAACATTCCTCAATGTTCAGCTTAAATCTCAGTTTCCTCTGATTTTTAGCCCCAGACTGACAGGTTAATATTACAAGTTGAAGGCAGTCGCGCTCTCGAGCTAATCTATAATCAATTCCAAATGGTGTGACTGTATAATGAGACAGCCGTTAATGGGCACGAGCAGAATGGTCACTATATCCAACATCTAATTGGTTTGGTTGCCCTGCCCTCAGCGTTTAAAACATTACCTTTTTGAAGTTTGGATGTTTATAATGGCTTTCGAGACTCACTTATCGTAATTCTCTTTGATACATTTCTGAGGCGACTTCTCAAAAACGACAGTTGATCGCGCGCTCCTCGACTGTACTCGCGAGCTGACGTAATCACACACCTGAATTATCGCGATATCAGGGAAATGAACTAGAACCTCACTTTTTCACTTTTAATTAGCGCACTGTGCATTTGAAATAGACAGATGCTTTGTTTCGATATAAAACGAACTACATACACACAATGAAAGTGTCTGTTTTAAGTGCTATAGTTATCTACACAACTCTTGCCATGCTTGCAAACCCTTTTATTAGCAGTAAATGCCAATAAAGCTGAATCGGCTTAATCTTATTTAGAAAAAAAAAATCTTCTTTAATCATGCACTGTGTCAATGCAATCTTTTAAAGCCTGGATGTCAGAACATGAGGAAACCAGTAGCAACAATCTTTGGTCGGAAGGGAATGAGAGGGAATGAGAGAGAGAGAGAGAGAGAGAGAGAGAGAGAGAGAGAGAGAGAGAGAGAGAGAGAGAAAGACGCTGATCTCTTCCGCTCCCCTATAATGCACTGTCTAATTAACAGGACTACATACAGAAAGACTGGAGCAACGACGTCTGTTGTATTACGGCAATCATTTACTCCTGCATTATTATTATTATTAATAACTAAAACGGTGCACATAGGTTAATAATAGCCTAATAATATTAATAATAATAATCCTCAGTATAAATATGAAATAAGATATTAATGTTACTGTTACTGTTGCGTCTCTAATTAAAAGTCAAACGGAATTTTTCAACAACAAAAAAGGCTTTTCACGAGATATATATATATATATATATATATATATAATTGTGCAAATATAGGCTGTGTGTATAGATTATCATATTATGGCAATGGTCCAGCATAAATAATCCAGTTTGAACTCAGCATCAGTCTTGTGTCCCCATGTCAGTGTGATGCTGAGGAAGTTGTTATTGCTTTCCGCTCTCACACCTCATCGGAAGAATCTGATTCAGACAGAAGGTAAAGGGCAAACCTTGAACTCATTAACAGGTTAAAAGAAGGGCCACGAAACAGCACTATCCATCCACTTTTAATTCAGAGCAGAGAGAATGCGCATACAAGACAGCCAACAGATGCTCTGTGTGTAAAACAACATCCATTTTAGTCTCATGCGTTGAGTCTATCTTTTAATTTTAACTTATTTGTCTAATTTATCTAATTTTTATTCGGTGTTGTTTACTAATATAAAATATAGGCCTACTAACAGTATTTTTCAGCCCAGATTCCACGGATAAAAGATTAACGATCCGTTCACCGGGAGTCGGTAGGCAGTGTTGCTCTATTCGTTCGTGGCGAAAGCCCCAAATCTCAGCACAGAAATATCAGTGGTTTGATCAGAGCTGGATAGAATTATCACGGGGAGAGATACAAAGGCGGCAGACAAAACGCGCTCGGTTTCCCTGGTGTTTGAGTACAAACCATATTAAACACCGAGCTCAGTTATTAGATCTGACTGAAACAGCACTGAGGAATATGAAGCCGCGGTTTATGAAATCAGAGACAGTGTCTGACAAACCAAATAGCCTATAAAGAGTGTATAATATACAGTGACTTCGACTATATAAAGAGAATTTTAAAAGTCTGCAATATTTTCAATGTTTTACAAAGTTTTTATTGTTTTACAGTATAATTAAATGTAGTAAATGTAAAAGTAATTTTGGGGTATAGTCTGTCGAGGTTCATCTCACACATTGCAACTTGTATTTTGGCTAACTATAGTAAATTATTTAAAAGTTTTTAAAACGGGTTTTCTTAAAAAAAAAAAAATAAAGTAGCCTATTATTAGGCATATCTTTAAGTCTATTATGAAGTGACGTTCACCACGCGATATTAATCGTAATGGAAAGCGCGTGCACAGTGTACTGTTGTTATGGTTACCTATCTACGGTTAAGTCTTGTTTATCGGCTATTTTGCGACAGGTGAAAATAGCTATGCATTCTAAACGTTTGAAAACCCTGCTGACACATATACGTACACCCTATTTGTTTGTTTGACTTTCTAATTCAAGCCTTAAAAGTGCGTGCGTGTGTGTGGGGGGGGGGAGGGGGGCATAATTCGTACACTTTCAATAATTCTTATGTAGGCTATTTTGTATGTATTTTGTCCTTTTCCGCATTTTTTTTTTTTTTTTTTTTTTTTTTTGATTTGACAGATTCACGAAATATCATATTTCGCACACGCAAGATATCCCGCACTGAAATGTTTAATGTATAAGCCAACATTATACTAGACAGAGAGCGCACATTATTAATATGCATGTATTCAATTAAGGGTATTACACAGGATTTCATTTGCATAAGGATTTGGGAGCTTAACATGCCTTTTCATATTTGTGCAATAAAACTTTAATATTAACGCCTGCCCTTCAATGCCGTGGGTACTTTTATTAATAGTCTATCTGTCTACTACACCCCTATTACTATAGGCTACTGCTACCATCACTGTTCAGATCAGCTTAATAGGCCCCAATCATGATTGCCATAGGGCTCTTACTGGTGTATTTGTCACTCTACATAAACAGTAGCTGCACCTGTTTCTCTCGTGACAGCTCGAGTAATTTTTGGAACGGATAGCATTCCATTATTTTTCATTCAGTGAGTATAGCCTAAATATTTGGACCAGCGGACAAGTGTGTGCTTATCGCCAGGTTCCCATGCACAATTGGACATTATTGCACACTTAGCCTACTGCAAAAACAAGTTGTCCTGCTGTTTTCTTTTGCATGTCCGTCTTGTCTTATTATTACTGCGACTGCTGTGTGATACAAAAAAAGTGATGGAATTTAAGTGAAAATAGGAATATTTACACAATGTCACACATCAGTAATAGGCCAATTGTTTGAAAATTAGGGGTTAAATTCCTATAATAAAGCGTTTGAATTGCCAACGTGTTTCGGAGACTAGCAGCAGTGACTTTTCTTTATTCAATGAGCTGAACCCGTGTCATACTCTTCAAGTAGGCTACATTATTTAGCTAATGACTATCGATTACATCCTTAAAATAACTACTATGCCATCACTATAATTTACAGTTTAAGAGCCACATACAATAAAAGGTCAGTTTTTAAAGAATGTTTATAGTTTAATTCGGCTCTGAATTAAAATACACAATTCCCTGCGGTTACATTTCTGTATGTGGAGCTCAAGATCTTGTCAAAAAGCCAGGTGTTTGTTTATAAGACACAAGCTGATAATGTGTCAGAGTTAATGCCATCCTTAATCTGTTGTGCTGCTTGGAAACACACTTACACTCAGGTTTTTATTGGAGGGTGCAGAAGCTTTTTGAAGAATAAACATGAACCCGTGACAATTTATACACTCTTATCTTGAGCAACTAACAAGCTCTTCTCTTATAGCGTCTTGAAATAAGGATTTTGATTTGAACAAGGCGTTAAATTACATTGTTTCTGAATTGTAATTAAACCTAAACACATAGTTTTAGAAATGTTACAAAGAGAATTAATAGAATTAAGAGAACTTACAGAATTACTAAGCATTTTCATTATATTGCTCCCTACATGATTTCAAAACTTTTGCTCAAAACGTAAAACATTTACACCGTTTTTTTTTTCGTGCAACCTACAAAACCTTTGTGTCACTAAAGGGGAAGCCGAAAGAAACCGAACAAACAAAGTCTGAATAAGTAGTTTTTGTTATTAAAACTATGTTTTTAATTTTGTTAAAACAAGTTTATGTATTTCAAAGCTCAAATATGGATTTTACAATACATCATATAAAATAATTTCAAATTCTTTACGGGGCATCAAAGCTATGTTAACTTTGCCAGTGCCACTCAAAAATCAATTGATATTTGCGTCGAACTATCACGCCTATTTTGTTAAAACACGAGTCACGTGGGGGCTGTATGAATTTGTCTCCCACTGGCTTGTTTCTGAGGTCCGCTGCTCTCTAGGGCTCGAAATTAATACTGTCTCGCCAATTAAGTTCAGAGCGCCAATTAAGAGTGCTTTATGAATTCTTAGAGTAAAAACAAAACCAAAAACTTAAATGAGCAACTGAAAACACTATCGCAAAAAATATTAGCCTACATAAAATGTTAAAACTATTAAAAATGTTAAACTTTGATGTATCCTAAACTAAATTTAGTCTATTTCGTGAGTCTGTCCGTTTTCCTTTAGTCACTGCGTGGACATTAGAGAAGTGTCTCTCTTTTGAGAGACGTTAGAATAATCACCTATTATACTGGATGGACTGAATAAGTAAAACAAATATGTGGCCTTTTGGGATTTAGAACCAGTGGCTCACAGCAGTCCATATGAGGTACAAAAGAGGGCGGCCATCAATAATGGATGATCCGAGATATTCATTGTGAGTGTTTTCCTTTGCTTTCCAAACACTCACCTCATGGAGATTTTTTAAAGAACGAGTAGCCTATACCAATGAGAGCTTATTTTGGGAGTTTTTGGGGAGAATATAATGCTCACAGAATTATATTAAATAATAATAATTCAGAGAAATACCTATGAATGTGAAAAATATGAATGTGATGAAAACCATGCACATGAAAGAGATTATTAGTAGCCTAATTATATTAATGCGTCTTCGGCAACGTTTTGTAGAACAATAAAATTGAGAGGGTATTTAGAGTGATGAAACAGCCGAATTCACTGTGACACTGACGTTAATTGGACTTCTCACAGATATTCTGAGTAGTACATCCAATGCTGTCAGTAGGGCAGAGACTATTCCTCTCCTCTGGATCCTTTTGTTTAAACCAGTCACGGGGATCTGTCCGGGGCCGGTGCCGTATTACACCGAGGCGGTTGGTAAAGCAGATAAATCCGAAAACCAATGGGTAACTTCGAGCCAAAGGTAGAAAGAAAATATTTTTTATGATCATATTAAGCACTGCAATCGCATAAGACATCGACGTACAGTTCCACATTTAAAAAGTAAGCTTATGGAATAAATGAAATCGGAGCGATTCACTTGTGAGACAAAGACGTGGAATGTCCATTTCGCGAAAGTTAAATAGTCTCTATCTCACTGCACGTCTAACTAAAAACAAGTCGCTAATATTATGGCTAATGTTTACAAAAACAATACAATTTATTTAGCCTACGCTTTCCAGAACATTAAAGTTGTAGCTAGCCAATAAATATAATTGAAATTATCGGTCGAAAAAATTTTTGAGAAAGTCTTGAGTTACCATCAAATTATGGTCCAGCTGACATTAAAATCCCTGCAACAATTCGATACAGTGCGTATATCAAGATTTCGAACAGCCAATAATCACGAACGGAACGGCGTGACGTCAAAGTCCCGGTAGAAAAGGCGCGTTGGGTTTGCTCACGTTTGGAGAGGGAAGAGCGCAGGGAACCTCACTGTCTTCACTGGATTATACAAACCAAAAGTGTCCTCAACTCCTCCTCCTTCTCAATCGCTTACATGCTGATCCAACTGCATGCGGGACGAACAACAACAGGCTCTTAACACAGCAAATGCTCTATATGTCAGGACAACCATCTCATTTGTTAGAACAAACCTTTGAGGTGATTTTTTTACCCGTATCTAATCTGAAGCCTACTGAAGTTGGACATTGTTGGTGTGTGTGATGACACAACTGTCGTGGAGGAGGTGAAGAGACGAGGATGAAGATATAGGCTAACCACTTGCACAATCTGAATCGTCACTGTAGTCGTTGCTCCCAGGCATTTCGGGATTATATATTTTTATTCTTCGGCGATGCAATAACGGATTGTTTTTGTGTAATGACCGGCAGCAGCCATGCTCCAAGACTGATTTCTGAAAAGACAAGAAAGAAAAACTGAGATCTTACACTGGCAAATGCATGTCCAAAATGTGGTAACTGAAAGTTACTCATGAAGAAATAGGAGGGTCCAGTGTCACACATGTAGAGGGGCTTCAGTAGCTGGTATGTCCTCAAAGCTCCGGAATGCTCTCATAGGCTAAACCAATCCGTCAGTACTGGGTGCATGCTTTGCGATCTCATATTCTGGTGCATTTAAAAGAATCTATCAGAATACGGAGTTGACATTTCTGATAAACGAATACCGTTTAGACCGAGCAGATTCTCCAAACGGGAATTATTTCACGTGAGAGAGAGAGACAGGTCATATGAACTGCACAGGGCTAGAAGTGCGTCTCACGGAAATCTTGGGTTGCAGATCTGACGGAAACACGTGCTATTCGGTCTCATCTGCGGCAACGATGCTTTTCCACGGTCTGCCTGGAGGCGAGATGCATGGTGTTATGGAAGAAATGGAGCGGAGAGGAAAGAGCGATTCGGCGACTATCAGCTCGGCCATAGATATGGGGGAAACAGAGACGGTAGGAGAAAGCCATGCCTCTCGCTCCAGGCGCTTGCTTGGAAATTCTAACAGCCTATGTAAACTGAACCGTTATTCAAACAGTGATACAGAGGCCCAAAAATGTGATTCCGATCTTGTCCATTTAAACAAACTTCAAACTTCTGCGAAACAAAAATTACAGGCCTGGTCTTCAACGCATTGCTTGTAAATCTTTTGCTATGGGTGGATTGCAAATTGTTACAGAAAGCTTCGATATACAATAGGCCTATCAGTTTTTAATGGCTTTCAATTCAGTGTAATTTCAACTGATTATTCGATAAAAAAAATGGTGAAATATCAAATGCATTAGCGACCAAGGAAATCGCTGTTCGGTTGTGTACAGACACTGACGCTTTTATAGAAAATTCCCATTTTACAAATGCTTATGCAGTGCTGCTCAACTTTAAGTGATGCGAAATTCAGAATGTAAAAATACATTTCTTTTTTTTCATGATATAGTGAGATGATTATGATAAAATAATTATCAGATAAATTGGCATTGTTTGGGGCCGTAATATCTGTGATTAACGACAAAAAAAGAGACATTGGCGGTTAAGTCCTTTTCAATAAAATTATTTTTGATCAGTTTCGTTGGCAACAATGCACTTATGATACTTGAAACTGTTTTAACATTTTTAAAACTGCGTCTTAATTTTTTTTTTTTTACCACATTACAACTAAATTATAAAGAATAAAATAATATTTTTATTGCACAAAGTGTTTTATATATTATAGCCTATATTATCCAACGAGTGTGTTTGCAGTGTAGTGTATCTAAGGCCACACAACACGCCGAACGTAAACACAATAAAACGAGCGAATTAATCTTTGATTAATTTGTTTACATAGTCTACGTATTACATTTTTCCAAAAACTGTTCCTTTGTTCAATTAAAAAAAAAAAAAAAAAAAAACGTGAATGTAGGCTTGTATAGCCTAATCATTTCTTGCTGTTATTTCCTCTTTTTATGCATGGTCTTCCGTTGTCAAGGGAAATATTAAATACAAATCAATGTTGAATATACACTTCTGTATTTATCTTCTGAATTTGATCTCACGCCCCTCCCATTCTTTACAGAAGTGAACACTGGTAATACCTCATTCTTTGGACATTCTTTAATCATAAATAAAATGCGTAAAATAGCCTAGTGTTTACAGAACACTTTAAACACATAGTTTATCTTTTACCAATGTGCCGTTAAAACATTCATTTGTATAACATTAGAGATAATGGTGGCGAAAGAGTGTTGGGATTTGAGTTCCTGCCTTTAACGAGTCCGATGGTCGTCTGTGTGTTTCTGCAGAACATGCCTTCCATCAGCGGGGACCGGGTGGCTCTGTGTGCGGGCTGCGGAGGCAAGATCTCGGATCGCTATTACCTGCTCGCCGTGGACAAGCAGTGGCACATGCGCTGTCTGAAGTGCTGCGAGTGTAAACTCAACCTGGAGTCTGAGCTCACCTGCTTCAGCAAAGACGGAAGCATCTACTGCAAAGAAGACTATTACAGGTGAGCAAACTCATTTATTCAAAAGCTGCATGATCTTTCGGTCCTTCCTTCGCCTGAAGAGTGAGGTTTTCATTGTGGATTAATAATAAAAAGGCAATACTTGTAGCAAAAGACCTACGTTTGTCATTATAAATTTTAATAATCCAGAGAAGGCGTAGCTAATTTTTATTGTGTGTATAAATTGAAGAAAATCAAAATGATTTTTGTAGATGATATTGATGCACGTCGTGAAACACATTAAAATGATTTTTATAGGAACTACTGAAATTACGCAAGGCATAATTTTTGCCTAAAATTGAACGTTTTTGTTTAAATTAACGAAAAATGCCAGATTTTTAGTAGATATCGCTACTTGTGAAGACGTGATGATGCAATTTAATAACTGCGTTAACAATTTCAATAATCCAGAAATTACTATACGTAGCCTACTCATCTAATACTTGTAAATATTATTATGCCCGGGTTTGCAAATATTTTGCAGTGTAAAGTGATTTTGAACGTAATTATAAAACTAAATTATCCGGAGACGATTTACCTCAAGAGCTACCTGGTCTTACGCGAAGTACCTAGAACATTTTCTTTGTTGGAAAAATGGAAAACAGCAAAAGAACCTGTAGAAAGCCTTACTCTGTGATGTTTGGATGATATTTAGCTGATCGTGCAATGATTTGGTGTGTCATTGTACAATTTAATAATCAGAGGGAGGAGAGAGGCCTATTAAGATAATCATAGGCTAAGTGAAGGCTTTACCAATTTCAACGTTCAAATTAGGCTCCAGCACAAGTCAATTTCAATTGTAAGTTATTTAGCAATTATTCGAGACGTGATTGTTGGCGAGAATCAATTCCACTGTACGAGTTAACTCTATTTGTTCATGCATCCTGCTGTTCAAGACATTTCAGCATGTCTGCATAGTGCCAAAAAACAGCACGTGCTCTCCTCTTCAACATTTACTTCAGATAAAATTTCATTCACAAATATATATTACAATTATCCAAATGTTATTATGAGAAGCAGCACATTTAATGCCAGGCTCATGAGTGGTGGGCCCACCTTCTGGTTGAAGTGTGCTGAAAGGTCACAGCTGCTTTATTCTCCCGCAGAAGGTTTTCGGTGCAAAGATGTGCCCGGTGCCACCTCGGGATCTCGGCCTCGGAAATGGTCATGAGGGCCAGGGATTTGGTGTACCACTTGAACTGTTTCACCTGCACGACTTGCAACAAAATGCTGACGACTGGGGACCACTTCGGCATGAAAGACAGTCTGGTGTACTGCAGGCTACACTTTGAATCGCTCATCCAGGGAGACTTCCCCACACATTTCAATCACACGGATGTAGCGCCTAATAAAGGACTGGGCAGCACGGGCCCTCTAGGACTGTCTTATTATAACGGCGTGAACACGGTGCAGAAGGGCCGGCCCCGAAAGAGAAAGAGCCCTGGGCCCGGAGCGGACTTGGCTGCTTATAATGCAGGTGAGACCATTATTGGCGTTTTGTTGTTGCTGGTTAACTGCTCTAGTTTTATTATTTGCATTATGTTTCTTTTATTTGGTACGAGGTGCAAGCATATTTCCTATCTGAAGTTGCACAACTTTTTTAGGAGCGCGTAGCAATGTTAGCCCACCGATTTCGGTCAATTTCCATGTTTACAAAACTTTTTGGGCTGCACTAGGCTACAAAACGAAATCGTTTCAGAGCAAGACAAAAGAAGAAACCTGGCCAACTGCATGATGAATTTACAAAAGCAACCTATAGCTACAGTGAAATTTCGCTTAAACAATACTATTAGCTACCGCTATTTTGAACAATAATTACGACTGTTATAAAATTATTGTATGATTAATTAATTGCAAGTACAGATGCAATAAATAAACTGCTTTCTAATACGAAAAAAAGGAAGGTGGGTGGATGATAAATCATGCGGGGAACATTTAAAATAGCATTTCTGAATGCAGTCCTCGTTGGGAAAAAATTAAACAGTTTGTTTAAATGATAATTTGAAATGTCGCAATTTTGTTCCTACTTTTCCATTCCAATTCGTTCGAGAAGATATCTTACGTTCATAAAGCATGTGATGGTGGTTTTATGAAAGACCGCTGTCCTTAATTAGCAGTATAGCCAAGTAATGAATTAAACGTTTCTCGTATTTACCGTATTTAATTTTTATATAATTTTACTTCTTTACAACGTAAAAGGCAAAAATGCTCCACTTTTCAAGACAATCGACACACATCACCGATTTCTGCTAAGCACTTGAGCTTGTGCTGAACAATTTGGAACAACGTGACTTGTTCGCTCGGGCATTTCGGGCCCCTCAGCGGGGCATTTGGGCCCCTGCTCGAGGACCAAACAGAGGAATGATGACGACTACAGAGACTGACAAGTGGAAAATGGCTTAGATTCTAGTTGAGACCTCCAGAAGATTAAGAAAGAAAGAAAGAAAGAAAGAAAGAAAGAAAGAAAGAAAGAAAGAAAGAAAGAAGGAAAATCTTCAGCATTTCCAGGCAAATTCAGACGAATTACTCGGGTTTTGCTCTATAAAAAGTTGTCATGCACGTGTCCAAACAAAGCATATGATAGAGCAAAAACTTTTTAATCAAATACGACGATATAATTAACAAACCTTTTCTTCGCGAATATTAAGCATTTTCATTGTTTCAAGTATTTAATGCCAGATATACTGGAATAAAGCGATATACAAAATTAACGAATGTAATTTTAAAAAAAGGATAAAAATAAATGTAGAATTGTTTATGAGTCTGATTATGACCTGGTCTATATCGCATATTATTATTAAAGACAATAAATAGCCTATAAAACACAAGTTCACCAAGAGTTTCCATTCTATCTCCAAGCTCTATTTCCACTAAAAATGTGTAAATGCGATGTTTTCTTTATCACTTTAAACTCATATTGCTTGGTTGCTTTGTAAATCTTGTTGTCTGGAGATCGTTAATTGAAGTTGGCAAAATTATCACAACAACTGCGGTCTTGTTTGGTGGACTAACCCCCTTCTCAAGAACGGTTACATTTACATGATTTACTTAAAATGGAAAAAAAAAATGAAAAATGAAAGTTTTTGAAATCAGATCAACCGTTTGTTAAGCAGAGTGAGTGAACTTTGCTGTCTCTCTGCTCTCGGATCATGAGACACAGTCAGATCATTGCTGCCCCCATCAGCTCACACTTTAAACAACAGCACGAACACAAGGACAGGAAGATCAAACCCTGAAAAATAAGAACAATAAAGACAGTTTTTATTATTGCAATCCTACAGTTATCATGTGCACATAAATAATTCCGTGTTCAGTAAAGATAACTGTTCTTGACGTGCATCACTGTTGTAAAGGTAACAGTATTTCTCAATGGCCATATTTATATCAGGAGGAAACATTTGTTCGCCATGTGCGGTGTTGTAAAGCATTCAAGGTTAATTATCTGAAGTGTTGATCAGACCATTTTCAATGACTAATATTTGTAGTTGTCAGAGAAAACATAATTCTGAACTGTCATGCGTCTAGCAACACATAAACTTCTGCCAAGAATTTGGAACTGGCGCAAACACATTTCTGACACATTCAGACGGGCCTATCTACTAAACACTTGTGTCCAAAGATGGATAGTGTGGGCTTTTTCACCATCAAATCCTAGACATCATAAAAACAGAAACGAAGATGCGGCCATATGTGGGGGGTGGGGTGCAATAAAAATGGGTAAACCCAGCAGAGCTGAGCACGTTTTAACTCTGATTTTCACATGAAAAAGTGAAATAAAATCATGCATGCTTTCAAAACATGTCAATTGCATTTAGAATCAAATATGTTTTTAAAAATGGACAAAAAGAACATGATGTAAGACTACAGCATAATGCAGATTATTATGCATGCAGTAAGTTGCAAACACAGCAACATGATGGTGCTGTGGCTGCTTTACGTGGTCAAATTCAAGACCAAACACATAGTTGGTGTGCAATCAAAGAAACCTCCTCATTCTCATCCCAGCGTTCTCTCATTGGATCCCATGTATTTATTGTTTTCTCAGTGAGGGAAATGGCTTCAATTACGACTCTAAGTTTCAGCTTTCTGTGTTTATTCAAACTAGAACTCCAATATGACCCAACATTTGGGTACATTTTTTTACTCTGCACTATTATAAAACTTCATTTGCATGTCTAGTTTTAATACCGTGGTTAGGCTACTGAAATGTTTGGACTATAGAACACTTTGGGATCAATATCAGGAGCACAGCTAATCGATTTTCTCATTTTTTTGATTCAGCTTTGAGCTGCAATGAGAATGATGGCGATCCGATGGACAGAGACTCGCAGTACAGCACCAGCCAGAAGACGAAGCGCATGAGAACGTCATTTAAACACCATCAACTGAGGACCATGAAGTCGTATTTTGCCATCAACCACAATCCTGACGCCAAGGATCTGAAACAGCTGGCCCAGAAAACTGGTCTCACCAAGCGTGTCCTACAGGTCAGAAATCTCATTCCAGTTAGACTAATTGTCTTGGTTTATTGCAGTACATTTCTGTTTTCAGATGTTAGTTTTTATATCAACTGAAACATTTAGTCATCATTACATATTCCTTCACTTTAGCAACAAATTAGACTTGATTAAAAAATTAATAAAGGAATGAAGATTGTAATAAAATGTAATTCACATGCCTGTTCTCTTCAATGGAATGATATTCATTTGTTCCTGAAAAAGAGAAACAAAGCATAAGGAAGCTAGAAATGAAAGAAAAGGCTGATGGGAACACTTTACAGTAGGGCTTCATTAGTTCACATGAACTAACAATGAAAAATACTTCTAAAGCATTTATTAATCTTAATGTTAATTTCAACATTTACCAATACATTATTAAAATAAAAAAATGTTTATTAATATTATTTAACAGACCTGAGCTGATATTAACTAGCAATGAACAGTTGCATTGTTATTAATATTAACAAAGATTAATAAATGCTGTACAATAAGGTCCCTTTAGTTAATGCATTAGCTAACATTAACAATGAGCAATAGGGGTGTTATGGTACACAAATATGACGGTTCGGTATGAGTTCGGTACAGCAGGAGAGAGAAAACTAAACAAATTGTTTTGTTTTTCTTCTTTTTTATTAAACAGTGGTTTATTGAACAAATTGTGTCCATCTCTTTAAACAAATTCAATTATAATTAACATTTTCTTAAGGATTAAAAAAAATCTTTCTCAGCAAATGCTGTAAACTATATACAGGAAACACTTTCTTGAACATTACTATAATATTAAAGGTTTCAATTAACAACAGAGACCAAACTATTAAATTCAGTTGCTATTTATTTTTAGATATAATAATCAACACTTAAATAAAAAAATAAAAAAACTTGTAAATTGCACATAAGGCAGGTTTTGCATTATCTTCTAAATTTAATTATAAAATTATTTTTCTACTCCAATTCATTGTTGAGATATAATCATTTACACAGTTACTGTCATAACTTGTTTATGACAAATTTATTTAAACATATTAAATAATTAAGACATTACTAACAGGTAAAGTAAATATGAATACATAAGCTAATATAGTGCATATATTTAGTGAAATGCTCCTCTCTAGAGTTCATTTCTCTAGTAAACTAATATGCTGTGGACACTAAATGACTTACACGTAAGCTAGTGTACAGCCTTAGAAAGTATACTTCATTTTACTCGTACGCATTCACAGGTGTTCGACGTATGCGCAGTTTTGAGCAATCTCTCGCCACGAGTCACAACCCATGTAAATATCTTTGTATTCTTTCATGCTAGAGTTGTACAAATGAGGGTATTTCTAAACTCACACAATCTCTCATCTATGTAGGCCTTTATTATTGCTGTAGCTTGCATGCGTTCCGGTCTGTTCTGTTTATGCAGTTTTTCTTTGACTACTTTGTGAATCGGCGCCTCCAGGGCACGGTTGCCACCTTGTGGATAAACTAATTGCTGCTGCAAAAAAATTAAATGCACATGTGCAACCTGTGCGTACATGTACGCGGTTACTTCTGATGACGAAATTCATATCACGCGCATTGTACGCTGACCCTCACGTATTCGTAAAAAGTATGCATATACTTTAGGCTTTATTCTCAAGCTGTTTTATTGATGGCTTTCCATGGTTGAGAGATTACTTGTAAACATATCTATGCATAGATTGTCTGTTCTTCTTCTGCGCTTTTTCCTGTTGTGGCGGTTAGCAAACAGCGTTGCATTACCATGCACGCGGTAGTGGATTGAGTGTGGATTGCTTGTGACTGACTGTGTTTGTCGTCTGACTGTATGCACCATACCCTGACAGTTCAGGATGAATACATGTACCATTACACCCCTAATGAGCAATACATTTGTTTAAGTTTTACTCAGCTGTGTCAGATATTACTGACAAAAAAAACTAAATGCATGTGGCTCACAAATGCTGTGGAAAAACAACCAGGGGACAAACGGGAAGGAAAAATATGAACTAAACGAAATAAATTAAAAATAAAATCTCAAGGCAGAAAACGAAGCCTAATGTTCACCCCCCCGAGAATCACATCATTCTCATATCATTTGCTGTCTCGGTTTGCAGGTCTGGTTCCAGAACGCTCGGGCCAAGTTCAGACGAAACCTCCTGCGTCAGGAGAACACAGGTGTGGACAAGGCCTCGGACGGGTCGACCATGCCTGGAGGAACACCGTCCGGACCCGCCTCTGAGATTTCCAACGCCTCCATGAGCCCGTCCAGCACCCCTACCACCCTCACAGACCTGACAAACCCCACAATGCCCACCGTCACCTCCGTACTGACCTCTGTGCCAGGCAGTCTGGACGTTCACGAATGCCGGAGTCCATCGCAGAGCACCTTAACTAGCCTCTTCTGATGCTCAGATACGACAGACATTTGCACAACACGAGCACAGTGACACGTCACCTTCTTCTGCTTCCTCATGGGTGTGGCTTCATTACCGAGTCTAAACAGCCATCTAAATCAGAAATCGTGTTTGCAAAGCATAGTTCTGTTCTGACACAACTAGTTGTTCACACACTACATCTGTCCGATACATAAACCGATCTACCTGGGCATCTTTTGTACCTTTGCGGATGTGGCCAATTCAGACTTTATGAAGACTATGAATGGAGAAAAACAAGACTTAAGCGGAAAAGAGAAACTCTTTGTTTGGCCACGAGTCTCTTAAGAGTGTTGCATCAAGTTTCACTAAAGGATCTGTTGATAAGTCTTTGAAACGACTGATTTGCATTTTTATTTTTCCATGTGTTTTTCCCAACCGTGTTTACAGAGAAAGACTGAGCTGCAGAAATGGGAAATTGGGAAATTCATTCGTTTGTCAACCTCTTATTTATGTTCATGCACAGGGGTCAGTGTGAGGAAAACTGGATTATAATGTGAATAATTACGAGATGAGAACAGTGAAACTTAGCCTGACTGTCACGTGCCTTATCCTGCAGTGTAGTCACTGAAGCCCCTTTAGCAATGCTAAACCAACTACATGGGAAAATGTGTATTTTAATTTGTCGGATGATGAAAATGGTTGAGTAAATCACATGCACAAACACACATGCATACAGAGGAAGAGCTGATCATATACTCTCATTCCAACATATTACCTCACTCAGAAATCACTGGATCTGATAGCAGTACATATGAAACCTGAGAACACGTTTCAATCTCACAAGACGACAAAAAGCACTGGGAGGGAAAATGGCCGTGGAGAGTTTGTAAGAAGAAAAACCTTGATCGTCAGAGCTCATCACAAACAAACACTGATTTATGGAATGAAACACTTTTTTTTCCTTGTTCGGTTAGGTGATTTTTTTCCCCTCAACCATTAAGATGTGACAGTGTTGGAGACAGGGTAAATGTTTCCATGGTAACCAGAGGCTGCTTGTTGAAATGCTGTACAGTTTTGACAGATTATTGAGAAATTTCGAGTCCACTCCCTGCAGTATCCCCTTTGATGTAAATCTTCAGTTCTGTAAAAAATATAAAAAAAAAAAATGAATCACTATTTTTTGTGGTCCTCATTATTTCACCAATTTCAAAGCATTTTACAGAACTATGGAAAGACAGCAATGAACATGGTGTTAACACTAATGCCAAAAATACAGTGAAACTGGACATTAATAGATTAAGATGAAGCCAGTTTGATCGGTGTTGTCATGGTAATTTTTAACTGAGAATCTTAAAACCAAATGCACTTTGGTGTGATCTGATAAAACACACAGTGTGTCACATGCCTGCATTTCAATAAACAGAAGTAAATTAATTCATATTGAGTGAATTAAACAACCAAAAATCAATCATACATTAAGAGATTTTAACTCATTTCTGTTTTGCAAAAGCATGTTAAGCTCACTGTTTTTCAAATTGTATTTAACAGCATTTCAGAAATGACTAACAAAACCAACCAAAAACACACTTCTTTCTAAGCAAAGGTTTTGGCAGCTTTATGATCAGAGTTCCTCTGGGTCCTGAACAGTATTTGGCTTTATCACATGAATAAACAGATAATATGAAAATAGCTTTGATTAAACATTTTAGAAGTGAAATTTAAACAGAAAACCAAGGAACACAACTGCTTTATAGTAATATTAGCAATAAAATAACACTTTAAACTAATTTTTAATGTACACTCTAAAAAATGATGGGTTGAAAATGGACAAACCCAGTGGTTGGGTTAAATGTTTGCCCAACCTGCTGGTTGGTTTTATTTAACTCAACTATTGTCAACTAAACATTTCTGTATTGCTTGCTTAAAATGAACACAAAATATTTATGGGTTAAATAAAACTACCCAGCAGGTTGGACAAACATTTAACCCAACCGATGGGTTAAAACAACCCAATCGCAGGGTTTGTCCATTTTCAACCCAACTCGGGTTGTTTTTAACCCAGCATTTTTTTAGAGTGTATTAAACGACAAGAAAATGTAATGCACATCCTGTGTTGTTGGTTTTTTGTCAGTTCTTGTACACTATGTGTGTGTGAGTGTGTGTTATTTCTGAGCTGAAAACCTCCTGTGACTAGTAGAGTACAAAACCTGGAATTTATTATGATAATTATTTTTAAATGGTTGAACAGTGGAGCATTTGGAATCTAAGTTTATTACAGCCCATGTGAAATATATGGTCAGCCAGTCATCATACATACCTGGATGTTTGACACTCACAGACATCCGCTGAATGGAAGCAGAAACGGCGGGAAGCTCCCGTTTTCACGCACATCAACACGTCGGTCTCGACACACAATGTTTCCCAGTGCAAACAAGGCCTTGGCCCTTTGTCTCAGTGAACATTAGGTCAGTGACTCTCCACATCTCCGGTTTCTCTCGCCGCTGTTTGTTGAAGTGAGTGTGACTGGGGTAGTGGAGTGGTCTGGCGTGAAGCCCGATGCTCGGGCTCCTGGAGGGCTGGCAGACTGGGGTTGTAATGGGCTTACGATGGGTGCCAAAGCCAGCCAGCCACCGTGGAAGCCAATGTGGTGCCCAGATGTACAGCGCATTCCCACAAAAAGCCACACGTTGAAGGCTTTAATAGAGAGAGAGCCTGCTATTTAAAACACACTACAGCCTTTTTGGAAATAGTTGGTCCAATAAAGTTTAATATGGAATATTATGACTGTGCAGAATCCGGGGCTCATCACATCGGTTTGGATGTTTGTGACGTGCCCTAGCGAAGACTTTAAGACTTTGCAGTGTGTCCGAGGTTTTTATGTTCTGGCGACAGGCTACACCCAGATCTTTTCCAAAAGCTTGTTTTCTTTGTGCTCGAGCTGCCTGGATCTGACCTGGCCAATTGAAACTTTCAACTCGCATACAATAAGAAATGCTTCAAAACAACTGCTGAGATTAGAGGTTAAATAGCAGACAAGTACACTATGCCAAACTCTGCTTGAGTTTACTTGGAAAATCTGACAATAAAAAACAGAAATTACATTTATAACTTGGGTAACACTTTAGTTTCATTTGTTAACTTAAGTTCACAGGAACTAACAATGAAAAATTCTTCTAAAGCATGTATTAATCTTAATTTGAACATTTACTAACACATTATTAAAATGAATGAGTTTTATTTGCTAATATTATTTAATGGATCTGAGCTGACATTAACTGACTAACAATGAGCAAAACATATGTTACAGTATTCGGTAATCTTTGTTAACATTAGTTAACACAAATATGACTGTTCAGTGTTAGTAACTAACATCAATTAATGGGACCTTAATGTAAAGTGATACCATAACTTCTTATAATTGTGATGTTGGCTGATAAACATATTAATTAAATCTAAAAATTCAATCACAAAAAAAAAAAAATGTTCAATTGTAGTAGCAGATGGTACTTAGTATATATCATGATACTGAATGATTACCATTCTTAAATCATGGTATTTGCATGGTACTTTAAAGAAAGTTAGGACGGAAAATGGCCCAAATAACATTGGGATAAAAACAACCCAAGTTGGGTTGAAAATGGATAAACCCAGCGGTTGGGTTAAATGTTTGAACAACCTGCTGGGTAGTTTTATTTAACTCAACTATTGTTTAAAAATTACTGTATTGCTTGCTTAAAATGAACCCAAAGTATGTTGGAAATTAACATTTATTAATATGTTTAATAGACGAACATTTAAGTTTAATGAATAATAATTAAATAATAAACATTTATTAAATTGATTATTAATAAATATTCACCTTTTCATTATTACTGTTGCCTCTAGTAATTGTGTCTGATTTTTAATTTCCAACCCTATTTAGGTTCATTTTAAGCCAGCCATATAGTCATTTCTAAACAATAGTTGGGTTAAATAAATCTACCCAGCATGTTGGACAAACATTTAACCCAACCGCTGGGTTAAAACAACCCAATCACTGGGTTTGTCCATTTTCAACCCAACTTGGGTTGTTTTTAACCGAGCATTTTTAGAGTGTACTATTTTTTGGTTAATTTCGGATTCTCTTAATAATGAAAAATAATAATTATTGCATGTGTACATCAAAAAGTACACAGCTAGACATTATTTTCTCCTTAATAGGAGAAATTAATAATATCTCCTTAGACATATATATATATATATATATATATATATATATATATATATATATATATATATATATATACTACATTTACATGGTACTTCAAGAATACCTTGCAATGTGAAATGTCTGAAGAAAAAAAAATTATACATACATATACACATACACATTATATATATATATATATATATATATAATCTATTTCTAGATTTTACTAGACATATTTAGTATATATACTACACTTTATATGGTACTTCAAGAATTGGGAAATGCCTCAACAAACATTATAATAACATGCTACTTTTTTGGGTTGGTTAATTGAGAAAAATAATTATTACATGTGTACGTCAAAAAGTACAGATGGATGTCATTTTCTCCTTAATATAAGCAATGCCTCCTAAGCAGTTATGACAGGAGATCCACTCTGTAGAAGCTCTATGTTTTTAGCCCTCGCTCTCTGCATCGCTCATATCTTTGCCCAGGGCAAAGGATGGTCATTGCCTTTGGCTACGAAACCCTCAGCCCTTGGCAAAGCAACAGTCCACCCCTGTTCAGAGCAGACTGACTTCAGTCAACAACAAACTTAGCCTTGGTCTGGGTCAGGTTTCCCACAGATCGGCTACAAGCTGCATTTAACCGTCCTCATGTAGCTGCTGGCAGACTCGCTGTTGATTAGAAGCTTAAACTGAGATTTGCTAGCAATAAAATACAAATAAATCTGAGTTGGTCAAACTACTTAATAAATCGTTATCTTGAGCAAAATAAGCAAGCTAACATTCAGTACAATCTACATCTTTTATTTCGAATACAAATGTGTTTTACATCTTTAATGGTGTGTGCACACCAAAAGCGAAGCGAATATTCGCATGGCGTTACTCGCTCTAGATTACTCCTGGGATCTTTTTTGCATCACTGAGGAATGCCAGGTTGTGCTAACTTTGGCTAACACAAGTGTTAACTTGATCATAGACAGTAATGTAAAGTAACACGCATATTTTATATACTTACCAGGTAGTCCAACTTCCTTGCTTACTTTTCTCCAAGCCATCTCCTTTTTTCTGGTCTCTGTATGAATAAGAAGTTGCATCATAAATTTCAGGGTGCCCACAACAATTATGCTCTCTTCCATTTTCTGATACAACTGGACGTGTCAATAATCTCTTTGCTGATTGGCTTGTGCGACAACATGTCTTGAATTTCCCACTCAAGTTGAAATTTTTCAATTTGCGCGGAATACGCAATTGAGGCGAATATCTTGCGTTCGCGTCAATCACGACGCCCCGCGTGAATTCGTGTCTATTCGCGTCTTTGCATTGACTTTGTATGTAATATACTCGCGCAAACATCTAAATTCGTTTTTGGTGTGCACACCCCATTAGTTTGTCAAGAGATTTGAAGCGGCGTTTTTGAAGATTGTGCATGTGCGTACATGCTCTAGTATGCAAGATGGAGCCTATGATTGAATCAGGAAACAAAGCAAAATAACTGAGAAAAATGAGAATCAGTCCTTAGATGCCAAAGTGGTTGAATGACAAATTTGCGACAGTATGGGAACCAGTCGAGACTAGCTATTTAATTTTTTCAACTAGTGATGTTACATTCTGTGCCGAAGCTTCGGAGCGTGTGTCGAGAAATCCCGGAAGCTTTCAGTGAAGCGCGTATTGAAGCTTGTATCGCTTTAGATCAGTGACGTCATTGATGACGTTCGAAGCCTCGCTTCTGCCTGACTGGTTCGACTAGATGCGGTTCGAATCTTGGCGCGATATTTTGACAGACATATAAACCCATGGGATCCCCTCAGATTGTGTGGTTTTAGAATAATAATATCGAATAATAATATCGCCCCTCCTGCCGGTTATGACCAAATAATTTATTACACACATTTGATAGCCCCATTCATTTAAAAACCAATACGTTTATTACACAGTTATGTTATACAATCATTATATACAACTAGAAAATACACATTACATTCAAATAAATATATAAGTCTTTGTTGAAATTGATTTTTTCTTCACCGTTATTTCTAAGCCATAACTGCCGCAAAATAAAGTGTATCACAGATCACATCAGGTCATCTGTAATGTATCTACTTGTTTTACACTCTTTGACCACCAGGTGGTATTTTGAGCAAATGAAGCCTCGAGAAATGAACCCTTTTGTGAACCACTTGGCTGAAAAGCTTCAATGCTTCATGAGGCTTCATCTCGCCATCACTATATGGTAGTGAAGCATCGAGTTACATCGTTGTACGGGAAACTCACCCAAGATAGCAATTTAAGGCACTGTATCTACTTAAAGGTGGCACAATCTTCATCCTTCTTCTATGTATCCATTGCCGTGGAGGCAATCGTAACTCTAAGGATAATAACTTCAACGATAACTATATAATTTTAATAATCATTCTAATTGTAATAGAATAGTTAAGTCCAAACCACAAACAACCCAGAGGAATGATATTGTTGGAAGTTGCAATAGTCTTTTCTTCCCTATTGTGACGTATATCCAAGTGAAACTGCTTCTCAAACAAGAACAAATGTAGGGTGGGGCTTGATTTTGTCCGTGGGGAATTGATTGGATGGTTGTGGTGTGCTATTGGTGGATCTCATGTGAGTGACAGGGAAGAAAAGAAAAGAGATGTCACTTCAAGAGGGAAAAGTTATTTTGATTAATGATCACGAGGCACATGAATTAAAAACAATAATGTGCACCGATAAATAACATCATAAATACTTTAATTTCATGCAGACAACCGTGCTTATAATAAACACAACATATATATATGTTATGGTTATAGTTATCGTTCTTGGTCTGAATGGGCCTTTACCAATATTTTTTTTTTTAACTTATAAGGTTACTGCACTTTACCTTAGCTAAGTGCTTATCAAATTGACTGAATCAGTTGATTATAGAGTCTGTCATGTGCTTTAATACTGGTGAGTTGCTGTCCATGAAGAGGCTCTGAATCTCTCAGATCATGTGCCATGTTTGTTAAGGCTGATGTGTGGTGTATTTTTTACTTGTCTGCAGTGCTGGGGCTCCTTCAACTTTTAGCATACGTGAGCGTGCTTGCGCTCTGCCCGGACTGGTGGGCATCATTAAGCAGACAGCATTCATATTTCCTCTGCCAGTCATTCTCCAGCTCTAAGGGGAGTCCGCAGCACAGAAACGCTTTCATCCGCAGAACACGCCACCACCTTGACTCGGGCATTGAACATGTCAGAACCTCCACGCCAAAAACAAGCTGACCCGCAGCCGAGCTGTCCCTGTGGCTGGGAAACACACACACATACACTGATGCCAACCACTAGCGGCGGCATTCTGAGCACTTGCATTATGTCAATTATTGAAGGATGTTCTCATGATATATTTATCATGTGGTGATAAGCGGTAAACACTCTGGCCTGTATGTGTAAAGCGAAGAGAGTGATATCCCATTACAGCACATTAAATAAACATGCCGTGATCAATTATTGATCTTTGACTAAGTTCATTAATGTGGCACATGTAAAGTGTTTTAAATCTTAAGCATATTGAGGGTAAGGATGTGAGACTCCGCTTGTCTGCTGCATTTAGTTAGTGATGTAATTATTTGATCAGGTGTTTAGAAACATAATAGTGCGTAACTGATAACTTAAACCCTCATGTACATATGAAAAAAAAGGTTTTCTTTTCACAAGAATGCTTGTTTTGACTTTCCCTGTGCTTCCAACATCTATTCCAAAATTATGTCAACAAAACATATGGAAATATATAAAAATGAAAAAAAAAAAAAAAAAAGGTTGTGATGGCTAGACGACTGGGTCAGAGCATCTCCAAAACTGCAGCTCTTGTTTTGGGCAATGTTCTGCTGGGAAACCTTGGGTCCTGCCATCCATGTGGATGTTACTTTGACATGTACCACCTACCTAAGCATTGTTGCAGACCATGTACAAACTTTCATGGAAACGGTATTCCCTGGTGGCTGTGGCCTCTTTCAGCAGGTTAATGCTCCTGACACAAAGCAAAAATGGTTCAGGAATGGTTTGAGGAGCACAACAATGAAAAAAGAAACATTTATGACTATTATCAGTGTTGAAAACAGTTAAGCCACTTCATATTTTTGTGGAAACCGTGATACATTTTGTTTTTCAGGATTCTTTGATGAACAGAAAGTTCAAAAGAACAGCATTTTTTTGAAATAGAAATGTTTTTTAACATTATAAATGTCTTTACCTTCACTTTTGATCAATTTAATGCATTCTTGATTAATAAAAGTATTAATTTCTGTCAAAAAAAAAGAGCCCTAGTCTTTTGAACAGTAGTGTGTGAAAATTTCATCCTTTCAGGAAGTGAATTCTACGTGAAGTTAAAGTCTACAAATTTTGGTCACATTATCTTATGTTTTGCTATGTTACATTATGTTTGTCAGTATGGCGGAGATCTTAAAATGTCAGTTCTTCATGTCATCATGAATTTGCATAGTAGACATATGATAACTAAATAGTGGACATTTGTAGAAATATCAGCAAGCTTTGTAATCTCAAATTAGATAATTTACGGTTAACAGGTTAACAGATAATTTTCTGAAGGCATACTATATCCCAACATATAGTGGAAATACATTTTCTCTGATAGAAATGTTTACTTTGAATATCAAACTAGGCATCCATTTCATATAATGACCAGTTTATAAGAGCAAAATTCATTAACACGAATGCTGTGTGACTCAACGGAGGCTAAGTATCAGTTAGCACGGCCCTAAGGCTGAGGCCAGCGTTTGCTAATCGCCTCTTGCCCCATTGTGTCCAAGTGGACTTGAGTGTAATACATTATGAAAATGAGAACGAGCAAAGCTACGTGTTCCTGAGGTCATTATGTGACCGTTTAGCTCTATTTAGGACTCTTCTGGCCGACCCTCAGGCCCTTGTCTTCTCCAGGCTAGCCGCTAATTAGCATGAGTAACCTCCTGTGCTTGAGCAACAAAATGGCTCTCGCCACCGTAATCGCATTCATTTGATGGCTGAAGAGCCGTGGTGAGATGAAATTAGAGCGATTAATTAGGGGTTGACGCGCCGCCAAAGGTTTTCAATTTTGCGTTGTCACATCAATAACGGATATCCTCTTTCTTGACCACACAGGAATTGCCTAAAGGAGACGGACGCATGGGGAATTACCAACAATTATGACCAATTAGTCATTCCCATCTCCAGACAGGACAATGGGAGTCAACGGGAGTGTTTAAGTGGCGAGTCCTCTCTGCATCTTTCTGACAAATTTCACACGAGATGAAAATCCCTACTATTAATTATTATATACTTTGAGTATCGTAAGACGATGCCTAACCTTGTGAAAAAGAAGTGCTTAATTGTATTAAATGTGCACTTTTCAGATCTTAAAAGTATACATTTTTAAAAACTGTACCTGCAGATAATATACTGAAATAAAAGGCTGCTTAAAGTTCACTTTCATGAATATGATTCTTAACACACTTAAGTATTTTTTTTAAAGCGCACTGTAATAATGCCAAATTAAAAGTTACTTTAAAGTACATTTTAAATCATGTTTTAACAATCACTAACATACTAAAGCACATGTAAAGTACTTTATTTTACTTTAAACTATAGTGCAAGTTAATATATTTTAAGTAGTACATTGCATGTTCATCATTAAAAATGTGCATTTACAAATATATTTACATGCATGACATTCAAGTTTCACTAGAAATGACATTAGCCAAGTTTTCCTCCACTTTTTGCGGCGTTTTATTATCCACAATGTGAATATGCATAAAAAAAAAATTCAGAAATTTGCTGTCTCCTGTCTTTCCATCCAATTGGCCTTTTCCGATATAATGGTGTGCGTAATGATGTCATCCCTAAAAAAACGCTTTAATTGCATAAATTTTGTTGTATCGCTAAAAAAAACTGCCCTTGAGTCGTTTCCACATCATTTCATGTATATCGCAAATTATATTGTATCTTTCACATCCCAATTATATGTAAAATGCAGATAAATGAGACAATTGGAATTCGCCAGTTTACTGCTTAATATTTTCATGAATAATAGGCCTATTACTAAATTAAAAAAAAATTGTACTTAACTTTTTCTCGACAAGTATTTCTCGAAAAAGTATTGACATAGAATTTATGAGCTAAAGTAAATGGAAAAAGATTGTGTCGACATTTGCAAAAACAGATCGATAATTGCCATTTCAATCAGCTATAATGGTAAACATTCTGATGCGCTAAACCTTTTTTCACAAAAAAAGTCCTTGGATGGAAACCTGGCTAGTGTTGTATATTTTCGATTACCATAAATGCTTGTCAGTACATTCAGCTTTAACAATATTTTAAAGATAATATATAAGTAATTATGAAATTACATATAAATATGTACTTAAGTTCTACTTAAATTAAGTCCCCGCAAATTCTCAGGTTTTCCAGCACCTTCTGTATATTTTTAACCCTTTCCAGCAGTGACTATGATTTTGAGATCCATATTTTCACACTGAGGACAACTGAGGGACTCAAACACAACTACTACAAAAGCTGCAAACATTCAGCTTTCAAACATTCAAATAGTGTGAAAAGAGAAAAGATGGATCTCAAAATCATACAGCCACAGAAAGGGTTCAAATATGCAGAAGATGCTGGAAAACTGAAGAATCTGCAGGACCTGGAGGATTTTTCTGAAGAACAGAGCTCAGTTTAACTGCTCAGGACAAACAAGAGACTCATGAACAACCATCACAAAACAAAAAAACAGTCATAGATCATCAGGTAACCACACACAGTGTTGTGTAAACTTTTGAGCAGGGTCATTTTTTATAAATTCAGCTACTTTTTTGTCTTGTGGATTATATGTAAACATCTGTTATGTAAAATAGCTTATTCAGGACAGTAACCTACTAAATAAAATATAAAATGCAATTTTTATGATCCTTCTTATTCTGTTAAAATGATTAACATTTTGCATATTCTGCAAGGGGTAAGTAAACTTTTGAGCACAACTGAAAATTTAAACTATAATAAATTTTCATTTGACTGCAAATAACATGCAATTAAAGGTGCAATATGTAAGAATTTTGCAGTAAAATATCCAAAAACCACTAGGCCAGTGTTCCTATCCCAAATGTTTCCAACTCTTTGTAAATCATGAGAAAATTGCAATTTTATCCAAGGCTCCGGGAAGTGTGAGGAGTCGCCTGTCAATTGCGTCATACCCGCGTTACCCTCGGTTTCCAGTTTTATTTTGTAGAAACCATGAAAACACCAAAGACACTTTAATATATTACACGTTTTAATAGACAAGGGAACAACTGTTTGGTTATGTTTATAGACAGAAAACTAATTATTGTTATATAGCTCAACACGTTTAGTCTTATTGTTTAAATCTAATTTTCTTGATTTTTTGCGAGTCTCATGCTTTACCATGCCTCAGAGAAAAACACTTTTATCAAGTAGCTAACATAGCATAATCGTTGCAGCTTTATTTTTAGTAACAGTAATACAGAATTTTCTCCATCATACAATATGTTTTAAAATTAATTGCATGCCATTTATCAACACAATCATCCAGCATTTAATATGATATTCTAAAATCGATCTATCTTACTGCAGTGTGTAACAGTGTCTCACAGCAGCCGCCGAGCGAACGTTATAACATCATTTTCAACACACTCAAATGTATCTAATATGATAAACAGAGCTGCGTTACCTCATACTCATGACCGGAAAAGCGGAAGCAGCGCCGGCGACTGTGTCATAATAAAAGTCCCGCTGCTCGTGAGGCGTGTGTTGATCAATCGCTCCAGCTCCTCGTTCAGCTCCACAACACTCGCTCCTGCTCTGCTTAATACTACAGTAACGTTAATAATCCATGAACATGATTTCTTCCCGAGTCCTATCCCTATTCTTTTCCACCGGCTGTGATGTGGAGACCACATGTCCCAATATTCCGCTCTCAAACTTGGTGTCATCAAGCTACGCCTTTGTTTTGAATAGGCCTCTAGCGACCTCTAGTGGACAGAAAATATTACATATTGCACCTTTAAGTGTCCAAAAACATTACATTCAGTTCACACTTAAGTATATTCTTTTAAAATATATTATTTCTGTAATAACTACTTAAAAAAAAAAGCTAATTCTTTTTCACGAGGGTAAATCTCACAATTTTCAAATGTAATGCAAATATTCTTGACGTAACCTAAAAATTAGTTCTTGATATTGATTTGACTGTAGTTTACATATTATTACACTCTAAAAAATGCTGGGTTAAAAACAACCCAAGTTAGGTTGAAAATGGACAAACCGAGCGATTGGGTTAAATGTTTGCCCAACGTGCTGGGCAGTTTTAATAAATGTTAATTTCCAACATACTTTGGGTTCATTTTAAGAAAGCAATACAGTAATTTTTAAACAATAGTTGAGTTAAATAAAACTACCCAGCAGGTTGGGCAAACATTTAACCCATTTGCTGGGTTTGTCCATTTTCAACCCAACTTGGGTTGTTTTTAACCCAGCATTTTTTTAAGAGCATTACATCACAGCCTTCAATAAATAGGTTAGTGCTTTTCTCTTATACAATTCAGACTGTGTTAAACAACTGACCCGCTCTCAACCGGTTAACAGGGTCATCAGTGACCAGACCGAGGCCAGTTTGCAAGCTCTGAGGTGAAGCCGGTGCATCATGCTCTGGTTAGCGCTCCAGCTCTATCTGTCAGGAGCGAGGTGGCGTCTTCTCCAGCAGCTGACAGGGCCTGTCTGCAACCAGTAGAGGAAAAAAGCCAGTCAGACTGACATGCTGTTTATTCACAAATGACACTGCCGGCAACCGATCGGTGTCGCTGCTGTTTTCTCATACTTTCCCCCCTCGAATGAGCCTGTGATGTATCCTTTGTAGGTGCTACAGGAAGGGGAAGAATAATTGAACGTTGACGGCGATGCGGGGGGAATGCAAAAGGTGACACGTGGAGGAGTTGTCTACGCGGGAATGGCGGGGTGATAGTTAGAGGAGAACGAGGTTTAAAAAATGGCTGATTAGTGTCGCCGTGACAGGTCCGCGGAGCAAAAAACACACACATGCATGAAAACATGCGGCTCATTTGTATGTGCTTCCTGCCTAAAGTCCCTGCACATTACGCAAGGAGCAAAGCCATAAATAAAACAAATCGGAGAGCGCTGCACTTCCGCTGGCACATGATTGGATGAAGCCTGAAAGGGAAACACAAAGGTTACCACAACTCACTCGGCCATTTGTCTTGTTTGTTGGATCTGCACGGCTTGATCCGGCAAATGAGCGCTGAGGAATCCGGTGACATCAGCACTTAATCAAGATGCGCCTCGCCATTATAAATCAGTTGAACTACTGACACCTGAACTTTATTCCACGCACGCTTTTAAAGGCCATGCGCCGCTGCCTCCGCTATTAGGGTGGTGCTGATCCATGGAGCTGCATCGAGGTCAGGACGCGGGCCGATGGAGAACCACCGCATACATCACCTGGGTAACGGCAAAAGCAGAACAATAATAAGATGAAGCATAAAAAAAGCTGGAGAAATGTACTTTGTTTTTCTGAGTGGTTTTAGGACAACAGCTTTAATTGAGCAACATGCATATAAATATAAATACTCAGACCAGCCTGTCCGGCACCAACAACCATGTCATGTTCAAAGTCACTTAAATCACCTTTCTCAATTTGAACTTCAGAAGATCATCTTGATCATATCTACATGCATTGAGTCACTGCCATGTGATTGGCTGATTAGATATTTGCGTTAACGAGCTCCTAATAATGTATTTTCCTTCTGCCGCAGCTCTAAAATCTCATTAAAACTTCATACCTGAGCATGTGAAAACCAGGTTTGATGTCATGTGTCCTGTGACGTCCCAAGTTTGAACACACAGAAGGGCGAATGACATGTGAGAGCTGCAACAAAGAGCAAGATTTTGAGTGTCTGTTTTTCACACAAAACTATCGTATCAGAAGAACTGGAATATAGCACAAGAGTTGTATAGACTACTTTTAGGATACTTTTGGAGCTTGACAGCTAGTGGTGCTTTCATTGTATGGAAAAAAACATGCATGAAACAGTCTGCTAACCTTTGTGTTTCCACAGAAGTTAGAAACAAAATAATGGTGAGCAAATGATGAGAGTGTTTTCTTCTTTGGATGTTTTTTTTTTTTTTTTTTTTTTTGAGGTCCAAATTATTAGTTTAGCCTTTTGTCACTTACTAAGGTAATTTCTGCAGCACATAATTGCAAAAATAATGATGCTTTTCAAACAGGTTTCCCAAACACTCATCTGTCCCCAATTGGTCGAATAACAGGTAGTCCTGCCACAAACAGTCGACTTTGCATATTAAATAGCAATATGAGAAAGTATTTTAACATAAATATTTATTTATTAGAATGAATTCTGAAGGATCATGTGACACTGAAGACTGGAGTACTGATGCTAAAAAGTTCAGCTTTCCATCACTGGAATTAATTACTTTGTAAAATATATTCAAACAGAAAACGATTATTTTAAATTCTAATAATATTTCGCAATATTGCTGTTTTACTGTATTTTTGATGGAAAGAAATGCAGCACAGTTGAGCAGAAGAGACTTCTTTAAAAACATTAAAAATCTTACTGTCCCATATGGACAAACCCAGCGATTGGATTGTTTTAACCAAGCAAATGGGATGGTTTTATTTTAACCCAGAGAATGGGATGTTTTAACCCAGCGATTGGGTTGTTTTAACTCAGCGAATGGGATGTTTTAACCCAGCAATTGGATTGTTTTAACCCAGCGAATGGGTTGTTTTAACTCAGCAATTAGGTTGTTTTAACCCAGCGAATGGGATGTTTTTGTTTTAACTCAGAAAATGGGATGTTTCAACCCAGTGATTGGGTTGTTTTAACCCTGCGAATGGGATGTTTTAACCC
Source organism: Ancherythroculter nigrocauda (assembly GCA_036281575.1). Lineage (NCBI taxonomy): Eukaryota > Metazoa > Chordata > Actinopteri > Cypriniformes > Xenocyprididae > Ancherythroculter > Ancherythroculter nigrocauda. Next base: position 2,787,495 of record VTFQ01000021.1, on the reverse strand, counting down.
AGCGATTGGGTTGTTTTAACCCAGCAAATAGGTTGTTTTAACTCAGCAATTGGGTTGTTTTAACCCAGCGATTGGGTAGTTTTAACCCAGCGGTGAATGGGATGTTTTAACCCTGTGATTGGGTTGTTCTTACCCAGCAAATAGGATGTTTTAACCCAGCGACTGGATTGTTTTAACCCAGCGAATGGGATGTTTTAACATAGCGATTGGGTTGGTTTAACCCAGCAAATAGGATGTTTTAACCCAGCGAATGGGATGTTTTTGTTTTAACTCAGAAAATGGGATGTTTCAACCCAGTGATTGGGTTGTTTTAACCCTGCGAATGGGATGTTTTAACCCAGCGATTGGGTTGTTTTAACCCAGCAAATAGGTTGTTTTAACCCAGCAAATAGGTTGTTTTAACCTAGCGATTGTGTTGTTTTAACCCAGCGATTAAGTTGTTTTAACCCAGCGAATGGGATGTTTTAACCCAGCGATTGGGTTGTTTTAACCCAGCGGTGAATGGGATGTTTTAACCCTGCGACTGGGTTGTTCTTACCCAGTGAATGGGATGTTTTAACCCAGCAATTGGGTTGTTTTAACTCAGCGAATGGAATGTTTTAACCCAGCGATTGGATTGTTTTAACCCAGCGAATGGATTGTTTTAACCCAGCGAATGGGTTGTTTTAACTCAGCAATTGGGTTGTTTTAACCCAGCGATTGGGTAGTTTTAACCCAGCGGTGAATGGGATGTTTTAACCCTGTGATTGGGTTGTTCTTACCCAGCGAATGGGATGTTTTAACCCAGCGATTGGGATGTTTTAACCCAGCAGTGAATGGGATGTTTTAACCCTGTGATTGGGTTGTTCTTACCCAGCGAATGGGATGTTTTAACTCAGTGATTGGGTTGTTTTAACCCAGCAGTGAATGGGATGTTTTAACCCTGTGATTGGGTTGTTCTTACCCAGCGAATGGGATGTTTTAACCCAGCGATTGGATTGTTTTAACCCTGTGATTGGGTTGTTCTTACCCAGCGAATGGGATGTTTTAACCCAGCGATTGGATTGTTTTAACCCTGTGATTGGGTTGTTCTTACCCAGCGATTGGGATGTTTTAACCCAGCGATTGGATTGTTTTAACCCTGTGATTGGGTTGCTCTTACCCAGCGAATGGGATGTTTTATGTTTGGTTTGTCCATTTTCCATCTAACTTGGGTTGTTTTTAACCCAGCATTTTTTTGAGTGTAACTTTTGAACGATAGTACATATATATATATACCATTATGTTACATATTTTATTTATTTTTTAGTTACATTATATATATATATATATATATATATATATATATATATATATATATATATATAAAAATATAACGTAACTAAAAAACAAATAAAATATGTAACATAATGGTGGTTTAAAAAAATTAAATCAAAGCAAAATTTAATTAAAAAAAAATATATACATGCATGACTTATAGTCGACTTTGCATATTAAATTGGGATATGACATTTTATTTCAAAACTTAAGGTTTTGCTTTCAAAATAACTTATTAACTAATACTAAGTTCTTTAATTAGTAACTCAAAGAAAAAGCCCAGGAATGTTCTTCATGGATTCGTGTTAGCAGACGTACCTCTGTGCGAGTGTGTGTTTGAGTCAGTGAGCGTCTCAGATTCACATGAGTCATCACACGCAGCCTCTTTGTACATCAATGACATCTTTATTCTTTTCTCCTGGCGCTCGGCGCTCTGTGGCAGCGAGTGCAGTTGCTTTGTAAAGAAACATCTCTTGCTCCTCTTACCATTGTGTGTGGCTGACAATGGCACAGGACCTCCCAGATCCGCAGCTGCAGCCTGAACGCACACACTTTTTCATCCTAGTTCCACTCGCTCGCTCAAACACACACACTCAGCCTGTGCAGTGAAGCTCTATGAGCCCGTGCTTGGGAAAAACTCGCCCAGCGATTCAGCTGTCACTCATCCGTGAGCAGAGAGCGGCCGGGCCGGGCGGTACTTCCAGAAAGGGTGTTCAGTCCTCGCCCCGTTCAATGAGCACCACCATTGTTCTCTGAACCCTCTTCACTGGGCCACTCTTGGGGTCTCTGGAAACCAGGCCATAGCAAACAAACAATACGTTCCTCGCCGCCTGAATGGACGACGACTCGCATGTTTATTGAGGCCAGACTTTCTTTCTTTCTTTCTAACTCCTTTCCCTCGTGAATTTAGCATCAGAAATGTAGCCAAAATACAATGAGGAGGATTTCTGCATCCATTCACCGGGGAGGGTGTCCTTCGAAGACGTCCAGGTGTATCTTTTTTCGCTTTTCGGAGACTTTTCTGTTTGTAAACAGAAGCGTGACTTTGAGCCTTCGAAATCCCAACAGCCTTTGAGGATTTGTGTTTTGGTTTGTGACCACTTCAGCGGCACTAAACACTTCTAACCCAATACAATAATTAGTAGTGTTTGCTGAGCCAAGCTCATAGTGAACTATTAACTGCGTCACCCTGCAACGTTCATATGATTCCTCAAATCACGTGTGTCGTTGAGCAGAGTGTGCTGGTATTTTACTAAGTGACCAGATTTACACCTGTTGGACCAAAAAGAAGGGTAAAAAAAAATCCCACAGGTGCACATTAAACAAGGAATCTGAGCAACATTTACAAACCAGAATATTACAGAGATGCAAGAGTGCAGGACTTTTTTCATGCAGAATGGTAAGAAACCACCTAGCAACCATCCACAACACCCTAGCAACCGCATAGCAACACCCTGGCAACCACCCACAATATCCTAGCATCATGTCAGAGACTTTTGCACTACGGCTGTGCAATTAATAAAAAATTAATGTGAGCATGCGCGATTTCTAAACAGCAGAAAGCACGATTTTTCAGCCAGGCCCAGTGTTTAATCTTTAGTTTTCAGCTGGCTAAAAACGCTAGGCGCTCTGCTGAAAACATCAACTTGTTTCAGAGTAACTAGTATCAGTTATAAACAAACACATTACTCAAATTAATATTAACACACATTAACTAAATTCTGAAAATTAATATTTCTTAACTTTCTGAATGTTATTAATTCATATAATTACTATTAATATTGAACATCAAACTGGTTTCTTAGCATTTTCTTTACACAAAGCCCAAATGCAATGCATTTTCCTGCCCTCTTTTGATTGACAGAATATATCGGCCTTGACTATCAGCTGTTTTTAAAATATTGATTATTGGCCAATATATCAGTGCATCTCTAGTTATTATGTTGTACAAGCAGAATGTGGCAGTTGGTTGGTGTTGTATTTATTACATTATTAGCTAACTGCATTCTCTAAATTGTAATGTTGACATGCATTCTCTGTACAACTGCTATGAAACGATATGTATCGTGAAAAGCGCTATACAAATAAATGTGAATTGAGTTTAACTGAATATTTGTCCCGCCCCTCCTCCACTGTGATTGGATGGCTGGGTAAAAAGTGACAGTGATGAGTGCTGCATTTTACCCAAAGTTGAACATTCTTCAACTTTCGGCGACCGGTAAAAAACACCAAGCTCTCATCGCTTCAGCACTAAAAACAGACGCTCAGCACCTCGTTACGCTCCTGGCATTTTAAAAACATGGCTACCATTGAGAACAATTGGAAAAATAGGATAGCCTTGGGAAAAACATGCTTTGGTGGACACACGGCCTAAATCCAGCGCAGCGCAAGAACAGAACAGAGCGAGTTTACCGTTACAACATGAAAGACAGCACTGAAACAGGGAAGGTGAATGTGATTTTTTTTTTTTTTTTTGGTGAACTATCCCTTTAAGACTAATCTGATCTAATACAAAAACTCTTGAATCAGAAGGTACAACACAAACTCATTTTGGTGATTTACTAGAGCATCAAACTACAGAAGATGTGAGTAAATCTCAGCTCCTCAGCAGCTGACAGCAGTAAAGATTGTGTGTGAGGCATCCATAATCCTGTGTCTCGTGTTTGTCTTTCAAAAAAGACAAACACCCCCCCCCCCCCCACCCGTCTCTCTCTCCCTCTCTCTCCCTCTATGACAGATCCCAGCACACAATGTGGCAGTTCATCTAGTGCACTACAGAGGGGGCTTTCCACCAACATTACCACTCGACAGTGTCACAAAAATTGTATGGAATGCAAAAAAAAAAAAAGTATTTTATGGAGAATGAAAACAGGACAAGTTACATGCCAAAGTTTAATACAGCACTTAGGGTTATGAGGTTGTTCAAATCATTTAACAAACACTAAAGGCCTGTTTACACTAAAGGACAATAACTAAAGTTCATTCTAGGTCTCTGAGAACAGGGAAGTCCACACCACAACTAAAATGATAAAGACACTGAGGAACTCATTGCAATCACTTGCAGAATGTTTTTGTTTTTTTTCTCCAGCTGATGAATGATAAAAACACCCATCAGTTATCGTTCTTGGTGTGAACTGGCCTGATTATGCGTTTGTTTCAATATTTGCAGGAAATACAATCTACATTTGCACAGTATTGCAAACAGACTGCATTGCACTCTTCAGTTTGGTTTTACTATAACACCAAAACAGACCAAAAACAACATCACCATTACCATTTAAAGGGATATACTGCAAAAAATATCCTATTTAGTGTTTTTGTCTTGTTTTCCAGTAAAAATATAACACACTTAAATCAAGATACAAACAAAATGACATAAGATATTAAAGGTGCTGAAGAGGATCTTTTCGTCAACTGAGAAACCAAAGACTAAAGACTAAACCAAATGAGCGCATGCGTAAGAACAACCCCCCTCCTTCACAGCTCATTTAGAGGGAACGCCTCCCAAAACTCGTGCACGAGTATTGGAACACGAGTGTTTACCACCGGCATTCGCTGTGTCGTGTTAGTGGATTCATTATGTCGGACTCACCGCAGGTAATTCATAATCTGCAGTTGTTACTCCTGTCTCCTGACAAAAACATTACATGCGGCGCCTGTGGAGTGTGGAAAGTTACTGGAGTGCGCAGCCGCGCTCGTCTCTCACAAGGATCGTCATAGCAGTGATTGACAAGCCAGAGAGCTAATCGTTTAAGTGATGATTGCATAAACGATTGGCTGATGTGTTTAAGGCCCTACCTCGTGCACAGATGATATATGTTAATATAATTCCTTTCAGTGCACCTAATAAATAGTCTTTTATCAGTTAGTAAAGACAGTTTCAAGTAATATTGCAAAGATTTATAAAACAAAACATCCTCTTTAGCACCTTTAAATCATTTTCTGAATAATGTATCAAAATTTTGGTGAGTTTAAGCTTAAAACAAGAAAAAAATTGCCAATGGGGACAAAAAAAAATAAATGTTAATGTTCTTCAGACCCCACTGGCAGACATTTGTTCTTGTTTTAAGCATAAACTCATTTATTGTATATTTTTCAAAAAACATTGATGTAAAACAATGTATCTTGATTTAATAAAGTTTAGATATTTGTACTGGAAAACAAGACAACAATATCAAGTTAAAAAAATATTTTTTTTGTCAAATTTTGTAATACTTTATTTCTTCTGTTTAACATAAAAGAAGATATTTTTAAGATTGTTGGCAACCAAATAATTTCGGTTCCCATTGATAAATAAAACAATGCAAGTCAATGGGAACCAAAACTGTTTAGTTACCAACATTCTTCCAAATATCTTATCTGGTGTTCCGCAGAAGAAAGAAATTCATACAGGTTTGTTAAGGCTTGAGGGTGAGCAAATGATGACAGAATTTTTATTTTGAGGTGAACTATCCCTTTAAAAAGAATCAGGTTTTACTTTCAGTAACATGAAGGAAATATAAAAATATGACATGGTGTAAGAGCACTCCAAAAAAGACATAAAAGCCTTTGATTAATGGTTCAGAATATATTTATGATCCAGTAATTCCAACATCAAGCTATTAACTAAACAAATCTACCTGCAGGCCAGCGATATATTAGCCACGCAAAGCTGAAGTTCTCTAAAACAACTTACTCGACTTCCATTTGCACCGATATGAATTATGAAAGCATTTACGGCCGACGCACACCCGGCCGTGTTTATGCCGTGTTTCTCGCTGACAGGAAGGAAAACGAGAGCCGTTCTGAGTGGCTTAGAAGCACAAATGTTTTATTACGCCGTCCTGGCAGCGCGGGTTCTTTCGAGTGCCGTAAATGGTTCCCCACGGGCCGGAGCGCTCTGGCAAACCACTGCATTCTTAATTTCTGATACATAATTCTTTTGGAAAAGCATTTGAGTCTGTTTTCTGGAGAGGCACTGTTCTAATAGTGATAAATTATTCTCATAAAGGAGAGCTTTCCTTTTTTCCACCTTGAAATACAGCTGAAGGCGAACGCTGCTGCGGCGGTGAGCAGCCCTGAGAGACATAATGGGACATAATGATCTCAGAAGACACAGGACCGCCCGCAATCTGCTTTCACTGCTTTCTTCACTGGCTATTATTATATATCGCAAAGTTTAGCAGTGACATCCATCCTGTCTGCATAGACTTGATGATAAGAGAGAGAAACACTGGAAGCTAAAGGGCCCAGTTATGATATTCTGCTCAAATCAGCCATTCCTGTGAGGTTCAACTATCTTTTTAAGTCAATATTTCTAGGCTGACTTGCACAAATCGCTCTAAAATTGGCATGTCCATTTAATATGACAATATTTGCTATTTTATGAAATTAGAAGAGCTTCTTCTATTTATGCATTCGTTTTAGGGATGCATCAATCCCACTTTGCATTCCTGATACTGATTATGTACATCATCAACATTTTCTAACTTATCGTGCAACTCATAAATGACTACAATTCACGGCATGGGTAAATGAAGAATGTAACTGACATATCACATTCATTATTCACACACTGTAAAAAAAAAAAGAATTGTTGGTTTAACTTAAAAACCTGGTTAAAAATTTGAGTTAATACAATGAAGGCGATTGATTTAATCAACAGCAACTCAAAATATTATGTAATATGAACCACATTAATTATCTAAGTTGATTTGACAAAAGAAAAAATGTTGAGATAAAATCATAAAAATGTTTTTTTACAGTGCACTGATGACATCAATAGTGCAAACTGTATTCAATTTAAATTATTCAACATATCTGAATGACAAATATCAGATTCAATGTGATTTTTGCTGTTTATATACAAAACTGGTCTGTGTGAACACAACTAGAGAAAGAGAAAGTGGTAGAAATCTAAGGCCAATCAAGTCCAATCACTAAAATTAAGAAATAATCTGTCATCCAACCAATCACAATGTCTGTCAGCATTACAGACTAAGGGATATTTAGATTCAAAGGAGTGTAAACACTCAATAACAAGTTTAAAACAATCCCCTGATCATGACTGAAACAGTGAGACCGATATTCTATTGTCAGTCAATTACTGATTAGAGGAAACACTAAACGCATGGCAATTAGGAGGCTACATGGACTGATTATATCGGACAAATTGGATTTGTAGTTTGGTAACAATTCCATGCTCATTCAGTGTGAAATTAATGTTGATTACCCACGGAAGGCCTTGAGAGCATTACCAGCTGACGTCTCCGCACAGACTAATGGAATAAAGGGGAATTTGGGAAATTTCACATTCTTTGTGTTCAGTAAGATTAATACTAGTAATCAAGAATGCATTAAATTGCTCAAATGTGACAGTAAAAGCATTTATAATGTTACAACAGGTTTCTATTCCAAATAAATGCTGTTCTTTTGAACCTTCTAGTCATCAAAGAATCCTGAAAAAAATGTATCATGTGAAATATGAAGCAGCACAACTGTTTTCAGCACTGATAATCAGAAATGAAAAGAAGAAAAAAAACTACAGTAGTCAATAGGGGGCGAGATCTGTTTGGTTACAAACATTTTTCCAAATATCTTCCTTTGTGTTCAGCAGAACAAAGACATTTATACAGGTTTGGAACAACTTGAGGGTGAGTAAATGATTTTTGGGTGAACTATCCCTCCATAAGAAGTTTTTTTTTTATATAATATTCCAGTTACAATACTATCTTACTATGTGATATGGGGCGTATTAACAAAATGCTCCTCTCTAGAGTTAATTCTTCTGGCTGAATAACAAGTTTATGGTCACTGGATTTGGTTTTTATGAGGGAAATGTTACGTTACGTGACATCTTGTTGACAAGCTGTTTTTGACGTCTTCGAATTAAGCGTGTTTGAAGCACTGACTGAGCTATTACATGAGACAGGATTAATTTCAATAATTGTCCTGTATCTATTTACATACCTTTTTGTATTCATTCATGCTTATTTCGCGCTGTAGCCCGTAACTGGTATTGAAGATAGAGAATATCCGCACTGTGCGCAGGCGCTTCAGTTGATCTGAGGCGCGCCACGTGATCTGTGTTTTTTTTTTTTTTTTTTTTTTTTGATTCTTATACGACTGACAGACCGCGACGGTTGGAGTTCATCATTTGTGTTCTTCTGAAGAGACAAAGTCACCTACATCTTGGATGCCCTAGGGGTAAGCAGATAAACATCAAATTTTCATTTTTGGGTGAACTACGTTATCCCTTTAAAGAGCGCCAAAATGGTATTTCTTGTTTGAATCATAATAAGACGGACAGAATTTGAATTATCAAAAGTAACAAAGCACAAATCTTATTGCGATTTAATGAA
>VTFQ01000021.1:2501359-2776359 GCA_036281575.1 Ancherythroculter nigrocauda | reverse complement strand
AGATCACCGTGTCTGTTAACATAAATGTCCAGCAGGGTTAGTATGTCAGCTGCGTTTAGTGTAATACTCGATTCTGCAAGTGTGGAAAGTGCTGGCCAAAGAAATTGAGATTTCTCACAAATGTCAGGGCTCTGGATGTATTTGAGTAGCAGATACTCCATAACTTAGTGAAATGCTCCAATATCTTTGGATTGTATGATCTTTGTACAATATCAGTATTTAAATGCAAGATATTTAAAGTGTACCTAAAGTATACTTGCAATAGTTCCACTTTAGCACAATCTAATATACTTCAGTATATCTTTAGTTGGACCTCAGTACAACTTCTGCACAATTAAAGTACAAAATTAGTTGTTTCAATTTAGCAGACTTTAAGTATATCAGTTTAGTATACCAAAAGTACAATTGCAGGGTGTTTTTATTAAGCACATGAATATGTTTTTGTAGTATACTTAGCAGAAAATAAATGTATTTCAAATATGTTTTAGTATATTTATTTTTCACTAGGGTAATCCATGTGACTCCAGTGGTTTAACCTCAATTTTATGAAGTGAATAAAAAAACATAATTTACCACTTTATTTACAAAATAATAATCCCCAACCTCTATTTGGGTGTGAGCAAAGACACGCCTTTTTGTGCGTGTCTCTTTAAATGCAAATAAGCTGCTGCTCCCGGCCCCCTTTCCAGAAGAGGGCGGAGCTTTAACAGCTCAACAACAACAAAGCTGGAGAATCTCACGCAGCCAAAATGAGGATTGTCAGTAACGGTGTTCAGCCTTACATTGTTCAAACCGGAGTCGACACTGATGGAGAGACTCAGGAAGAAGTTACAACTTTTAGAATGAAACTGGACGTTTCTGAATGGTTAGTGGATACATTTATGTAGTTGCTGTGGAGTTGATTCAACTCATCCACTAGCATGTGCCGTCATGTTAATCTTTTATGCAAATCCAGCATTGAATCAGTCCGGCGTAAAATGACGGCAACAACACTCTACTACAACAACTCTTCCTCTTCTCTAAAGCAGCCCAACATGGCCTCACCCCCTTTGTTGCATGTTCTCGGGGGCGGGGTTTACGTAAATTGTGGGGTTTGTGATATCACCCTACCAGCCGTTTGTTGTAGTCCTTAAACAGTGAATTTTTAAAAAGAAAATATCTCCCTTTGCATTGAATTTGAGCATCGAAATTTTGCTTTATTCTCAAACAGCAACATCACACACTAACTAAAGTGAAATCATAATCAAGGAACCTTTAATGTTTAATAGTTGCATGTAAATTGTGCATTGATAGTGTTTATCAATGATGTTGCTTGCTTGCCTAGGCTTAAACTGTGAGTGCATTAATGCAAAAAACTATGTAAATAAATAATAATGCTATAATAGGACTATATATATATATATATATATATATATATATATATTTATTTATTTATTTATTTAATTTTTTTTTTTTTTTTTTAAGTTTTCTTTGGGATTATACACACTGCCAAATTGTTTAAACTTGATACTCAAATACAGTGAACATGGAAATTGCACTAGCGCTGTATTATTCACATTAGTAATTCAGCCTAAAGAGGCAGAATTCCTCTATGCTTCCCCTCAGACTCGCCTGAAACTGGGCCAAGTCAAGGTTACCCGTTAAGCCGGGGAAACTCAAGCCGTGTAGCCCGAGAGCCTATAGTATAAGTAGAGCCATAGGCAGCGAGGTTTTGATCTGGTGAGATATATTCTAGATGCATTAACACAGAGACGTTGAGAGAAGGGCTTACGACGAGATCTTTAACTCCGAGCTGACAGATGTGCTATATCCTTCTCCATACGCAACACACGGCAGCTCTTGCCAAGTGTAGCTGTAGGTCAGGCCTCTCTCAGTCTCTTTTTGCACTCCTCTCCGTCCTTTTTTCAACGGTTTGGGTTACAATACGTGTGAAGCTCAAGTCGAGCATGAAAGTCATGATGTGAGAGATGGAAGGTGGCCTCGGGCTTTGGCACCACGGCTCTAGAACTGCCAAAACCTCCACACCCCTCAGTGGGACGATCACAGCACCGACCCGCTGCTGACACACACACATGACGGCCCTATCCTCACGCTCCATCTCCAGAATCCTCTGCTCAAAAAATGCTAATGCGGTGAAAAAGTCATCAGGGTATCGTATTTGAGAGGAACTTCGTTTGATTCCTTCTTTGATTGAGCAGCTCAAATTCGATATTTGATCTCTTAGACCTTTGCATTAATTTAGCATTGTGGTTTAACAAGCCTGAGTTATGGTAAAATGTGTTTCACAGAGCTGAGAGTGCTGCACTAAACTATTGGTATCTGAAATGTTTAAAAAAATAAAAATTTTCTGAAATTTCTACAGGCTCAGATGTGGACGCTAATATCGTTATTAGGCCTTAAAGGGTTAGTTCACCCAAAAATGAAAATTATCCCATGATTTACTCACCCTCAAACAGTCCTAGGTGTATATTACTTTCATCTTTCAGTCAAACACAACCGGAGTTATATTAAAAATTATTCTGGCTCTTCCAAGATTTATAATGGGAGTGAATGGTAACCGAGAGTTTGATGCACAAAAAAGCGCATCCATCCATCATAAAAGTAACCCATACGACTCCAGTGGCTTAAAAAAAAAGGCCTTCTGAAGTGAAGTGATGGGTTTTTGTAAGAAAAAATCCTTATTTATAACTTTATAGACTATAATCACTAACTTCTGGTAACATCCATCCACGTGTTCACGAGAGAGTCGAGTGCTGCGTATGATGTAGGAGTAGTGTAAGCTTAGACATCTCTTTAACATTTCTCTTTAAAAATTCTCGTTTTAGACTTGTAACTCATTTTAAACCTTCAAAATACTTTGGTAGCATTTCCTTAGCAGTGCAGTGCGCTTCAGAAACCCTCCACCTTCCCCAGCTCCACCTGTATAGATCTTCTACGGGTAATTCAGTAATTCAGCATAGCAGATCTATTCCGCCATGACCAAACATACAACATTGTCATTACCATGGCAAACACTCTGAGAGTTGTCATGACAGATCTAACCCTTTAATATCATGCCTTAAAGGTTGTGCCTCTGTGTGAATGTGTATAAAAACAGCACTGGAGTGCAACATAATGCAGGGGTTCCAAACTTTTTTTAACTTGATATAGTGTCTAAAAAAAAAACACTGAGATGAGACATACGTCCAGCGCATGCTTACAAAGCACAGATGAAGGTAAGTATAACATGCACAAATGAATGAAAGTAAATGCACATTTAATGCAAACATAGCATGAAAAAGTTTCAAGTACTTACAAGTACATACTTTGAATTCTGTGCATGCACATGCAGTTCTGTCACATCCAGTCTAGGATGGAGGTGATTTCAGAGGGAAAATCTGCAGAATAGATTGAAACATGACGAAATGAGAGAGATGCACTAAACTACTGACATCTAAAAAAAAAACTAAATCACATTAGCCAAAACATATTTAATAAAAAGAGAGATGTTATGGAAAAATTAGGCATTTAAATCTGCAGAACTTTCTACAGGATCAGACGTCATGTGGATCTGCTGGCCTATTCATGAAAATCTCCTTAAGAAAGGAGTTCATAAGAATGTCTTTCTTGAAAAATTGTTAAGACATTCTCAAATATTTTCTGAAGAATATTTTTTCCAGCTCTTATATCCCTTACGAAAAATATGCATACTTCAAGTTTTTTATTAAGTATACTTGGTAATCCTTTACAATAAGGTTCATTTGTTAACATTAGTTAATGTATTAACTAACATTAACTAATATAACTAATATTAACTAATGATGAGCAATACATTTGTTGCTGTATTTGTTAATCTTTGTTAATGTTAGTTAATAAAAATACAGCTGTTCATAGTTTGTTCATGTTCACAGCCCATTAACTAATGTTAACAAATACAACTCTTGATTTTAATAATGTGTTAGTAAATGTTGAAATTAACATTAACAAAGATTAATAAATGCTGTAGAAGTGCAGTTCATTGTTAGTTCATTGTAACTAATGTAGTTAACTAATGAACGTTACTGTAAAGTGTTACTGTATACTTAATGTTCAAGTATATTTTAAGTATACTTTATGTAGTAAATATACTAATATCAATGTACTAGTAGTATACTTGTAAGTGTACTATTTCAATAGTGCTTAGGGACTAAATTGGCCCAATTTTTAGTATCTAAAATACATGTTTGAGGTACTATAAGTATAATAATAGTAAACTTTTAAGTGCACAACTACGTTTCTCACTTGTACTGCATCTGTACTACAAGTGAACTTATAAGTATAATAGTAGTTTACTATTTTAATACTTGTAGCACATTTTTTGAGTTTATGAAAGTACACTTTGAAGTATACTCTCAGTAAACTACTAGTTTAGTAGTTTAATACTATTTATCTCGGTCAAATTATTGAGTACATGTATAGTCCAAAATAAGTCAAGTATACTTAAATGCAATTGTAAGTATATTTCTGAGAAGTACATAAGTAGAATGAAAGTACACTTTCTTATTTTTAGTTAAGTATACTAATAGCACACTTGAATAAACTTCTTTTTCATAAGGGATGTGCTGAATGCTTTCGAAAAACAAGGTTCCTGTTTAAGCCTTTTGTTTGTTACCATATCTTAAATTCAGCAATATAAGCAAAAAGTCACGTCATGCATAATCATCAGATTATTGTTTACATTATTGATCAATGGTGTCACTTCAGAATGCAAAAGCCTAGTAACAGTATGTATTATAATATAATATGTAGCTCATATTCAGTACCTACTCTTAGACCTTTGCCGAGTTATTGCATCCTCCGACATGCACATGAATATGATACTAAAATTGAGCAATGTGGCCATTTTTGTGAGAATAAAACAGCAAGCAAAAGCCTCTCTTCCACCCACAACCTGTGGGAAGGCCAATCCAGGGCTATTGTTGGCCGTCGTCCTATCATTAGCACTAACCTTGAGTCCTGGCTGCGAGCTGTAATCTGAACAGAGCCATGCGGGAGTCAGAGGCTGCCTGCAGTGAATTATTAATGAACAGCATCAGGTCGCTCTCCCTTCCTGCTCTTCAGGAAACTGGGTGCTGCTCGCAGGCATTCAGGGTTACACACACACACACACCTGCAGTATCAAGGTAAAACGGATCATCCGACTTCGGCTTAGTTAACCAAATTACAATAGATACGCGGATTTGATTCATCCGACCCTCCTACGCGTTACGCATTAAACAATATAAAAGAATCATAAATGCCGCAGAAGTAGAACAGTCTAATACGTGTTCGTTAAGATGAGCTTCATCAGCTCAGACGCTTGGGACGATCTGTCGACTGTCGAAATGCGACTAATGAGAAAGATATTGTGAGGTGGTGCAGTTATAATGAGAAATAACAAGAAAGGGGCTAAACTGTAGCCAGAGAGCTTGAATTATGTGAAATTAAGATAAGTGTGGAGGACTATTACAGCAGCTGTTATCTGTTATATATTATACAGTGGACTGACAGACTCTAATGCTTGAAGAACTCACACTAAACAGACCATAAACGTCACATACCTTCAGACGAAGACGGTTTGTTGGATTCACCTGTTACGGTATATATATATATATACACATTAAATATATAGTATAATATATTTATAAATTAAATAAAATCTTAATGAATGGCAGAGAAAAACATTATTTATGCCTGAATAATAAAAGCTCAATATTGAGTTAACCTTTTTGTCAGTTGCACTGGTATTATTCCCATTAATTTTCCCCAAAGGGGTTTCAAAATATTCTTCAATAAAGATTTCTACGATGATTTGCTGCTCACGAACATTTATTATCAGTGTTGAAAACAGGGATTGGGTTGTTTTAACTCAGCGAATGGGATGTTTTAACCCAGCGAATGGCTTCTTTTAACCCAGAGAATGGGTTCTTTTAACCCAGCGATTGGGTTCTTTTAACCCAGAGAATGGGTTGTTTTAACCAAGCGAATGGCTTGTTTTAACCCAGCGAATGGCTTCTTTTAACCCAGAGAATGGGTTGTTTTAACTCAGCGAATGGGTTGTTTTAACCCAGCGAATGGGTTGTTTTAACCCAGCGAATGGGTTCTTTTAACCCAGCGATTGGGTTCTTTTAACCCAGCGAATGGGTTGTTTTATACCAGTGATTGAGTTGTTTTAACTCAGCAAATGGGTTCTTTTAACCCAGCGATTGGGTTCTTTTAATCCAGCAAATGAGTTGTTTTAACCCAGCGAATGGGTTGTTTTAACCCAGCGATTGAGGTGTTTTAACTCAGCAAATGGGTTCTTTTAACCCAGCGATTGGGTTCTTTTAATCCAGCGAATGGGTTGTTTTATACCAGCGATTGAGTTGTTTTAAACCAGCGATTGAGGTGTTTTAACTCAGCAAATGGGTTCTTTTAACCCAGCGATTGGGTTCTTTTAATCCAGCGAATGGGTTCTTTTAATCCAGCAAATGAGTTGTTTTAACCCAGCGAATGGGTTGTTTTAACCCAGCGATTGAGGTGTTTTAACTCAGCAAATGGGTTCTTTTAACCCAGCGATTGGGTTCTTTTAATCCAGCGAATGGGTTGTTTTATACCAGCGATTGAGTTGTTTTAACTCAGCAAATGGGTTGTTTTAACCCAGCAATTGAGTTGTTTTAAACCAGCGATTGAGTTGTTTTAACTCAGCAAATGGGTTGTTTTAACCCAGCAATTGAGTTGTTTTAAACCAGCGATTGAGGTGTTTTAAACCAGCGATTGAGGTGTTTTAACTCAGCAAATGGGTTGTTTTAACCCAGCAATTGAGTTGTTTTAATCCAGCAAATGGGTTGTTTTAACCCAGCAAATGGGTTGTTTTAACCCAGCAATTGAGTTGTTTTAATCCAGCAAATGGGTTGTTTTAACCCAGCAAATGGGTTGTTTTAACCCAGCAATTGAGTTGTTTTAATCCAGCAAATGGGTTGTTTTATACCAGCGATTGAGGTGTTTTAACTCAGCAAATGAGTTATTTTATACCAGCGATTGAGTTGTTTTAAACCAGCGATTGAGTTGTTTTAACTCAGCGAATGAATTGTTTTAACTCAGCGAATGGGTCAATGAATCAGTGTATCAAATCATGATTCAGATCGCGTGTCAAACCGCCAAACTGCTGAAATCATGTGACTTTGGCACTCCGAACAGATGATTCGATACACTGATTAATTTATGATCCGATGCTTCCTGAAGCAGTGTTTTGAAATCGGCCATCACTATATAAGTCGTTATTTTGTTTTTTTTTGGCGCACCAAAAATATTCTCGTCACTTTATAATATTAATATTGAACCACTGTACTCACATGAACTGATTTAAATATGTTTTTAGTACATTATTGGATTTTGAGAGAGGAAATGTCATTGCTCCCTATGGAGGCCTCACGGAGCCATCGGATTTCAACTAAAATATCTTAATTTTTTTCCAGAAGATTAATAAAGGTCTTACGGGTGTGGAACGACATGAGGGTAAGTAATAAATGACAGAATTTTCATTTTTGGGTCAACTAACCCTTTAAATGTTTGCCCAACCAGCTGGGTTGTTTTATTTAACCCAACTATTGTTTAAAAATTACTGTATGGCTTATTTAAAATGAACCCAAAATAGGATGGAAATTAAGAACTAAGCTGTCCTAAGAAGAAGGTTTTAGGAAAACTTTGATGAAAGGTTTTGATCCACTTCAAATGTTGACTATTTTATATATATATATATATATATATATATATATATATATATATATGAAAAGTTTGGTAACACTTTATTTTACAATGCCTTTGTTACAAGTTACATGTAATTACTATAGTAGTTACTATAAATTGTTACATGCAACTAACCCAAACCACATCCTAACCCTAACCCCACAGTAAGTACATATAGTTAAGTATTATTGCTCAGTACTTGCATGTATAATTACACATTAATACACACCTCAAAATAAAGTGTAACCAAAAGTTTATACTAAAAGTTTAAAAATAATTCAGTGTCATTATTACTTCTGGAACCTGACTGCTACACTCTATTATAGATAGATAGACAGACTGATGATTTTTTATATCAATTTTCTTGGACTCCTGCGACAGCAGATGTCAGTATCAGCAGCAGTTGCTGTAAGGGTCTGTAAGGGCTGTGCCACATTTTCATCTACACATACTAGCCACACTTTTTAAATGTCTGCAATATCACAGATCTCCTGCCACAAATACTCGCATGAATGTTTGACAGATGACAAATGTTTCTGTTTGCTATCAGGACACTGCTCTGGTGCTGTATGGGTAATACTGACAGACATTATGAGCAGCAGGAGCACCTGCTGATTTAAATACAGGAAATGCTCAGGGCTCAATTACCGTCTCCTCCAGACAGCAGGTGGCATAATTGAACGAGACACCAGAAAGGTGTGTGTGTGTGTGTGTGTGTGCACGTGTTTGCTGAGGAATGAGATTACTACAACTCGTCTTAACACACACACATTGCTTGTAAGACATTTTATAACTTGCCATTACTGCTGCAGGCTGTATTATTACTGTGCATTTGACAAATAAAGTTTGGATTAACTTGACATTAAGGATTAAGATTATCCACATCAGCCATTCAAAAACCCAACTGGTCAAACACAAAACTAAATTTAAATAGATACACAAGGTTTGGAATAATTAAAGTCCCCCTGTAGTCAATAATTCTATCCCTTAAAACTTGTGTTTGATCACCAAAATGACATATTTAAATGTTTTTTTTCCTTGAAATGCTTGAATGTAACTCTACACCCTTGCCACATTTAATATACACAGATCTATGAATATGCAAATTAGCTCTGCCTCTACTCAAATTTTCATTTTAAGTGTCTACAAAACTTTAATAGATGTGCTGCAATAAGTCACATTTACAGAAGTCATTTTTAGTTCAAGTATTTGTCTCCCTACATTCCTCAGTGCAGTTCAGTGTGTGTGTGTGTGTGTGTGTGTGTGTGACAGGCTGTGTGATTAGATAAGTCTTGCATGAGCTGCTTTAAGCTCAGTCACTGGACCCGTCCGTATCCTCTGAGCCGGCCTGTGCCCTCTGAGGCTGCTTACATCCTACCAGCCTTCTCCAGCTCCTGACCAGCATACCAAATCACACACACACACACACACACACACTGGATATCTGTCCCAAATAACTGACAAGACTAAGTGGCATGTTAGAACAAACTCTACAGACCTTCACACACAGCATCGTGATGTACCGTAGAGGAGGTTTTCACCTACCGAGGCTCCGGTTCTGCTCTGAAATCAAACATTATATCAACATTTTACATCCATAATGTGATGCATTTGTAAATGACGCACCACAGAACTAAGCTAAAAAAGAAAAAGGTAACATTTTAGTTTAGGGTCCAATTCTCACTATTAACTAGTTGCTTTGCTTATTAGCATGCATATTAATAGGATATTGTCTGTTTATTAGAACTTATAAAGCACATATTAATGCCGTATTCTGCATGACCATAATATACATCCCATAATCCTGCCCAATACCTAAACTTAACAACTACCTTACTACTATTACTATTAATAAGCAGTTATTAGGAGTTTACTAAGGCAAAAGTCATAGTTATCCGTTAGTTAATAGTGTGACCAAGAAAATTTGTGTTAACCAAAAAGACAAGATTATTTTACTTCAACCAAAGACAGTCATGATGCTTTAAAATGTATCACATTAAAATGTTTAAAATGTAAGAGTACAACAATAATGATATGACCTTGCAATGTATCACAATAAAGTATCCAAATATAATAATATGGTACTGTACATATTTTTCTTTTTTAACAAACACTGAATAAACTAATAGAAATTCATTTTAAAGTGCATGG
Source organism: Ancherythroculter nigrocauda (assembly GCA_036281575.1). Taxonomy (NCBI): domain Eukaryota; kingdom Metazoa; phylum Chordata; class Actinopteri; order Cypriniformes; family Xenocyprididae; genus Ancherythroculter; species Ancherythroculter nigrocauda. The sequence continues at coordinate 2,766,483 of VTFQ01000021.1, read as the reverse complement.
TATACAGTACTGTAAACACATCATATATTTTCTTAAGGAAATTCCTACAAATATTAAACGTAAAACTATACACATTTCCAAATTTTGGAGTCAGTAATATTTTTAAAGAAATTAAAACTTTTTTCAGCAAGATGATCAAAATTGACAGCATAGGACTTTGAGGACTTTAACTTGTAGTAGCGCTGCACGATTAATCGTAATCGAATCGAATTTGCGATTTGGCTCAGTGCGATTATGACATCGCAAAGACTGCGATTTTTAATGATATAAATATGTACACAGCGTGTTAGTGAAGAGCTGCTCTGTGATCAGCAGTAAATGACGCTCCATCTGAGAGCACTGCATTAGAAATGCAACACATGTAAAATATGCAAACTTTCCAAACATGAGAAGCCTATATGAACTTCTTTTCCAACAAATGACAACATTTAATGTGTTTTTTCTCCAAACTCACTTCATAACGTCAGTGTATAAGTGTTTGAAATAGCATTTTGATTAGCATTGGATTATAAATATACTTTATTACTACGGAAAAACCTGAGAAGGCTTGAAGAAAACATAAACCATGTATTGTTGTAGTCATCTGTTTATTTTATTCATGTTTAATCAATCAAAGCGTTTCTACCTTCTTTTTATTCAGTCACAGCGATCGCATGATGGCCATTGGGGATTTCCTGGAACAGCGTTTGTTTGCGTATATTTGGAGTATTTGGAGTATCTGCTCAAGGGCGCCCTCCAGTGTCCAGTATGAAACAGACATGTAACGATTTATATACATACTGATTGCATGTTAACAGGTAACCCCACATTTTGTCATACAACTTTTAAATATTAATTTTCTAATTATTATAGTTATATTTATAATTAAATACTAATGCTAAATACTTTAATAATGAAAGTTATTACAACAGTAATATTTGTTATTTGGTTTAATATTTTTATTTAGCAATAATCAAATAGTCAAAATAATATATTAGCACAATTTTGGGCCAAATTGTGCAGCCCTACAAACAAGCAAAACAAGCCTGGTATTGTTTATAATTTTTTTTTTTTCCAATTGTTTTATAAAATCACATTTTAAATCGCAAATCGCAATTTTAACCAGAAAAATCGCAATCAGATTTTTTCTCCAAATCGTGCAGCCCTAACTTGTAGTTGTGTAATTGTCGATGAAATGTTCATACACTACAGTTCAAAAGATTAGGGTTCTCTTTTTTTTGACAGAAATTAATACTTTTATCTATCAAGGATGCATTAAATTCACCAAAAGCAACAGCAAAGACATTTATAATGTAACAAAATATTTCTATTTCAAATAAATGCTGTTCTTTTGAACTTTCTATTCATCAAAGTATCCTGAAAAACAAAAATATGAAGCAGCACAACTGTTTTCAACATTGATAATAATCAGAAATGTTTCTTGGGCAGCAAATCATCATATTATAATGATTTCTGAAGGATCATGTGACACTGAAGACTGGAGTAATGATGCTGAAAATTCAGCTTTGATCACAGGAATAAATTACATTTTACAATATATTCACATAGAAAACTTATTTTAAATGGCAATAATATTTCACAATATAAATGTTTTGAAAGACTTTTTTTTTTTTTTTTTAATTCTTACCAACCTAATTTTTTGTCCAGTAGTGTATATATGAAATGAATTGTACTGTGAGAGGATGCATAAAATAAACCTGCAGTATAGACTAGACTTCTGTATTATATTAACTATTATACTTTAACGAAAGATTATACTTCTTTAGAATGACATGCACTGATGAATCCTTCACAAGGAGACCAGGAACATGAATTATGAATTAAGTTAATAGAGTCCATTTTGATTTCATGTTGACTTCTCACTGAAGGTAAACACAAAATGAGTTATTAAAATGAAACTAGGTTTTTGCCCACACTGGATTCATGTTGCAAACATGCTACAGTAAACGCTCCCCCACTGTTGAATCACTTCCATTGTGTACTCAGACTGTGTAAACTGCAGCAAAGTCTCTGCTGTTAGTGTGTACAATAAAAAAATTGCTGCATGCACAACAATACGAACAATAGCGCAGGACAGCGTATGTGTTTGCTCAGCATATTAAGATGATGCTGCTTTAGAAGCAGAGCACACAATGCTTTAATCACATGTACACTTAAACAAAAGGAACGGAGGAACAGCGAGACTTTAATTGGGTGTTTACGTGGTTCAGGCTCTGGGTAGTCACAGAATTAGTAATGAATGGAGACACAGTAATAATCATGGTAAGAAATTACACTCCTCTGAGGTTAAGAGACGAATGAATAAACCAACCGCTTAAACAAAAACAGCTATTAAAGGGGAATTTCAGCCAAAAAAAAAAAAAAAAGTAATTTACTCACCTTGAAGTCGTTGGAAAACCTGTATGACTTTCTTTATTCTGTAGAACACAAAAGAAGATATTTTGAGAAATGTCTCAGTGTTTGTTTTTTGTCAATATAATAAAAGTGAAGTACACTCTAAAAAATGCTGGGTTAAAAACAACCCAAGATGGGTTGAAAATGGACAAATCCAGCTATTGCATTGTTTTAACCCAGCGAGCGATTGGGTTGTTTTAACCCAGCGAGCGATTGGGTTGTTTTAACCCAACGAGCGATTGGGTTATTTTAACCGAGCGATTGGGTTGTTTTAAAGGTCCCATTCTTCGTGATCCCATGTTTCAAACTTTAGTTAGTGTGTAATGTTGTTGTTAGAGTATAAATAAAATCTGTAAAATTTTAAAGCTCAAAGTTCAATGCCAAGCGAGATATTTTATTTAACAGAAGTCGCCTACATCGAACGGCCAGTTTGGACTACATCCCTCTACTTCCTTCTTTAATGACGTCACTAAAACAGTTTTTTGACTAACCTCCGCCCACAGGAATACACAAGAGTTGCGTTTGTAGAGTGTGTTTGTCGTCGAAACGCTGTTATTTTCATCCTGCAGTCCAATCACCGGGTCTGATTCCGGCTCAAATTGATAGGGTAAAATTAAAGACATGTTTACAATAACACTGAGCGCGTGCATCTCCACGTTATGGTAAGAGGCGTGACCTTTCCGGGCAAGGTTCGCTAAGCTGCTGTCGAATCACAACACAGGAACTGCTGGCACAATCAGAACTCTTTACGTATTTCTGAAGAAGGGACTTCATAGAACAAGGAAGTCATCAGCCCGTTTTTATGACAGTGGAAACAGCGGTACAGATAAGTAAATCATGTGAAAAATACTGTGTTTTTTTACACGCGAAACATGAACACATGTTATATTGCACACTATAAACACAATCAAAGCTTAAAAAAAACACGAAAAACGGGACCTTTAACCCAGCAAATGGGTTGTTTTAACCAATTAGGTTGTTTTAACCCAGCAAGAAATTGGGTTGTTTTAACCCAGCGAGCAATTGAGTTGTTTTAACCCAGCGAACGATTGGGTTGTTTTAACCCAACGAGTGATTGGGTTGTTTTAACCCAATGAGATATTTGGTTGTTTTAACCCAGTGAACGATTGGGTTGTTTTAACCCAGTGAGCGATTGGATTGTTTTAACCCAACGAGTGATTGGGTTGTTTTAACCCAATGAGATATTTGGTTGTTTTAACCCAGTGAACGATTGGGTTGTTTTAACCCAGCGAACGATTGGGTTGTTTTAACCCAATGAGATATTGGGTTGTTTTAACCCAGCGAACGATTGGGTTGTTTTAACCCAATGAGATATTGGGTTGTTTTAACCCAGCGAGAAATTGAGTTGTTTTAACCCAGTGAGCGATTGGATTGTTTTAACCCAACGAGTGATTGGGTTGTTTTAACCCAATGAGATATTTGGTTGTTTTAACCCAGTGAACGATTGGGTTGTTTTAACCCAGCGAACGATTGGGTTGTTTTAACCCAATGAGATATTGGGTTGTTTTAACCCAGCGAACAATTGGGTTGTTTTAACCCAACGAGAAATTGAGTTGTTTTAACCCAGCGAGCGATTGGGTTGTTTTAACCCAACGAGAAATTGAGTTGTTTTAACCCAACGAGCGATTGGGTTGTTTTAACCCAGTGAGCGATTGAATTGTTTTAACCCAGCGAGAAATTGAGTTGTTTTAACCCAATGAGTTATTGGGTTGTTTTAACCCAGCGAACGATTGGGTTGTGTTAACCCAACGAGAAATTGAGTTGTTTTAACCCAGCGAGCGATTGGGTTGTTTTAACCCAACGAGAAATTGAGTTGTTTTAACCCAGCGAACGATTGGGTTGTTTTAACCCAACGAGAAATTGAGTTGTTTTAACCCAGCGAGCGATTGGGTTGTGTTAACCCAACGAAAAATTGAGTTGTTTTAACCCAGCGAACGATTGGGTTGTTTTAACCCAATGAGAAATTGAGTTGTTTTAACCCAGCGAGCGATTGGGTTGTTTTAACCCAGCGAGCGATTGGGTTGTTTTAACCCAGCGAGCGATTGGGTTAATTTTAACCCAATGAGAAATTGAGTTGTTTTAACCCAGTGAGCGATAGGGTTGTTTTAACCCAGCAAACGATTGGGTTGTGTTAACCCAACGAGAAATTGAGTTGTTTTAACCCAGCGAACGATTGGGTTGTGTTAACCCAACGAGAAATTGAGTTGTTTTAACCCAGCGAGCGATTGGGTTGTTTTAACCCAGCGAGCGATTGGGTTAATTTTAACCCAACGAGAAATTGAGTTGTTTTAACCCAGTGAACGATTGGGTTGTGTTAACCCAACGAGAAATTGAGTTGTTTTAACCCAGCGAGCGATTGGGTTGTTTTAACCCAGTGAGCGATTGGGTTGTTTTAACCCAGCGAGCGACTGGGTTGATTTTAACCCAACGAGAAATTGAGTTGTTTTAACCCAACGAGCGATTGGGTTGTTTTAACCCAATGAGATATTGGGTTGTTTTAACCCAGCGAAAGGGTTGTTTTAAATGAGCGGTTGGGTTAAATGTTTGCACAACCTGCTGGGTAGTTTTATTTAACTCAACTATTGTTTAAAAATGACTGTATTTCTCATTTAAAATGAACCCAAAATATGTTGGAAATTAACATTTAGTAATGTTTAATAAATTAACATTTATTTAAGTTTAATGAATAAACTATAAACATTTATTAAATTGCTTAATAATAAATGTTCACCTTTTGATTATTATTGTTGCCTCTAGTAATTATGGGTCTGATTTTTAATTTCCAGCCTATATTTTAATCCAGCCATATAGTAATTTTTAAACAATATTTGGGTTAAATAAAACTGCCCAGCACGTTGGTCAAACATTTAACCCAACGTCTGGGTTAAAACAACCCAGTCACTGGTTTTGTCCATTTTCAACCCAACTTGGGTTGTTTTAACCCAGCATTTTTAAGAGGGTGTTTGGTTACCAATGTGCTTCAAAATATCTTGTGTTTCACAGAAGAATACAGGTTTTGAAGGACATGAGAGTGAATAAACGATGACAGAAAGTGTTTTACATTCTTGCAAATGCATGATTGCAATACAATCAGCCATCTTCACACAAATAGGTTATTAGCATTTGCAATTGAATCATATGAATTTACTGCAAATATGGACGACGTGTATTAACGGCATGAGCTGAAGCACGTGTGGGGATTCGCCGCGGGGACGGATGCTGTCACCACGGCCCATTTTTCACTGGATCATCAAAAAAAAGTATCAGAACCTTTGTCGGCAAAAGACAAGCTTGCACCGTCATCAGATTTGTTGCTATGCGAATGAGTCTTTGTTCACACAGGCTCCATTTTGCTTATTCTTTCAAAACATCCCGGATACACAAGAGAGAGACGGAGAGAGCGAGAAAGAAGGCGGTTACACCACACACCAGAAAGCGTTTGCTGATTTGACAAGCTCCTACATACGCAGAGAGCTTGTTCAAATTAAGCTCCGGCTGTTTATCATTCCTCAAGCGGCGGATCATCAGAAAGCATTTACCTTCAATCTACCACATTACCATGAGTATTCCTAGCAGCATCTTTCTGTTTACATGGGATTTCCGTTGGGAGAGCTTCTGTGTGTATCAGAATAGCGTCGCTCCTGTTATGTAACAGTGTCTTGTTTATTGTAGTTGGACAGTCGACAGAGGTGCAAATGAAAACAGGCGGCCCTGAGCTACTCCGAAAATCATTTCAACCTTTTGAATCAACCCCTCAATTTAGCAAATTAAGGCTCTCAGCCAAAGCGGGCCCTGTAAATGTATTCACTGGTAATGTGCCAATGCAGCTCAGGGAATTAACTTAATCATCTCCTTCATTTACAAAGCCAAGAGGGCAATTACTGTAGTATAGACGGGTGGTTGAAGCAATAAAGCCACGGATCATTCTGCTATCACTCATTTTAAACTGTGTGGCAATTTGCGAAGCATTAATTACACTTTGGTAAGTGAGCAATTAGTTCAATCGGTCTGTTGTAGGGATGAGCTCTCCTCCTGCATTCGTCACTGTGTTTTCAGAGAGACAAATAATTTGTAGGTAGTATGTGGATAAACAGAGGTGCAGTGTGTGTAAATATACTTTCTCTTATCTAGTGTTGGGCATGTTACTTTAAAAAAGTAATTAGTTATAGTTACTACAGTTGTGGTCAGAATTATTGGCACCCTTGGTAAATATGATCAAAGATGACTATAAAAATAAATCTGCATTGATTCATTTTGTTTATCTTTAATTCATAAAATTAGCAAAAATCGAACCTTTCATTGAAGGAAAAGAATTGAAAGTGGGGGGAAAATCACATTATGAAATAAATGTTTTTCTCCAAAACACGTTGGCGACAATTATTGGCACCCCTGGATTTTTTTTATGAGTAAAATATTTCTGAAGTATATTCCCATTCATATTTACATTCTTTTAGCACACCAGGGTGATCATGAACATGAAATTGTCCAGCCATGACTTCCTGTTCCACAGGAGTTTAAACATGAGGAAACACAAAGGCCAAATTCCCTTAATCATTCATCACAATGAGTAAAACCAAAGAATATAATTCTGATGTGCAGCAAAAGATACTACAAAAGTCAAATATTATCCTTATATTGTAATCATTATGATCACAAGTTGTAACTGCCTAACGTGTTCATAATGCCTGCATAACTGAATACATGATGTTTACTAACATGTATTATTACTGACATATGAACATTACTTTGACAGAATACTTCCTAACATCGAAACGTGCATTTTATGTGTGCTGCTTTGAAACAAAATCTATTGTGAAAAGCGCTATTAAACTGAAAACAAACTGTGGCTTTTCCTGTCTAAGTAGGCAGTTATTAGTTAGAATACAGTGCAGTACGGATCAGATTTTATGACATTTAGTCAAGGGTCTGGCTATGTGAGCACAAACAGGAGGTCTATAGTACCTGGAAAGAGCTGTCTGGTAGCATTCCCGTTCATCTCAATGATCAATGACAGGCGTTTGACTGGAAGTATGGAAGTATGTCATCTCTGCACTGGAAAAAGTCACAGGGAAAAATAAAATAAAGTCAATTTTAAGAGTCTTCAAAAAGAATTAGGCACTTTATAATAATATAATATAATATAATATAAAGCTGCAAGCAGCGATGAAAGGACCCTCGCCTTAGGAAAACGGTGAATAGTGGGTGACATGCATGTAAGCGAGTAAATACAGGAGAAATATGGCAAAGTCATTTCAACATGCCACACTTCCTGCTGCCAACCGGTGGCACTTTGACTATTACTGAATATTGCCATGTAGATGATTTTAGGCCTGGACTCTTATCAAACATGTGAAGTTTGGAGCAGATCTGACATTGTATGCCTGAGTTACAACAACTTCCTGTTTCATGGCGAAACATCGAATTTTGTCAGGCTGCCACAGACACGCCCTTCAACGAAAACTCTAGATCTTCGCAATTTAATGTCACAAAGGCCTTTAGATTAGGCTGACCAAATATGATGTATATCTGATAAAATCTCTAGGAGGAGTTTGTTAAAGTTCAATGTCTGGAAATGGCAAAAACTGCAAAACGTTTGCAGAAAAAATGAAAAATATCTCACTTCCTGTTGGGTTTTCAGATTTTGCACCCAGGGACTTTTTTGTAGGTATTGGACTGTTACATCTGTCTACCGAATTTCATATCTGTACGTGAAACGTAGTGCGAAGGGCGCTTATTTGAAATTTTGTAGGTGGTGCTAAAGAGCCATAATTCTTAATTCTGAATTCACACCTAATTCTGAAATCCATATCAGACATAAATTTTCACCACTTCTGATGCGTGTGCAAAGTTTCATGAGTTTTCGAGCATGTTTAGGCCCTCAAAAATGTGATTCATTTTAGAGAAGAAGAATAATTGACTGAGCAATTACAATAGGGTCCTCACACCACTGGTGCTCAGGCCCTAATAATATAACCTGGCATCCAAGTCGTCATCAAGTCATCCAAGTAGCTACCCGGTCATTATCCAGTCAGTATGATTATCTTAACTTATATTATACTATACATTAAAACGGACACACACAAGAAGAATCATCTGGAGTTTTACATCAACAAAAACAATCTCTAGCGTTAATTTTGATCACGGCTTTTCTTAAAAAGTGTGTGTGTGTGTGGAGCAAGTGATGGTTTGTTGTTGTCTCACTAATTGCGTCATCAGGTTCTGCACTTCTTTTGGTTTTTGATTTGACGGTGTGTTATGAAATCAAGTCCCCCCCCAGGAATTGTGTCTCCTTTAGGACCCTGAGTGATCACATTGGTTCAACAGAATTTTAATGGGTAGAATTTTTACACCTGGGTCCTAAAGAAGACCCGATTCCTGGGGGGACTCGATTTCTCATGACATCGGCTGACGTAGGAGAAGTCACACTGCAGGACTGTGCCTCAAAAGTTCTGACACTGCCAGAATTTCATCTAGTCTCAGACGGCCAAAATTGTACAGTGCTTTAGTTTATTAATAATGTGTTTAAAAATTCTCAGATTTTGAGTTCCAGTCATAAACTATAATATTAAACTTAAGATTATTTTTAATTATGTATTAATTACTGGTGTCTTTGCTTAAATTAAAAACAGCCTAACACCACCACTCAACTGTGGTAAATTCACTATAAAACACAGTCTCTCATGGCTCATCACTGTATTGTGAGCGTGTGTGTTATAGCACAGTGTCTCTAACAGCCCTGATCTAATGAGCACTGATAGGCAATAAAAAGGGGGCGGGGCAATGCTAATCTAGGTCATTGCATATTTAAATGCACAGCTGGCCTCTTTCTCACTGTTGTGGATGTAGAGTGTTTGCATGTCAGTGGATATTAGCTCCAGAGAGGCGGGCAGGCAGTGGCGAACTGGCCCTGTGGTCTCATCACCGCTTTACAGCAGAGAATTAACGCCATAACTAATGGTGTCAGAGCCAGACGCCATCACTGAACCCACAGTGTCAATGACCGGCCTGGGGCACAGTTTGACTGACAGGAGGATTGTTGCTACATCCGCTTATGTGATTATGTCCAGACTGAATGTTCCAAAACCAATGAAATGAGCCTAAATAGACAACATTTACTGGTCAAACATGGAAGTTAAAGCAAAGATTTGTGTGGCAAAATGCCACTCTCAATGTTTGGCCAATAGGTTGCAAACATGCAGGGTCTGTATGTGCATTCTTGAGTTAATGTAGCAGTGACAAACCTCAATACTCAAAGTGATGATCATTTTTTTATGCTGTTTTTTAAAGGGGTGGTTGATTATGATTTCACTTTTTTAACTTTAGTTAGTGTGTAATGTTGCTGTTTGAGCATAAACAACACCTGCAAAGTAACGACGCTCAAAGTTCAATGCAAAGAGAGATATTTTCTTTTAAAGAATTCACTATTTAAGGACTACAACAAACGGCTGGTAGGGACTACAGCTAGCTTCTTCCCGAGTTAGTGACATCACTTACCCTAAAATTTACATAAACCCCGCCCCTGGGAACAAGCAACAAAGGGGGTGAGGCCATGTTGGGCTGCTTTAGAGAAGAGGAAGAGTTGTTGTTGTAGAGTGGTGTTGCCATGCCGTCATTTTACACCAGACTGCTTCACAAACGAGGGTCAATTCAACGCTGGATTTGCACAAAGAAAGAAACGTCCAGTTTCATTCTAAAAGTTGTAACTTCTTCCTGAGTCTCTCCATCAGTGTCGACTCCGGTTTGAACAATGTAAGGCTGAACACCGTTACTGACAATCCTCATTTTGGCTGCGTGAGATTCTCCAGCTTTGTTGTTGTTGAGCAACCGAAGCGTGAACTGTTAAAGCTCCGCCCTCTTCTGGAAAGGGGGCGGGAGCAACAGCTCATTTGCATTTAAAGGGACACACACAAAAACGGTGTGTTTTTGCTCACACCCAAATAGAGGCAAATTTGACAAGCTATAATAAATGATCTGTGGGGTATTTTGAGCTGAAACTTCACAGACACATTCTGGGGACACCAGAGACTTACTGTATATTACATCTTGTAAAAGGGGCATAATAGGTCCCCTTTAAACTTTCTTTTTGGACCACAGGGACTGATAATGTCAAAAACAACATGGATGCTTTCAGAGAGAATCTATAACCACCCTCATTTACCACACAGACCCACAAATGAGATCTCTTTTACTTCAACCTGCACACAGCAATTAAACAGAGAGCAATATTGAAGACTCAGCCGGGTTTCCATTACAGATTTGAGCATTCTTTTGTGATATTTTCTAAATGTCAATAAAAAAAAAACTATTGCGAAATGACTGTGTTTCCATTAACCAAAGTTATGTGACTAAAACCTGCGATAAGTCATTCCAAAAATCATGGCAATGGATGTATATCGCAGCCACTGCACTAGCCATTATTTTTAATCGAAGGAGACGTAGGTGTGTTATCCAAGCATTAAGGGCAAGGAAAGCCCCTTATAATTGGGATCAGCCATGTATGAGGTCTTTCTGGATGTTTCAAACTCATATCTGCTTCGAGGTCTTGATAAATAGTGGCATTTCTTTGTTGTTAAGAATCTAGTATTTCTTTTGTCTTTTATGAGTTTAATAAAGAACTCATCTTCTGTCCGAACATATCACGCCATCTTTAAAGAGTGATCGACTTTGACATACGTAGGTGACCTGTAAATTTATATACAATTAGTTTTATACTGTCTTTATATAGAGCTTCTTTTTTTAATCTGGGATGCTAGGAGAAACATCTGAGACAAAGTTGATACTTCAAACATAAATGAGATCTCCTGAGCAATGACAGAGCAAGACAGCGAGAGCAGCGGTGCCAGTATGGGCACAGATTGTAAACTTTGATACAGTCCCATGGTGAGAGACAGAGGAGGAAAAGAAAGAGCGACAGATGGGCGATCTCTCAGTAACTCAGCACTGACCTTTTCCTCTGATAACACATTACAACAGTACAACCCGGCGCACACACTCACACACAGGAGATGTGAGCAAAGGTCAGCATCAATCATCAATGGTGTGAACGTGTGCGCGTTACGCGGCTCATGTAACTGACACGCTGTCATGTAGCCACACGTGAGGCCGTGTCAGGGGCTTCTTGGTTAGTTTGTCTTTTCTTATACTTTGAAAGCCATTTCCATATGGACTATCAGCGACTGTCACCCTCTGTGTCACACGAGGACGCCGAGATTTTGGAGAAAGAGCATTCAGGCTGCGGGTGGAAAGGTGACATTCAAAAATACAAGCAAAACTGTCCGTGTTTCCGTGAGACAGACACGCGTTTGAGAGACGCATACGAATGAACATTGTACCATGAGAGCGTTTCGCAGAAGAATGTCAAAGAGTGAAAGGAGACGGGATGCAGGAAGGAAAAAAGAGAGCGAGAGCGAGAGGAGGAGAGTATGTCAGTGTCAGGCCCTTGATGCGTCTGCCTGCTCTGTTCCTCTTTAATAACTTGTCAAATCAATAGCTCCCCGTCTGCTGCCCATCATGTCTGCGTGTGTGCAAGAAAGACAGGAAGAACGACAGGTCTACAGGAAGCTGAGCTTTACACACTGTGACATTTCCAGCGCTCAGACTTCAGCCTTCACCTCCGGATGCGCGCTTGCTGCCCGTATTGGAACCGTCCCGGCGGACAGACCGGTTGAAATATCAGCGCTCATGCTGGGAATGAATCTGCAAACAATGAGAAGATTATTTACATCCAGGACATTTTCATGTGGAATTATTTTAGAAATAATAATTGTGCGGAAATGGATGGGAGATTATAAGCCCTTCTACTTTTTGTAAACATGATTCATCTCAGCAGATGAGATCAGATAAACGCATCACCATTTACACCGGGTAGAAACAGTTTGATTGACAGGTAAGTAGGCGGTCCTTGTCCGAATACATCGAATGCACAAGGGTAAACTAGAGACAGGAATCATAAAGAACTTAACGATTCTGGTTACTTAACAGTTCCATTGAAGAAGTTTTAGTACTTTTAATTTTAAAAAGTAAAAAAAAAAAAAAAGTGCTAACACATTTTATTCATATATCTTTATGAAACATCAACAAAAAAGTTTTTAATCTGTTTCCAGCATCTAAATAAATACTGGCTCTCGGTGGAAAACCTATAGGAAACCTAACTGTGCAATATTTTATGTGTGCTATTCTACATGAATGAATGAATGAATGAATTAATTAATTAATGGTAATGCTTTAAATTGAGTGCTATTCTACCTTAATTAATTAATTAATTAATGGTAATGCTTTAAATTGAGTGCTATTCTACCTTAATTAATTAATTAATTAATGCTTTAGATTGAGGGCTATTCTACCTGAATGAATGAATGAATGAATGAATGAATGAATGAATGAATGAACGGTAACACTTTAGACTGAGTGCTATTCTACCTGAATTAATTAATTATTTAATTAATTAATTAAAATGCTTTAGTTTGAGGGCTATTCTACCTGAATGAATGAATGAATTAATTAATTAATGGTAACCCTTTAGACTGAGTGCTATTCTACCTGAATGAATGAATAAACGAACGAACGGTAACACTTTAGATTGAGTGCTATTCTACCTGAATTAATTAATTATTTAATTATTTAATTAATTAATTAAAATGCTTTCGTTTGAGGGCTATTCTACCTGAATAAATGAATGAATGGTAACGCTTTAGACTGAGTGCTATTCTACCTGAATTAATGAATAAACGAATGAACGGTAACACTTTAGATTGAGTGCTATTCTACCTGAATTAATGATTGAGTGTATGAATGAATGAATGGTAACGCTTTAGATTGAGAGCTATTCTACCTGAATGAATGAGTGAATTAATTAATTAATGGTAATGCTTTAAATTGAGTGCTATTCTACCTTAATTAATTAATTAATGCTTTAGATTGAGGGCTATTCTACCTGAATGAATGAGTGAATTAATTAATTAATGGTAATGCTTTAAATTGAGTGCTATTCTACCTTAATTAATTAATTAATGCTTTAGATTGAGGGCTATTCTACCTGAATGAATGAATGAATGAATGAATGGTAACACTTTAGATTGAGTGCTATTCTACCTGAATTAATTAATTAATTAATTAATTAATTGTAATGCTTTAGTTTGAGGGCTATTCTACCTGAATAAATGAATGAATGGTAACGCTTTAGACTGAGTGCTATTCTACCTGAATGAATGAATGAATGAATGAATGAATGAACGAATGAATGAATTAATTAATTAATGGCAATGCTTTAAATTGAATGCTATTTTACCTTAATTAATTCATTAATTAATGCTTTAGATTAAGTGCTATTCTACCTGAATGAATGAATGAATTAATTAATTAATGGTAACACTTTAGACTGAGTGCTATTCTACCTGAATGAATGAATGAATGAATTAATTAATTAATGGTAACACTTTAGACTGAGTGCTATTCTACCTGAATGAATGAATGAATGAATGAATTAATTAATTAATTAATGGTAACACTTTAGACTGAGTGCTATTCTACCTGAATGAATGAATGAATGAATGAATGCTAACCCTTTAGATTAAGTGCTATTCTACCTGAATGAATGAATAAACGAACGAACGGTAACACTTTAGATTGGGTGCTATTCTACCTGAATTAATGATTGAGTGAATGAATGAATGAATGAATGAATGAATGGTAACGCTTTAGATTGAGAGCTATTCTACCTGAATGAATGAATGAATGGTAACACATTAGACGGAGTGTTATTCTACATGAATAAATGAATGAATGATACACTTTAGATTGAGTGTTATTCTACCTGAATGAATGAGTGAATGAATGAATGGTAATGCTTTAGATTGAGTGCTATTCTACCTGAATGAGTGAGTGAGTGAGTGAGTGAATGAATGAGAACATTTTAGATTGAGTGCTAGTCTACCTGAATGAATGAATGAATGAATGAATGAATGAATGAATGAATGAATGAATGGTAACACTTTAGATTAGGGAACATATATTCACTATTAACTAGTTTTCCCTCAACATAATTACTGCTTATTGATAGTAATTGATATTTGAGTGATAGTATGGGGTTGGTTTAAGGGATCTAGATTATGGTCATGCAGAATACGAATTAATATGTGCTTTAGAGCCCAGTTTCACAGACAGGGCTTAGACTAAACCAGGATTAGGCCTTAGTTCAATTAGGGTATTTTTATAAACGTACCCTAGAAAAAAACATTACTGGTGTGCATCTTGAGACAAAACAATGGCTCCGACTTATTTTAAGATATAAGATAAGTGCAAGCTACTTTCAGTTAACACAGCTCAAACATGCATTTTAGTCTAGGACTAGCTTAAACCTTATCTGTGAAACCGGGTTTATAAGTACTAATAAGTAACCAAATATACTAGTAATATGCATGCTAATAATCAATTGTTTAATTGCGAATAGTGTTCCCTAATCTAGTGTTACAGAATGAATGATTGAATGAATGAATTGGATCTCTTTAAAATCTCAATTGCTTCTCCTACCTGCACACAACAATGAGATTAAATGGAGTGCAAATGGAGACTTGTCCTCTGCTTCTCACAAGTTTCTCCTGTGTCTCCTCAAGATCTCAATACTCTCAAGATACTAAAGTCTGCAAAACAACAATTATCTGACCTATAAATCATTTTAATCAACATTTTCTTGATATACAAATAACTTACAACAGCTTTAAAGAGAGCAGAAAAACATTTATCTCTTTGCCCTCCTCAGTTTCACCTGACCATCCTCATTCAATAGACACTCATGCCAAAATGTTGGTGGTGAGAATGATCTATGAAACTGAGAAAATCAATTTCAGCAAACCTGAAACACAAAATCAATTCTGTGCACCCTAGCAGACATTGACAATGTTAGAGATGACGAGTTCACAGGTTGGTGTGTGTGTGTGTGTGTGTGTGTGTGTGTGTGTGTGTGTGTGTGTGTGTGTGTGTGTGTGTGTTTTGTCCTTACAACAGAAATCTGAACCACGATCTAGAGCACAGAATCACTTCTATCCCTATACAAACCTAAAAAATTGTCAAATAGGTCATTCATTTTTTTAATCTCAGCCACATTACTGCATCGTCACAGTCATATAAACTAAAACTTTTATCCCAGGTTTCACAGACAAGGCTTAAGCTAGTCCTAGACTAAAATGCATGTTTGAGATGTTTCAACCGAAAGCAACTTGCACTGACCTATCGTAAAAATACCTGGGTGTTAAAATATGTGCTGTAAAAAGATTGTAGTTTATCTGTAGGCAGGTAATGTAGATCAGCGGAGATGCACACCAACTCTGAGAGCGGTTTGCTGATACCATGGCACTTTTTCCATGGAAAAAGTGTGTATGAGACAATTAATAGCAAACACATGAAATATTATTAAGCACACTGATATACTCCACTAGTTTGCATAAAAAAATAAGCTGTGTATTTACTTCACATGTCGATCTCACAGCCTCTTCCTGTTTGGATTTATGCATTAACCAGACTTTTTTTTTTCCATAGCGACTTACACAAGAGGCAACAATTGTCAAACAGCCAACGATATTCATAATATGCAATGCCAGGTTTATTAGACAACCTGATTAAGGAAGCAGTCTAGAGAAGAGGAAAGCATAAAAGACTTATAGTGCAAATAAGCTGCAATGTGGGCCAGACCTTATGTTGGTAGTCAAAAGCCTGTCTACGTGATTCTAAACCTGGTCAGCACAGTGTTTTCATGTCCCTGTTCAAAGATCAAGTTGAGCTCCAGAGGAAGAAGAGGGATGGCCTGGGGCGCTGCCCCCAGCAGAGAGAGCCCGTGCTGGGCATCCCGCTCTGAGACTCATGAGCTCTGAAGAAGAAAAGCCAGGGAACCATAACAATACAATTTTTTTTACCCTTTGCCTTCTTTTTTCATGGCTAGGGTACAAAGGCATGCTTTGGTGTCAAACCTCTCTCTATTTACTTATTTATTTATTTATTTGAACATTTGGGAGCAACGCGGCCTCTCAGGAGTTTTAGCCAAGTTTCTCAGGAGTTTTGGCCGAGTAACACAAGGCTAAATTATCCTCGCTGTTTTTTCCACCAGAGGTGGTTTTCGTTAGCACTAAACGAAGGGCTTCATTACCGGTGTGTCCTCACTCAAACTGCCCCACCAAAAGGGCACGCGAACAAATTTATAAACCTAAATTAACTCCATGATGAAGGTCAAGAGCAGCAGATCTGTACAGAGGTACTTCTAATGATCACATTGTATTGAAGACATATGCTTTCCTTCAGTGCATGTTGGACTTTGGTGGGATGGCCTGGTTTTACACAAACACTTCGGCCTCTAAAGTCCAGCAGATAATGATGTTACTGATGGAACAAATAGATCACATCCCATAATGATGCCAGATAAATGACAAGGTAAGGAAACTAACAAGCGCACTTGTTTGTAGCCGTTGTTCTTTTTTTGGAACACCTTATATTGGTCTAAAAATTGCTTCTTGGTTCCTACTGTGAATTTGTTAGTTTTCCTAACAAAGCACCCTGAACTGAACAACTTTTATTGTGGAGGGTCAGCGGGCGACAGACAGGGGAAACAAAGGGAAGAGAGCTTTCATGGACTTTTAGTTTGTTTCTCTTAGTTACCTGTTTCCTGTGTTCCTTAAGCCTTGTTTACACTGCACGCGTCTGCGGTGCGTTACGGCTGCGACACGGCTATATGATCTTAACGCGTAACATTAGTACATTAACTTGGGTTAAGTCTTATAATGGTTTTCTATGGGAGGAAAAGGCTTAACGTGTTATTAAACACGTTAAAATCATATTCTTGGCTCATCTGATTTTTTGCACATAGTATACTTTATTAGTATTATATTTAGTGAGTTTGGTTGGTTAAAATCACTGTCTTAGTACACGTTAAGCTTTTTTCACGTTAAGCGTTTTAGAATGTCCCCGACGCGGCTACCGGAGCTGATCCGCGGCCACTCTAGTCAATGCTTGTGTTTACACCAGACGTGCCGCGGCACATTTCAGAAGTGGCCCAGAAGTGGCTCGCCGCGCTGCTTCGCTAAAGATAGGCGCCTTGCCTATTTCTGATGGACGCCGCGTCGAAGCCGCGCAGTAAATACAAAATAAAAGTCCAAAATGGTCCAAAATCCAAAGTCCAAATCCTGTCAATTTCAAAATAAACACCCTGTGCTATCATGTGTGATAGCAAAAACACAACTAAAAAACAGAATTAAACTGGACAAAACAAACATTTAACCCATGTTAGAACACACACAAAACAAAACAAAAAAATTGAGAAAGACAACGTAGGACAGGCAAATGACGTGGTCTCACGAATTCGGTCGCTTCACTCCTAAAATGCTCCTGGTGTGAGTTGGCACCGCCTAGGGGACGGAACAAAACCTCGCCAGAGCCGTGACGTGCCGCAGACGTGTGCAGTGCAAACAAGGCTTTGGTCCCCGCCAGTCCTTAGTTGCCATGGATATTAATTTAACGATCACACCCGCTAGACTTTGAGTTAGTTATCTTTGAGTCCCTCAGTTTCCTCAGTTCTTTCTTCTAGTATTGTTTGTGCTATGCCTGTTGTTACGTTGAGTTTGAGTTGAGTTTTCATATTTTGGTTTACCTGAGTATGCTTTGCTTAATAAATCGTGATGCTATTTTGAACCCCTTGGCCTATCTTCATCATATTTGGACTTAAAGGGTTACATTGCGTTATAAAACACTACATTCAAGGGCCATTTTAACACTTTATAAGGCAGAGGTACTTACAAAGGTAAGTCTTACAAATCAATACTAAATCACTGTTTAGTGTTAAAATGTACGATACTTGTAAGATGCCTTTAGGCTGAGGAGTGTCGGATTGGCAGGTTGAGGAGAGATCTTGAGGATTTCGTCTGAAGTTGTTGCCAGTCTTTTCTATGTTGGATGTTGAGCACATGGCTGGTTTGTAGGCCGAGGCCTGCAGCAAGGAGACGTCTGTTCAGTGGTCCAGAAGCAAGGACAGAGAGGGAGTGGCATTGTTCTCTAGCTTTTAACCTCTGGTCAAAGTCCAACCTCTTAAAGTTGATGTAGCCAATGAAGGTGTTGTATTTCCGTGCGACAACACACCTCCTGTCAGGGCTTTTATGACCAAGAAAGATTAACAAGCTGAGTTTTTGAACAAGAACTATTAAAGATCCTTGTAATACTGATGTGTTGCACAGGTATGGACTTAAAACATAAATTACCAAATAGGAATCGAAATTTGGAGTCCGTAGATACCAAACATGCTACCCGTGTGATTTCAGATAACTATACATTGCAGCTCTGGAATATTAATACCAAAATAGTTCAAAAGAGAAAATGAATACATAGAATAAAGCCTATAAAAGGAAAGTCATGAGATGGGAAACTTGGATACATGTTTATACATTTCCCAAGTGCTTATACAGAGAATATATAGGATTAAGAGAGTTTATTTGTCCTTCTCAGAAAGAATGAGTCACTACAACATTCTTTCTGATCGTAAAACTACCATGTATCTGTAACAGGACACCTAGTTCTGCCTGAGTGTTTTAGCTACATTTGGGAGGTTGGTTGCAGTTTTACGGGGATGGGTTCACAGAACTTTGATAGAGTGAGTTATGGGTAATTCATTAAATATAATGAATAATTGTGTGCCTGATTGGTCCAGGCGCTACACCTGAGTATGCTTTGCTTAATAAATCGTGATGCTATTTTGAACCCCTTGGCCTATCTTCATCATATTTGGACTTAAAGTGTTACATCGCGTTATAAAACACTACATTCAAGGGCCATTTTAACACTTTATAAGGCACATTTATAAAAGGTACTTAAATGTCCAAATGAACTAAGGCCTAATCCTGGCTTAATTTAATTTAAATGCTATTTTTCAACAGAATGGCAGGGAAAGTCTAACAAACACACTCACAGTGTAGTACGGCAGGTGTTGTCTGTGGCCCTGCTCCATAATGTATATGACATCGGGGAGGCTGGGCAGTCGTGTGTGTGAGCGGAGCACAGGAACGGCTCACTGTCGGACACACATGTCAGGGCCGTCTCAACCTCGCCTCTCCACGGAGCAGTCGAACACACGCCTGACAAATCTGTACAAGCAGTCATCTGCTCACTCAGCTGTGCACACACACACTTATACGAAAAAACAGAAACGCTGCTTCACAGTGAGAAAAGTCACAGCGATCAATGGCAGACTACAGAAGATATGCCAAATACTCTCTTCCTCAATGTTTTATCATTGTGTTGTTGATTGAAGATATGTTGTTTAATATGCAGTAGACAATAAAGCTGAGTTCATGACTTCAATACCCAGACAATGTATGAATTCATAAAATACGTATACCTTATATGCAGTGTAACTTGCTTTGGATAAAAGCGTCTGCCATATGTATAAATGTAAATGTGAATCTGTTGAAACAACCTCCACATTGTGTTTTTCAAAATTAATATTTTGTTATTTTTCTTCATTCTCACACTTAGAGAGTATTTACATGAAGCATTTACCATCATTTGTCGTACTGCCTTTAATCGAAGATGACTGTAATTAAAGGTATAGTTAACCAAAAAATGAAAATTCTGTCATCATTTACTGACCCTCATGTCATTCCAAAAGATTTTCGTTCATCTTTAGAACACATATGAATATATTTTTGATGAAATCTGAGAGATTTCTGTCCCTTCATAGACTGCCTTTGCAACTGAAAATTTGACGCTTCAAAAGTTCATGAAGAGATCCTAAATCTAATCCACACGAATTAAGCAGTTTAGTCCAAATTTTATGAAGAGACTCGATCACTATATATGATGAACAGATTGAATTTAGGCTTTTATTCACATATAAACATTGATCAACTCACACATCAGCTGTGGTAAACTGAAGCTCAAGCATGTTCGCTTGATGTGCGAGAACCAATGAGGTTCATTCTCATGTTACGCAGCACGTTTGAGCTTCAAGAACCAATGAGGTTCATTCTCACGTTACGCAGCACGTTTGAGCTTCCTCAAGAACCAATGAGGTTCATTCTCATGTTACGCATCACGTTTGAGCTTCCGCAAGAACCAATGAGGTTCATTCTCGTGTTACGCAGCACGTTTGAGCTTCCTCAAGAACCAATGAGGTTCATTTTCATGTTACGCATCAAGTTTGAGCTTCTGCAAGAACCAATGAGGTTCATTCTCATGTTACGCAGCACGTTTGAGCTTCAAGAACCAATGAGGTTCATTCTCACGTTACGCAGCACGTTTGAGCTTCCTCAAGAACCAATGAGGTTCATTCTCGTGTTACGCAGCACGTTTGAGCTTCCGCAAGAACCAATGAGGTTCATTCTCGTGTTACGCAGCACATTTGAGCTTCCTCAAGAACCAATGAGGTTCATTCTCATGTTACGCAGCACATTTGAGCTTCCTCAAGAACCAATGAGGTTCATTCTCATGTTACGCAGCACATTTGAGCTTCCTCAAGAACCAATGAGGTTCATTCTCGTTACGCATCACGTTTGAGCTTCCGCAAGAACCAATGAGGTTCATTCTCGTGTTACGCAGCACGTTTGAGCTTCCTCAAGAACCAATGAGGTTCATTCTCATGTTACGCATCACATTTGAGCTTCCTCAAGAACCAATGCGGTTCATTCTCGTGTTACGCATCACGTTTGAGCTTCAACAAGAGTCAATGAGGTTCATTCTCGTGTTACGCATCACGTTTGAGCTTCCACAAGAACCAATGAGGTTCATTCTCGCGTTACGCAGCACATTTGAGCTTCCTCAAGAACCAATGAGGTTCATTCTCACGTTACGCATCACGTTTGAGCTTCCGCAAGAACCAATGAGGTTCATTCTCGCGTTACGCATCACGTTTGAGCTTCCGCAAGAACCAATGAGGTTCATTCTCGCGTTACACAGCACGTTTGAGCTTCCTCAAGAACCAATGAGGTTCATTCTCATGTTACGCATCACGTTTGAGTTTCCTCAAGAACCAATGCGGTTCATTCTCGTGTTACGCATCACGTTTGAGCTTCCTCAAGAACCAATGAGGTTCATTCTCGTGTTACGCATCACGTTTGAGCTTCCGCAAGAACCAATGCGGTTCATTCTCATGTTACGCATCACGTTTGAGCTTCCTCAAGAACCAATGAGGTTCATTCTCGTGTTACGCATCACGTTTGAGCTTCCTCAAGAACCAATGAGGTTCATTCTGGTGTTACGCATCACGTTTGAGCTTCCTCAAGAACCAATGTGGTTCATTCTCGTGTTACGCATCACGTTTGAGCTTCCTCAAGAACCAATGCGGTTCATTCTCGTGTTACGCATCACGTTTGAGCTTCCTCAAGAACCAGTGAGGTTCATTCTCGTGTTACGCATCACGTTTGAGCTTCCGCAAGAACCAATGAGGTTCATTCTCATGTTACGCAGCACGTTTGAGCTTCAACAAGAGCCAATGCGGTTCATTCTCATGTTACGCATCACGTTTGAGCTTCCTCAAGAACCAATGAGGTTCATTCTCGTGTTACGCATCACGTTTGAGCTTCCTCAAGAACCAATGAGGTTCATTCTGGTGTTACGCATCACGTTTGAGCTTCCTCAAGAACCAATGCGGTTCATTCTCGTGTTACGCATCACGTTTGAGCTTCCTCAAGAACCAGTGAGGTTCATTCTCGTGTTACGCATCACGTTTGAGCTTCCGCAAGAACCAATGAGGTTCATTCTCGTGTTACGCAGCACGTTTGACCTTCAACAAGAACCAATGAGGTTCATTCTGGTGTTACGCATCACGTTTGAGCTTCCTCAAGAACCAATGTGGTTCATTCTCGTGTTACGCATCACGTTTGAGCTTCCTCAAGAACCAATGCGGTTCATTCTCGTGTTACGCATCACGTTTGAGCTTCCTCAAGAACCAATGAGGTTCATTCTCGTGTTACGCATCACGTTTGAGCTTCCTCAAGAACCAATGTGGTTCATTCTCGTGTTACGCATCACGTTTGAGCTTCCTCAAGAACCAATGAGGTTCATTCTGGTGTTACGCATCACGTTTGAGCTTCCTCAAGAACCAATGAGGTTCATTCTGGTGTTACGCATCACGTTTGAGCTTCCTCAAGAACCAATGTGGTTCATTCTCGTGTTACGCATCACGTTTGAGCTTCCTCAAGAACCAATGCGGTTCATTCTCGTGTTACGCATCACGTTTGAGCTTCCTCAAGAACCAATGTGGTTCATTCTCGTGTTACGCATCACGTTTGAGCTTCCGCAAGAACCAATGAGGTTCATTCTCATGTTACGCAGCACGTTTGAGCTTCAACAAGAGCCAATGAGGTTCATTCTCATGTTACGCATCACGTTTGAGCTTCAACAAGAGCCAATGAGGTTTATTCTCGTGAACTAACCCTTTAAAATGAAATGAATCATGGCTTCACAGTAATATTTACTGTAAAACAGCAAAGACAATCTAGAGAACTACATTTCTGAGAATAATGAAAATGATCCAAATCAGATAGAACGATAGATAGAACGATAGATAGAACAATAGATAGAACAATAGATAGATAGATAACAATAAGACAAACAGCAGACAGACAGAACGATAGACAGTTAGATGTAGATCTGCAGAGAAAGAGAGTGTAAGACAGCAGTGCTGAAGGTCTCTCGGGGCAGGATTATGTGTCTGTATGCCCCAGGCAGAGCTGTTCTGAGGGGGGATTAGGCCTCCAGACCTGCTCCCCGGCTGGATTACCTCTCACTGCCTGACTCTCCTCCTCTCAAACACTCCACTGAATCTCCAGCAGACCTCAGACACATCTGCATCTCGTCCTCTGCACCAATTACTCTGTGATACATGTGGAAAAACACAAGTTTATTTGATGAACTGAGCCGATGAGCTCCTCGTTATTGATGAATATAAGGGTTACAGTATTAAAAATGGCAATTATAGACATGCTATATATTCATATATTCCATTTGCCCTCTTGCTCTCACCTCGGCAGTTCAACCGGACAAATTCCAACATCTCAGAGCAAGGATTCTTCTTCCTCCAAATATTAAGCTCAGTCCCTGGCGCTGCATTACTTGACGAGCAGAATAAAGTGTGGCATATATTTGTCCCCGTGTCACTGATCGACCGTGGCTGGATATTACTCAACTGTGCAGGTGAGTTAGCGCAGATATTGTTAAAATTCTAAAGGTCAGTCCCAGAGCTGCTTGTTGCTGTTCGCGGTTCCACTCGAGTGAAGACGGAGTACGAAGCATCAGCTTGTGTGATTTGCAAGTCTGCCAAGCTGCAAAGATACCGTTTTTACATCTGTGCATTTGAATCTTATTTTTATATATAAAGTCCCAGAATTCTGTACAGCTGCACTCTAAATTATCTACAATAAAAAGGTCAATTTAATTGACTGTAGCATTAAGAAAATACATTTTATTTTCTATTTACATCAGTTCAGTTTTAAAACCCAGTGAGCTGCCTTGATGTCAGTTGTATACATAGGCAGCACCCTTCTAAGGGAACATCCAAACTAATGATTTACATAAGCAGCAACTCCAGAGCAGGGTTATTATTAACTAAAACTTAAAAAAAATAATAATAATAAAATAAAATATTACAAAAACTTAAGAAACATCACTTAGTTGCCAAAACAACATTCCTCATTTTGATTTAGTTTTACTTATAATTACAACTGGAAAAATGGATAAAAACTATATAGACATATTTAAAAACAATTTTAAAAAATGGCAAAAACACAATACAAATTAAAATCTAATTTAAAATATTAAAAATATATATATAATTGTATCTTGATGACACTACACTCTAAAAAATGGTGGGTTAAAAACAACCCAAGTTGGGCTGAAAATGGACAAACAAAGAGGTTGGGTTAAATGTTTCCTCAACCTGCTGGGCAGTTTTATTTAACTCAACTATTGTTTCAAAATTACTGTATTTCTTGCTTAAAATGAACCCAAAATAGGTTGGAAATTAAGAAACCGAAACATAATTACTAGAAGCAACAATAATAATCAAAAGGTGAATATTTATTAATAAGCAATTTAATTAATGTTTAATTATTATTCATTAAACATTACTAAATGTTAATTTATTAAACATTATTGGTTCATTTTAAGCAAGCAATACAGTAATTTTAAACAATAGTTGAGTTAAATAAAACTACCCAGCAGGTTGGGCAAACATTTAACCAAACTTGGGTTGTTTTTAACCCAGCATTTTTTAGCTTAAAATAACACTGATCCAGAATTTGATGTTTGCATATTGCTAAACTAACAATGCAATAAATTTTAAATAAATATTATTCTATTCTATTATTCTAATAATATATTATATTATTAATTTTCAAATAAATAATTGTTCTAATAAACATAAAAATGCATTATTTTTTTTTAATTACTTCATACTATTTTTGTTACCTTTCAGTATTGAATGAATTAAAATTATATTTATAATCAAAATAAATTTCAATTCATCCACCACCCTGAATGATTTTTTAGGGCATTCTGGGATTGCTTTCCATGTTTCACTGAAGGATACATGCAATTCTGAATTTGAGCTCAAGCAAATCTTACCTTATCAAGTCAAGTCACCTCTATTTCTATAAAACTTTATACAATACAGATTGTTTCAAAGCAGCTTTACAGTGATAAATCAATGATGCAAACAGAATTCAATTCTGCGGTAAAGCAGCTCTAAAAAGACAATAGTGTCATTGTTCAGCTGAAGTCAGTTCAGTGTTATCTGCTCTTTGGAACACCTATGATCCCTTAAAATACTGTCTTGGTAGTAGCTCACTAGGATTTGTAACTAAGCTATTATGTTACAGGGAATACACCGATATAAAAAATATACATATCACACATGGTTCCTGCCAGCTTATGATGTGGATCTCACAACAGCTACGCAGTTAACTCGGTAACACGCATTTAATTGGCCCTGTCTGAGAATGGAAACGTGTTTTACAGTATTGAATCTTGAAATAGAATAAATACACTTGGCACGCTCATTATTACTAATCCTGAGAGGCTAGCACAAGTGTGTGTGTGGTGGGATGCAGACAGTTGGCAAGCGTGTGCTGCAGCTCCTTAACAAGCCCGACACACACTCTTACACACACACACTATGCTCTAACCCTCACACTGGGGGTCAGTGACCTGCATATATTAGGCAAACCATCGAATGCAAATGAGTCTGCTTGGCTTGTCCTCTCCCCCTTCCTCTGCTCCAAACACAATAATGGTCTTAAACAAACTCTCACTTTTCCCAATCTGGGTTTAAGTTGAAGTTCAGTGTCATGTCACGCCTACAGGCCTCTTTTTGCCATATTCGTGTGTAATATACATTACATACACTCTGTGGTTCAATATATCAAAACATGGCATGAAATGCACTGAAGAAAAGTTGGCTTTGAAACAATTTTCACTCAAAAATCGCTAATAAATTGCAAGAAATGTGTTCAGTAGAAAGACTGAAATGGTATGTTCTTGTAAAACATACTCCAATAATCTACGTTTTTATTTACAACTTCTAAAAATAGTTTTTTACATTGCGCACGATATCATTAGTGGTGTTTGCTAAGCATCTATATTCATATTTATGATACATGTATTTCAAATACAAAATAGTATTTTGTAATTTGTATTTGATAGGGTTGATGAAAATGGCTTCGTATTTTGTATCAAAATACTTTAGTGTTTTGTATTTTAAAAAATACTGTAAAATACTTTGTGAGAAGTCTACATGACATCATAAAATTGCAGCCTCTGATTGGTGCCAGTAGTTTGCAGAGACTTTTTGAGATCAGAACAGAAAACTGATCCATATGGAAGAAGGTGGTCAAGGTAAGAAACGTGCAGGCTGCCAGCTTTCCATCATTTTTTTGCATAAATTGCTGTAATTTTTAACAGTTCATGTTAAGTTTTGGTGTTCATTTTGATAGCCTAGGCTAAATAGTTTACCAATTTACAATTTACATTCTTGAAAACAATTATACCGCACAGCCCCCTATATTGTCAGAGTTGCTGAGGCAAAGTAGGCCCTTTGTTACCAAACACCAAGTGACTAAACTAGGAAACTGTTGGTTACTTTAAACTAACCTTCATCTGGGAGATCACAGGGATATGTTAATATTTGATCTGTTAAAGCCACAATATGTACATTTTCGCCCTAGAGGTTGCTTATTCAAAACAAAGGCGTAGCTTGATGACGGAATCATGGGAGGTGTTGTTTTCACGTCTACAGCCGGTGGAAAAGAATCAGGACGGGACTCAGGCAGAAATCATGTTCATGGATGAGATTATTAACGTTACTATAGTATGAAGCAGAGCATGGCCGAGTGCTGTGAGAGCTGAACGAGCTTCCGCTTCTTCCGGTCAAGCGTATGTGGGGTAAAGCAGCGCTGTTTTATCATATTAGATACATTTGTGTGTTGAAAGTTGTTAGTGCTACTCCGTGCATTCGCTCTGTGGCTGCTGTAAGACACTTGTTGCACACTGCAGTAAGCTAGATCAATAATAATCATGGTAAAACATGGTACATGCTGTAAATCGAGAAAACAAGATTAATACAAAAAGACTTAATGTGTTGAGCTATATAACATAAGTAGTTCTCTGGATTTAAACATTCTTGGAAACATTTGTGATAATGTAAGTACACAAATCAACAAAATACAAATCAATACTAAAAATGCTCCCTTGTAAAAGTATTTTTAGTATTTTATTTTGATACACTTAAAATTAAGGTATTTGGTATTTTATTTTAAAATACATTTTGATGTATTTTTGCCCAACCCTGTCTATATTACTGGCTCAAACTTCTGGTTAGGGATTTGAATAAAGCCATTACCCGCACACCTGTGTGTCCCGACCAGTTGCAGCAGGCCAACAACGAGCAATCTGTCTGAAAGCAAAAAAAGGTGCAATAGGAGCCAATTGGAAGATATTTGCTGTTGAACATACAGTTGTGTAGAGTGAGATCGCACACCAATCGACCACCCATAACACTCCTGAGAATGCATAGCAACGCCCTGGCAACCACACCCAACACCCTTGTTTTGGATGGACAAGCACCACTCACATTTTATTCAGAACATGTAAAAATACTATACCATAAATTTTCATAAAATTTTGATCATAAAATTGGCCACAGAACAAAAAAATCTTCATAGCATCTTAAACAGTTAAATAGCTAAATAGCAATGATACTAAAAGGAGATTAAACAGAGACTTGGATGGATGGATGGAAACAAGCAGTAGATAGACGATAGACAGACTGACAGACAGAAAGATAGACAGATAGATAGATAGATAGAACCTGAATTCCGGAATTGTTTGGACGTTTTTTAAATTCGAATAAAAAGAAAACTAAAAGACTTTCAAATCACATGAGCCAATATTTTATTCACAATAGAACATAGATAACATAAATGTTTAAACTGAGAAATTTTACAATTTTATGCACAAAATGAGCTCATTTCAAATTTGATGCCTGCCACAGGATTTTAAAATAGTTGGGATGGGGGCATGTTTACCATGGTGTAGCATCTCCTCTTCTTTTCAAAACAGTGTGAAGACATCTGGGCATCGAGGTTATGGGTTTCTGGAGTTTTGGTCTTGGAATTTAGTCCCATTCTTGCCTGATACAGGTTTCCAGCTGCTGAAGAGTTCTTGGTTGTTTTTGACGTATTTTTCGCTTAATTATGCACCAAATGTTCTCTATAGGTGAAAGATCTGGACTGCAGGCAGGCCAATTCAGCACCCGGACTCTTCTACAACGAAGCCATGCTGTTGTAATAGCTGCAGTATGTGGTTTTGCATTGTCCTGCTGAAATACACAAGGCCTTTCCTGAAATAGACGTCGTCTGGAGGGAAGCATATGTTGCTCTAAAACCTTTATATACCTTTCAGCATTCATAGTGCCTTCCAAAACATGCAAGCTCCCCATACCATATACACTTATGCACCCCCATACCATCAGAGATGCTGGCTTTTGAACTGAACGCTGATAACACGCTGGAAGGTCTCCCTCCTCTTTAGCCCGGAGGACACGGTGTCCGTGATTTCCAACAAGAAAGTCAAATTTGGACTCGTCTGACCATAGACCACTTTTCCACTTTGAAACAGTCCATTTTAAGTGAGCCTTGGCCCACAGGACACAACGGCACTTCTGGACCATGTTCACGTATGGCTTCCTTTTTGCATGATAGAGCTTTAGTTGGCATCTGCAGATGGCACAGCGGATTGTGTTTTCCGACAGTGGTTTCTGGAAGTATTCCTGGGCCCATTTAGTAAAGTCATTGACACAATCATGCTGATGAGTGAAGTAGTGTCATCTGAGGGCCTGAAGACCACGGGCATCCAATAAAGGTCTTCGGGCCCTCAGACGACACTGCATCACTCATCGGCATGATTGTGTCAATGACATTACTAAACGGGCCCAGAAATACTCATGAGAGATTCTGCCTCTCTAAGACATCCCTTTTATAGCTAATCATATTACAGACCTGATATCAATTAACTTAATTAGTTGCTAGATGTTCTCCCAGCTGAATCTTTTCAAAATTTCTTGCTTTTTCAGCCATATTTTGCCCCGTGCCAACTTTTTTGAGACCTGTAGCAGGCATCAAATTTGAAATGAGCTCATTTAGTGGATAAAAGTGTAAAAATTCTCTGTTTAAACATTTGTTTTGTTATTTTTTTTTTACAAAACCCATTGCTTAATTTCTGAAGGCCTTTATTAACCCCCCTGGAGCCGTATGGGTTCCTTTTTTGATGGATGGATGCATTTTTTGGGCTTCAAAATCTCGCCCCCCATTCACTCCCATTACAAAGCTTGGAAGAACCAGGATATTTTTAAATATATCTCTGATTGTGTTTGTCTGAAAGAAGATAGTCATATTATACACCTAGAATGGCTTGAAGGTAAGTAAATCATGGGATAATGTTCTATTGTGAATAAAATATTGGCTCAAGTGGTTTGAAAGTCTTTTAGTTTTCATTTTATTCAAATTTAAAAAAACATCCCAACATTTCTGGAATTCGGGTTGTAGATAGATAGATAGAATGACAGATAGATAGATGGAAAGAATGACCGACAGAACGACAGGTAAAACAATAGATAAAATGATAGATAGATTTATATATCGGCTGTTTATTTATTTTGTAAAAAGGCATGAACTCACACCAGTCATTATCATCACATCCAGCCTTAAACTAGTCTAGTGACAACAGAATGAACCACATTTTTCTCATCATCACTATATAAACTTGCCACAAACAGTTTAGCACAAAAATGCACGTATGCAAGACTAGCTTGACAACATATGACTGGTTAACCCATTAAGGCACAGATTTGTTCAAAGGATGTCTATTATATGCACAGTTGTTTGTTTCAACATACTGTGCAGTTCTAATGCAATTATTAAGCAGTGAAGTTGCCAGGTGCGTGCATTACCCAGCAATAAGTCAAAAGCTCTTCCTAAGTTGTCTCCTTGTACGGCACCCAAAAAATATGCACGGATGGTAAACGAGCAGCTTAAACTGGGTTCCAGCTGTCTGTGTTTGTCAAAGAGACGGACATTCTAATGGAGAGTCGATTTGTTTTGCATTGCAATTGCGAGCTTCCATAAAACCATGACCAATTAACACAATAACATG
This sequence comes from Ancherythroculter nigrocauda, assembly GCA_036281575.1. Classification (NCBI taxonomy): domain Eukaryota; kingdom Metazoa; phylum Chordata; class Actinopteri; order Cypriniformes; family Xenocyprididae; genus Ancherythroculter; species Ancherythroculter nigrocauda. The sequence continues at coordinate 2,736,396 of VTFQ01000021.1, read as the reverse complement.
TCCAGAGTCTTCAGTAAATGAACACAGCCGCGTGTTTATATGCACACACCCACGCACGAGCACACACACACACCCTCAAACCGCTCGCTGGCACACATATGTGGGCTCTCTGAATGTTGGCAGCGTGTTAGTCTTGCAGCGGAGTGGATAAGATGTGCTGTCAGGTCTTGTCTGCAGGCAGTGTACGTGTATTCCCTGCCACAGAGACTAAATAGGAGTTTAATTCTGTTAACAGCCAGTTCACTGCGAACTCTGCGGGGCCCGGGCCCCCGGTCCACCAGGCGGTAGAAGCCCGTGGAGGAGCGATAACTGCTGGGAGCCAAATAAAAAATCGATGAAAAGCTTCGCTGATACGGGTGGAGTTTAACGGCGATTTCTGCTTTACTCTCTCCAGACCTGAGCTGGGGAAAGCGCCATTGATTTTCCCTCTCTCTGCATCTTAGCCTTGTTCTCTTTCAATAAATATCAGCCGTACGTACGTGCAACGAGGTGCGAAACGCGTCAACCTACACTTCAGGACTTACGCTTGTGTCTTGCAGTAGGACTGTCGGTCAGCGGCGTTTGGAAGTCGAATTTTGTACCTCTCAGCCGCTAGTTCAGAGGATTCCTCATTCTCGCAACTGAGCTATTCTCTGTGCATTCGCTGACAATGGACATGTGCCCATGTTTTATTCAGCTCCCTTTAGATCAATAATGCACTGTGAAGAAGAGTCCTGGAGAGAGAGAGAGAGAGAGAGAGAAAGAGGGAGAGGTATAAGAGTCAGAACATCATTGCACACAAACTCACAGACTGAACGAATAAAGACTAAAATCTTATTTCTACAGCATCAGCTTCATTTAGCTTCAGTTGTGTCTCCCTCTTCAGGACACAATAAATCAAACTCTAATCTTCAACATTCTGCATGTTCTCTTCATGAGACCCAATTTTAAAGCAACTTTTCAAAGCAACTTTTGGTTTTTTTTTCCAACAGAAAATAAAAAAATAATTCAAAATATTAATGGTCAATTCACCCAAAAATGAAAATTATCCCATGATTTACTTACCTTCAAGCCATTCTAGGTGTATAATATGACTATCTTCTTTTAAGACAAACACAATCGGAGATATATTTAAAAATATCCAAGCTTTGGATATTTTTTGGATATCCAATCCAAGCTTTGTAATGGGGGGCGAAATTTTGAAGCCCAAAAAATGCATCCATCTATCAAAAAAAGGAACCCATATGGCACCAGGGGGGTTAATAAAAGCCTTCCGAAATGAAGCAATGGGTTTTGTAAAAAAATATACATATTTAAAGGTGCCCTAGATTGTTTTTTTACAAGATGTAATATAAGTCCTAGGTGTCCCCTGAATGTGTCTGTGAAGTTTCAGCTCAAAATACCCCATAGATTTTTTTTAATTCATTTTTTTAGCTGCCTATTTTGGGGCATCATTAACTATGCACTGATTTTTTCAGCACGGCCCCTTTAAGAGATGCGCTTCCTCTGCCACACGAGCTGTCGACTATATTACAGCGCAATTACAAAGTTCACACAGCTAATATAACCCTCAAATGGATCTTTACAAGATGTTCGTCATGCATGCTGTATGCATGCTTCGAATTATGTGAGTAAAGTATTTATTTAGATGGTTACGTTTGATTCTGTGTGAGTTTGAGGCTATATGCTCTGTGGCTAAAGCTAACATTACACACTGTTGGAGAGATTTATAAAGAATGAAGTTGTGTTTATGAATTATACAGACTGCAAGTGTTTAAAAATGAAAATAGCGACGGCTCTTGTCTCCGTAAATACAGTAAGAAACGATGGTAACTTTAACCACATTTAACAGTACATTAGCAACATGCTAATGAAACATTTAGAAAGACAATTTACAAATATCACTAAAAATATCATGATATCATGGATCATGTCAGTTATTATTGCTCCATCTGCCATTTTTCGCTGTTGTTCTTGCTTGCTTACCTTGTCTGTGCACAGATCCAGCCGTTAATACTGCCTTTCATTGTCTAATGCGTCGAATGGGCTGGCATTATGCAAATATTGGGGTCATACATATTAATGATCCCGACTGTTACGTAACAGTCGGTGTTATGTTGAGATCCGAGTGTTTTCCGGAAGTCTTTTAAACAAATGAGATTTACATAAGAAGGAGGAAACAATGGGGTTTGAAACTCAATGTATGTCTTTTCCATGTACTGAACTCTTGTTATTCAACTATGCCGAGGTAAATTCAAATGCTGATTCGAGGGCACCTTTAAAACTAAAGCTTATGGCAGATGACCATCTTTAAAGCCTTAAAAATTTTAAAATATCTTGTTTCGTGACCGGTGTTTTGTTTTGCTCTATCCTCTGCACTTCTGCATTCGTCATTATGTCATGCGCCGGGTCAGAGGTTACTCTTCCGCCACAAATCAATCGTCTGCCGGAAGCTAGTTATTATAGTTAATAAAGTTTTAAATATGGATATTTTTCTTATAAAACTAATCGCTTTGCTTTAAAAGGCCTTTATTAACCCCCTGGAGCCATATGGAATATTTTTATGATGGATGTATGCATTTTTTTTGGGGCTTCAAAATCCAGAGGTGTGAAGTATTTGAGTAAACGTAATTAGTTACTGTACTTAAAGGGTTAGTTTACCCAAAACTGAAACTGCTGTCTTTAATTACTCACCCTCATGTCATTCCACACACGTAAGACATTCATTCATCTTCATCCATCCTCAGAACACAAATAAAGATATTTTTGATAAAATTTGATGGATCAGTGAGGCCTCCATTGACAGCAAGATAATTTACACTTTTAGATGCCCAGAAAGCTACTAAAGACATATTTAAAACAGTTTGACTACAGTGGTTCAACCTTAATGTTATGAAGCGACAAGAATACTTTTTGTGAGCCAAAAAAAACAAAATAATGACTTTATTCAACAATATCTAGTGATGGACGATTTCAAAACACTGCTTCATGAAGCTTCGAAGCTTTACAAATCTTTTGTTTCGAATCAGTGATTTGGATTAGCAGGTTAGCAGCATTAGCAGGTAGTTGCTGATCACAGGTGTTTGATTTATGAGATGAGGACATTATTTTATTACATTATTTTATTTATCCGTTATATTGACAAGACCTTTTTGAAGGATATTGGTTTACCTTTTTGTGCACTGTAGCTTAACTGAGAATTGAGAGTTTGTAGATGTTGTGTCGACCTTGATTTATTACAATATTTAGGTGTTCAGTTTTACTTTGATTTTAGAAAATAAACATGATTTCTCATCTTACAAATCAATTGCATGTCCGGCATGTCTCTGTTGAGGACTAGTGCATCTTTGAGCCTACATTCAGTACAAGTAAAATACTTAAGTACTGTTAAAATCAGATACTCTGAAGACTTTTGCTCAAGTTGTTTTGGAATTGGTGACTTGTAACTTGTAATGGAGTCATTTTCACTGTAAGGTATCTGTACTTTTACTCAAGTATGGTTTTCAGGTACTCTTTACACCTCTGTCCCCATTCACTACCATTATAAAGCTTGGAAGAGCCAGGATATTTTTAAATATATCTCTGATTGTGTTCGTCTGAAAGAAGATAGTCATATACACCTAGGATGGTTTGAGGGTGAGTAAATCATGGGATAATTTTCAGTTTTGGGTGAACTATCCCTTTAATTAATCTACAATAGCAACACTGCTATGTAGGAAATGTGCTGCATGAAACAGCGGTCACTGTACACAAACATCTGACCTCAGAATGCAGCAATTGACCAATCAGAATCGAATATTCCTGAGACACATGGAATTATTTACAATTCTAAACAGTTTGTGCTAATTGGAGACATTTAATTCCATATGAAAAAGCCCTACAGCAGCTCGTATCCTGTGACTCGGGTCCCCAGTGTCGCACGCAAGAGTGACAAAGCTTCCATCTGTCAGCGAGGACCAGAGGTCTCAGAAAAGGCCAGACCTGCACTGAGGGCCGATCCAGCCAACAGCAGGGGCCCGGGGACAGAAGACGCACTAAAGAAACAGACAGTCTGTCACACAAACACTGCTGATATCCTGATCTATTATCACCAGACAAGCCTTTAAAAATGAGCCATTCTGATTTTTTATTTTACAGTAGAATTGAGCACTGTAGAGTTGAACAGATCTTATCACTTGGTTGTTCATGGAGGCATTCATGCCATTTACTTGAAATAAAATAAAATACTAATTAACTATAGAAAAAAATGTAAATATTGTGGGCTTTATAAGATGGTATTCAATACTTTTGCACTGATAATAATGAGACTCATCATGCATAAAGATATACTGCTATTTTAATGTATACACTGCCTTGGGTAAATCTTTGCAGGTCCTGCCCTTTTTAGTGTACAAACTGATGTACACTACAGAGTATTATCCGTTTAATGTGAGAGAGTCTCCAAAGACCATTTAAAGACAGTAAATGAAATAAAAAATATTCCATTTACAGGCACTTGGTATGTTATTGTTGATTGCTTCCTAAGGGGAAATGTGCATCTAATTGATGTTTTTGAGCTCTGTGCTGAAATGTATATTTTCTCACCATCAGCTATCATCAATATTTTCAAAATGCCTGGTCACATGGATCCTTCGGCTCTCGTCCTCTCCATGTTGAGCGCGGTCACTGACCCAAAGTGTACAGTTTTGATGCAAATTGATGCTTTGCTCCAAGCAATCAGGATGCAATCTACAAAAACACATTTGTCACTGTAACAAATCACAAAATTAACATGCAACCCCATTTTGCTACGGCTGCTTAAGATAAGTATACTTACAGGATTTCATTCGATGCTCAGTTGATTCTCTCAGTCTAGAGGTGAGCAAATGAAGACGGACAGGCCGAGAGGAGACGATGGAAAGCGATGAAAGAGGAAACAATTGACCTCCTTTGAACCTGGTATTAACATTCGTCTCAGGTGATCCAATCACAGAGACGCGTGTGACCACTTTACATTTGTAGTGTAAATGCTAATGCGCTCTGACAATCAATCAACCTGTCAATCAACAGTTGCTCTGAAACAAGGGTTTAAACTTTGCCGGTTATAGAAAACGTACATATACATTCCAAGACTTCACGGATGTCAATTATAAGAATTTTCTATGTGATGTTGATAAGTTGAAGGGATAGTTCAACCAAAAATGAAATTATCTCATGATTTACTCACCCTCAATCCATCCTTGGTGTATATGACTATCTTCTTTCAGAGGAACACAATCGTAGATATATTTAAAAATATCCTGGCTCTTCCAAGCTTTATAATGGGAGAGAATTGGAGCCATATGGATTACTTTTATGATGGATGGATGCATTTTTTGGGGCTTCAAAATCTCGCCCCCCATTCACTGCCATTATAAATCTTGGAAGAGCCAGAATATTTTTAAATATATCTCTGATAGTGTTGGTCTGAAAGAAGACAGTCATATACACCTAGAATGGCTTGAAGATGAGTAAATCATGGGATAATTTCATTTTTGGGTGAACTATCCCTTTAAGAACTCACAAGTATGGGAACTTTTATGGGAACTCATGAAGTGATGTTCGATAATCAAAGGGTTAATAGAGGTTTCTGAAATTAATAAACAATATAAATTAAATCAATAACTGATTCTCTCAAATATCTGCATTGTGTTAAAGCATGTAAATAAACAGCAGACTGAATATTATCATATAAATCAGGGCTTCCCAAACTATTCATTGTCAAAGCTGAATGTCTTTACTGTCACTTTTGATTAATACAAGGCATGCTTGCTGAATAAAAGTCTTTAAAAAAACATTTACTGAGCCCAAACTTTTGAACGCCACTCATTGCATCACAGCATACCCAAGTTACAAGTAAATATCAATACTTGATTAAGTATTAAGTTGTGTAAAATAAAACAAGCCTTTCTCCATCACTCATACAGCATCCACACGTAAACATATTGCAAACCCCTCTGCGATTACACCGTTTATTAGTGCGACAGGGCCCGAGAAATACCGATGACAAGAAGGCGTTTACAGCAGTGTCTGTGTGTATGTGTGCACAGACTATAACAATGAGAGAAAAAGTGAGAACTGAGCAAAGAACTTTGGTCTCTGAATCCACTTCCTGGAACCGTGCACTGGACTATCCATGCATGGAGAAATGCAACTGACAACGAGTAAAAAACAGTGGCCTTCTTCCCGGTTTTAATTAGTATGTGTGTGTGATTGTATTTTATTTGCAGATGAGGGGTGAGGTGCCGGCAGCGTCGCTCCTGTGACCCACCTTACTGCACACACACGCTCGCTCGCTCTCAGATGCCACTCTGACACTCACCGATCAGCGTAATGAGCTATAGTCACCACAAAAGGTCAGAGGTCAAAGCTATTATACCGCATCTCCCCATTAAAACACAGCAACGTGGCCCGGGCAGCCGTCCTCACCCCTGCTCTCTGCAACCACAATTAAGAGCAGGAACCACTGACCTGAAACACAGCAATTAATATAAAGAAATACAGTTAGTTTAATAGCTGCAGCACAAACACAAAGTAGAGATGCATACTTTGAAAGTGCACTAAACTAATGCAAACATACTTTACATCTGTGATGTCTAAAGATTTGCATTGGTTTATAGTGCTGATTTGATGTGATCAAATAGTCTAAATATTACTATAATAGTCGAAAAGTTTGTGCTCCAAATGTGTCTTGCTGTGATCAGATGCACCATTTTGCACACATGCTGGAACATAAAACAGGTGACAAAATCCCACAGATGTACAATGAAGGAGAAACCAAAGACATATGTTCATTCAGAACCTATTTAAAGGGATAGTTCACCCAAAAATGAAAATTCTGTCATCATTTCCTCCCCCTCAAGTTGTTCCAAACCTGTATACATTTCTTTGTTCTGCTGAACACAAAGGAAGATATTTGGAAGAATGTTTGTAACCAAGCAGATCTCGCCCCCATTATTCTTTGTCCTATTATGGTAATCAATGGGGGGCAAACATTACAAACATTCTTCTAAAAAGATTTTCTTACTCAGTATTTTGTATCTAAACATTCTTAAATCAAGATGCATTTACTTGAGAAGCAAAATGACTGAAGATATTAAGTCTTGTTTACTGAAAATTAGCAAGTCCATGCTTAAAACGAGAAATAAATATCTGTCAGTGGGGTAAGAAAATATATAATCTTGTTTTGCCTTTGAATCATCTTTAAATTACTTTGTTAATTTGACAGATTTTCTTATTTTAAGCACTTAAGTTTGATTTTTCTTCATTTTAAAGGGATAGTTCACCCAAAAATGAAAATTCTGTCATCAAGCAGATCTCGCCCCCTATTGACTACCATAGTAGGAAAAATAATACTATGGTAGTCAATGGGGGGCAAGATCTGCTTGGTTAAAAACATTCTTCAAAATATCTTTCTTTGTGTTCAGCAGAACAAAAAAATTTAAACGGATTTGGAAAAAACTTGAGGGTGAGTAAACGATGACAGAATTTTCATTTTTGGGTGAACTATCCCTTTAATATAATTAATCTTTAAATTGTACCATGTACTCTAAAATGTAATAAACACTGCAAAAAAAAAAAAGATTTTCTTACTCAGTATTTTGTATCTAAACATTCTTAAATCAAGATGCATTTACTTGAGAAGCAAAATGACTGAAGATATTAATTCTTGTTTACTGAAAATTAGCAAGTCCATGCTTAAAACGAGAAATAAATATCTGTCAGTGGGGTAAGAAAATATATAATCTTGTTTTGTCTTTGAATGATCAAGTTAATTTGACAGTTTTTCTTGTTTTAAGCACTTAAGTTTGATTTTTCTTCATTTTAAAGGGATAGTTCACCCAAAAATGAAAATTCTGTCATCAAGCAGATCTTGCCCCCCATTGACTACCATAGTAGGAAAAATAATACTATGGTAGTCAGTGGGGGGCAAGATCTGCTTGATTACAAACATTTTTTCAAATATCTTTCTTTGTGTTCAGCAGAACAAAGAAATTTAAACAGGGTTGGAACAACTTGAGGGGGAGTAAATTATTTTTGGGTGCACTATCCCTTTAAGTAATTTTGCTAAATTTGTCTTTTGATTAATTTTTTTTAGATATTATAGAAAACAAGACAAACGTATGTTTGTACTGATATGTTCATGCACAGAAATACCCTTTTAACTCTTTTAGATGCACAACGACGCCATTAACTCCAATTAATCTGACAACGGATTGCTGGAAGCCTCTGTGAGAATCGGCGCGTAATACAGTAAGATATAACAAACACATTAGATTATTATGGCTGACCTGTTTCTAATGCACATGGCCGAGGAGTTAATTGATATCTGTACGTCTAAAATAGGAGTATAAGAAAGAAGATCCTCCTCATTACCACGAGTCACGGCACATGGCATGCGTCCTTGATGAATTTCAGGCTGTGTTTTCATTAAGGGCAGGATGCTTTTGAGTAATTCCGTCATCCGGCAGCGCCCGCGCGGTGCTCATATTAATACAACAGCCATGAAGCTCTTTGTCGAGGCGTTTCTTTGAGTGTGTCAGGGGACCAGAGATGATGACAAACGGTTGGAGATTTAATCAAACGCCGTTGGCTGAATGAACATGAAGGGAGACAGCGGAAGATAAATGCACTTTACGCAAGGGCAGAGTCGCCGTTAACGGTCTGTGTGCTGCTGGAGAACAGCGCCCTCTGATGGACAACAGTGGAGCAAAACATTAGCATTATGCAGAAGCACAGCGTGAAAAGCAAGATTTAAAGGATTAGTTCACTTTTAAATAAAATTTTCCTCATAATTTACTCACCTCCATGTCATCCAAGATGTTCATGTCATTCTTTCTTCAGAAAGAACTTTAAGAATTTAACGTTTTTGATGAAAACATTCCAGGATTTTGTAAGCTTTTTGAAGAATGCGGAAAGCGGAAACACACGCAAGGTGCGATCTATTTATATAAAACATATACAGTTGTATTTTTTTTTTTTAAATGACCAATCGTTTCGCTAGATAAGACTCTTATTCCTCGTTTGGTATCATTTAAAGCTCTTTGAAGCTGCACTGAAACTGTAATTTTGACCTTCAACCGTTTGGAGTCCATTGAAGTCCACTATAAGGAGAATAATCCTGGAATGTTTCATCAAAAACCTTCATTTCTTTTCGACTGAAGAAAGAATCACATGAACATCTTGGATGACATGGGGGTGAGTAAATTATCAGGAAATGTTTATTTAAAAGTGGACTAATCCTTTAACTACTGTATGTACTGAACCATTTATGCATTTTAGGTGAGAGGTGCCCTGACAATTTTCCCATGATGCGGCTTAATTAGCGTACTTATACACAATGATATGCCATTTTTAGCATAAATAGTGCGAGTTCAAAAAAAATAATACGCTGTGATCCAAAATCGCATAGGCTACTGTATATAGTTTGAAACTAAAAGTTTATTTGGACGAACCATAGACTTCAACTCATACACTAGATGGTAGAAAGTGTATACTATACTCCTGTATTTGCTATGGTGTTTCTTGAGTTTTATGTTGCTAAGGTGTTGTAAAACGTTGCTCAGACGTTGCTTACTGCCTTAAAGGTGCAATATGTACGTTTGCAGTAAAATATCCCCAAAAAAAACACTATTTTATCAAGTAGCTAACATAGCATAATCAGATGCAGCTTTATTTTTATTAACAGTAATACAGAATTTTCTCCATCATTCAATACGTTTAAAAATGAATTGCATGCCATTTATCAACTTTTAATAAAAGTCCCGCTGCTCGTGAAGCGTGTGTTGCGCAATCGCTCCAGCTCCTCGTTCAGCTCCACAACACTCGCTCCTGCTCTGCTTCATGCTATAGTAACGTTAATAATCGCATCCATGAACATGATTTCTACCCGAGTCCTATCCCTATTCTTTTGTACCGTCCGTTGAGGTGAAGACCACATGTCCCAAGATTCAGCTCTCAAACTTGGCGTCATCAAGCAATGCCTTTGTTTTGAATAGGCCTCTAGCGACCTCTTGTGGACAGAAATCCTACATACTGCACCTTTAAGTCAAAATTCATTCTTAAAAAATGTATATAAAAAACAAGTCCACAGGCAATTAAAAACATCTCACGTGGGAGCCATTTTGAATGTAAGTCTATGAAAATCTTTTGCCCAATTTTTTTCAAGTCTGATAGAAAATTTGGGTCTGTTTCTCATCAGGCTTCAGAGCACTTAAAATAGTCTTTTATAATGCTTTATGTAACTTTTGTTTTGTTTTATTAGTATTTATAACATGAACTAAGAATGAACGGCATTTATTAATCTTAGTTAATGTTAATTTCAACGTTTACTAATACATTATGGAAATCAAATATTGTATTTGTTAACATTAGTTAATGCACTGTAAATTAACATGATCAAACAATGAACAGCTGGATTTTTATTAACTAACATTAACAAAGATTAATAAATAGGCTTACTGTAATAAATGTATTGCTCGTTGTGAGTTCATGTTAGTTAATACATTAACTAATGTTAGCAAATTAACCTTATTGTAAAGCATTACCCTTCTTTTTAAGTCTTGAAGAACCACTTAGACACTTTGCTAGATAAAACAAAACAGTTCATCAAAAACATTTATATCAGTTCAACCTTTAGACACAATTAATGTGTGCAGTCTTTAAATGCACAAGTGTTGGTAAGAGCGATATAAGTGCGTGGGTTCTCTGCCATGTGTGTGTCTGTCTACTGTATATGTCAGAGAGTTCACTGACACAAAGGATCGATGGCTGGAGGAGATCTGCAGCCAATTATTTTCAGCTTAATGGTCCCTCAGGTATCAGCAAGAGGAACAACAAAACGACTGCAGGAGAGACCGAGTCCTGACAACCCCGGCGCTCTGTCACCAGCGTAACGCACTGCGCTGCCAACAATTCCCAGGAGCCTCTGAGGGGAGGGGGGCGACCTGATTGGCTGGCTGGCCTGAGGGGGAAACTGCCATATGAGAGATGATGCTTCGGAGCGTTCGAATATTGAGAGGTTTTAGAGAGTTTTTGGAGTTTCTGTGAAATTGTTGTCACAGTGTAGAGCAGCTTATAGAACAGAATATTGAGCATTGCTATGAGAGCTGCACTTGAGGCATGCTTAGTAGATCTTGCTGTGTATATATATATATTAAGCAGTTTTCAACAAATAATAATAGAATACTGAAGACTACAGTAGTGTCTGCAAAAAACCCAGCATTGCATCACATAAATAAACTACATTTAAACATATATTAAAAATATAAAACAGTTATTTTAAAATGTAATGCTGTCACAATATTGCTGTTTTTACTGTAGTTTTGATCAAATAAATGCAGCTTTGGTGCACATAAGAAACTTTTCAAAAACACACTGACCCCAAACATTTTAATGATATATATGGAAATATGATTTGCGTCAACAATGAATCTGTACAGAACATCTACTATAACGAATTACATCTACTCACATGTGTTGAATAATTTCACCCTCCTTCAGTAACTTGGACATTTTGTTTAAAGGTTTCTCTTCACCTGTTGAGTTTTAGACAGTTACATGTGGAAATGTATTCAGTAATGGTTATTTATATTTTTGGACAAATTTTGAAAGAAAGAAATTCTTTACATATGTGTCGTGCTTTGGTTTTCCGGTAACAAACCACAGTATAGTGAAAGAGTTTCTTTGTCAATAAACCAACTTGTTTTCTTGCTCATAAAGATTCTCTTTAAACTGATCCTCCACCATGACAGTAGATGACCTGAAACAACATATATGGAGAAAGAATGAATAGATAGTCATGCAACTGAAGCTATTACAAGCAATATGGGAGTTAAACTGCAAATGCGGCACAAAAGCACCTGAGCAGTGTATATACTGTACCATGAAAAGGTGCATGAACTGTTTGATGCCACAGGAGTAATGTTATTAAAGTAATGCTTTAAATAAAATATTAATAAAAACATGCAATTATAAAACAAACATGTTGTCTTAAAGTTGCATTACATGTCAGAACTAACGTTTCTTAGAGGAGGGGTAATGTGGGTCAAAGTGACATATTTTAAACACAACTACACAAATACAGTGTCAAGACATAATATAGAAGTTGTGTTTAAAATTTGGAGCAGGCACAGGGGCACTTCAGAGCAGCCTTAAAGGGATAGTTCACCCAAAAATGAAAATTATCCCATAATGTACTCACCCTCAAACCATTCGAGGTGTATATGACTATCTTCTTTCAGTCAAACACAATCGGAGTTATATTAAAATATATTCTGGCTCTTCCAAGCTTTATAATGGGAGTGAATAATAACCAAGATTTTGAAGCCCATAAAAGCGCATCCATCCATCATAAAAATAATCCATACGGATCAAGGGAGTTAAAGGTGCCCTAGAATTAAAAATTAAATTTATCTTAGTTACAAAACAAGAGTTCAGTACATGGAAATGACATACAGTGAGTCTCAAACTCCATTGTTTCCTCCTTCTTATATAAATCTTATTTGTTTAAAAGACCTCCGAAGAACAAGCGAATCTCAACATAACACCGACTGTTACGTAACAGTCGGGATCATTAATATGTACGCCCCCAATATTTGCATATGCCAGCCCATGTTCAAGGCATTAGACAAGGGCAGCCAGTATTAACGTCTGGATCTGCACAGCTGAATCATCAGACTATAAGCAAGCAAGAACAACAGCGAAAAATGGCAGATGGAGCAATAATAACTGACATGATCCATGATATCATGATATTTTTAGTGATATTTGTAAATTGTTTTTCTAAATGTTTCGTTAGCATGTTGCTAATGTACTGTTAAATGTGGTTAAAGTTACCATCGTTTATTACTGTAATCATGGAGACAAGACTGTCATTATTTTCATTTTTTAAACACTTGCAGTCTGTATAATTCATAAACACAACTTCATTCTTTATAAATCTCTCCAACAGTGTGTAATGTTAGCTTTAGCCACAGAGCACCATCAAACTCATTCAGAATCAAATATAAACATCCAAATAAATACCATACTTGCGCAATTAGACATGCTGCATGAAGAACACTTAGTAAAGATCCATTTTAAGGGTTATATTAGCTGTGTGAACTTTGTTTATGCACTGTTTTAAAGTCGAGAGCTCGGGAGGGGGCGGAGAGCGTGAGCATTTAAAGGGGCCGCAGCCTAAATCGGCGCATAGTTAATGATGCCCCAAAATAGGCAGTTAAAAAAATTAATTAAAAAAAATCTATGGGGTATTTTGACCTGAAACTTCACAGACACATTCAGGGGACACCTTAGACTTATATTACATCTTTTAAAAAGACGTTCTACAGCACCTTTAATAAAAATTTTGTAAGAAAAATAACCTTATTTATAACTTTATAGACTATAATAACTGGCTTCTGGTAACGGATACACAAGTCTAGTTCTGGTCAAACCCGACGCATGATGTATTGACAAACGGATAGAACAAAACAAAACACCGGTCACGAATTAGAAGTCTTAAACGAGAATTTTTATAGAGAAATGTCAGAGGAGCTTGAGTTTGTTGTTCAGCCCTATTTGTTTGAACCGCGAGAGGCGTTTACTCTCACCTAAGCTAACGCTACTCCTACGTCCTACTCTCTCGTGAATGCATGGACGGACGTTACCAGAAGGTAGTGATTATAGTGTATAAAGTTTTAAATATGGATATTTTTCTTACAAAAACTCCTCGCTTCGCTTCAGAAGGCCTTTATTAACCCTCTGGAGCCGTATGGATTATTTTTATGATGGATGAATGCACTTTTTTAGGATTCAAAATATCGGTTACCATTCACTCCCATTATAAAGCTTGGAAGAGCCAGAATATTTTTTAATATAGCTCCAATTGAGGGTGAGTAAATCATGGGATAATTTTCATTTTTGGGTGAACTATCCCTTTAAGAGTGTATCGTGTTTCACATTGGCTTTTTTTCAGCACTGCTTGAACGGTTTAGTTTATACTTGTGTACAAACATCTAATAAACGTCTTGATAAGAGCTAATGTGCAACCATCTACTGAATGTCTTTCTAACATCCCATAGAGAATGATAAAGCCACTTATTGCAAATAGCAGAATTCTCTAAATATTACACTTTTCAGGTCAAAACAATTAAAAAGCTGTCTTGGTGATGGATATGGTGATTTGGTCATTCCTGTTTTGTTTTTTCCTTCCAAACGAACTGACGTATCAAAGGAGAGCATGACAGGGCTTGAACCTTGAATGTTTCATCCGCCTCTAAGTTGAGCTCTGAATGTTTGGTTACTTACCTGTGTGTGTTAAGAGCACCTAAATACTTTATGATGTCTAAGCTGCTGAGAAAGTGTAGCCAGAGGCACCCCAGAGTTCAATGCATATCAGATGCCTTCTGGGAATGCTTTAAAGAGCCGCGGGTCCCGCTGCTGTGGTGTCTGAGGAGGAAGACGACACTATAGTCTCCTCTCTCTCTCTCGTTCTCTTTCCAGCCTTTCACCCCATTCTCTGCCCATTCCCAGAAGAATTAAACCTCAAGGATTCGAAACATTTCATTTGAGGCTGATCTGGAAGCATGAATGGATATTGTGCTGTAAGTATTGTACTTTTACGATCCGCCACGCAACGCTTTATTGTTGAAATGCCTCCTGAGAGAGAGGCAGAAGAAAGCTAGCTTTACTGCTGACTGCAAACTAAAGCACACAAAGCTTTCAAATCATCTCCAACACAATCCTCCACATTTATTTTTCACTGAACTGCACCACCCAGCAGCACACAGACCTAAAACTATCACACAGCGGCTGCGTTTACCTGCTGGTTATTTCACAAAAACAACAAAAGCATCTTAAGGCATCTTTACACAGACAGGTTAAAGGGATAGTTCACCCAAAAATGGAAATGATCCCATGATTTACTCACCCTCAAGCCATCCTAGGTGTATATGACTATCTTCTTTAAAGGATTAGTTCACGTTCTAATTAAAATTTCCTTATAATTTACTTACCTCCATGTCATCCAAGATGTTCATGTCTTTCTTTCTTCAGTCGAAAAGAACTGAAGGTTTTGAATGAAAACATTCCAGGATTTTTCTCCATATAGTGGACTTCAATGGAGCCCAAATGGTTGAAGGTCAAAATTACGGTTTACAGCGATCCCAGACGAGGAATAAGGGTCTTATCTAGAGAAACCATCGCTCATTTTCTAAAAATGTATTTTTAAATTTCATACATTTTAACCATAAATGCACATCTTGAACTAGCTCTCTTCTTCTTCTTCTCTATTAGAATTCCGGCAGTGTAGACACTGCTAAGTGTATTACTGCCCTCCACAGGTCAAAGTTTGAACTAAATTGTCATATTCAATATGCTGGTGCAAGTATATAACAATTAGTTCAAACTTTGACCTGTGGAGGGCAGTAATACACTTAGCAGCGTCTACACTGCTGGAATTCAAATAGAGAAGAAGAAGAAGAGTTCAAGATGAGCATTTATTGTTAAAACTTATATAATTTATTTATTTTTAAGAAAATGAGTGATGGTTTCTCTAGATAAGACTCTTATTCCTCGTCTGGGATCATGTAGAGCTCTTTGAAGCTGCACTGAAACTGACATTTGGACCTTCAACCGTTTGGGCTCCATTGAAGTCCACTATATGGAGAATAATCCTGGAATGTTTTCCTCAAAAACCTTCATTTCTTTTCGACTGAAGAAAGAAAGACATGAACATCTTGGATGACATGGGGGTGAGTAAATTATCAGGAAAATTTTATTTGAAAGTGAACTAATCCTTTAAGTCAAACACAATCGGAGTTATATTAAAAAATATTCTGGCTCTTCCAAGCTTTATAATGGCAGTGAATGGTAAACCGATATTTTGAAGCCCAAAACAGTACATCCATCCATCATAAAAGTAATCCATACGGCTCCAGGGGGTTAATAAAGGCCTTCAGAAGAGAAGCGATGTGTTTTTGTAAGAAAAATATCCATATTTATAATTTAATAGACTATAATCACTAGCTTCCGATAACATCCGTCCGGGAGTTCACGAGAGTCGAGTTCCAGCATATGTTTTGTTTTGTTTTGTTTTGCTCTATCCTTTGCGTTTCCGTGTTCGCCCATACATCAAAGTTCACTCTTCCGCTGGACTTGACTCGCGTACGGAAGACAGTGATTTTAGTTTATAAAGTTAAAAATATGGATATTTTTCTTACAAAAATGCATCACTTCGCTTCAGAAGGCCTTTATTAACCCCCTGGAGTCGTATGGATTACTTTTATGATGGATGGATGCATTTTTTGGGGCTTCAAAATCTTGCCTCCTATTCACTCCCATTATAAAGCTTGGAAGAGCCAGGATATTTTTAAATATATCTACGATTGTGTTCGTCTGAAAGAAGACAGTCATATACACCTAGAATGGCTTGAAGATGAGTAAATCATGGGATCAATTTCATTTTTGGGTGAACTATCCCTTTAAAAATATCTCCTTTAATGGCATCTATAGTTCCATGAAGAACCTTTAACATACATGGAACTTTTCCATTGCATAAAAGGTTCTTTATAGTGGAAAAAGATTCTTTAGATTATTAAAATGTTCTTCACACTAAGAAAAAAGAACTGGGGAACCAAAAATGGTTCTTCTATGCAAAAATAAAATATTGACCCTTACTGCTTAAATATGACAATTAAAATAAAACATGATGCTCTTTTCTTAGTGCTTTCTGGGAACTTCTGCTATCTGTGACTTTTTATCAGTTTTGTGAAGAACCTTCCATCACCGGAGCCCACTAACACGCCACTAATGCCCCTCTGAATTCATTCACCAGCTCGTTCTCCGCCATCATCCACCACAATCTGCTGGAAACCATGATGGATGAAACAAGAAAGAGAAGCAGGCAGTCAGGGCAGCCTGGTCACCTGCTGGTCAGAGAGCAATGACCACACTTCCCAGCGGCTTTACATGTCTATGTACGGCATGTGCACGTATGCATTTGAACAAAGAGCTTCCTCAGCACCAGTTTCCGAGAGAAATATGAACATACTTTTCCTGTTATAAATGTGTCTGTGTACCGGAGAATCTTTACTGTGCGTGTGTGTGTGTGTCGGTCAGAGAGCGATGACCACGGCCGCCTGCGCTCTCACAGGGGGGTTCATTACGGCGAGTGACAGGGCCTCCTCTAAAACGCCGTCTGAGGAATACACACTCTGCGTGGGACAAAATAAACACCCGGCTTCGAGTGGGGGCACCATAAATTATTTATATCACCGGCAGAACAGCAGAGACGCTCTTAATATCGCTACCTGCTCGTCTGGACGCGTAAAAGATGATTTATGTCTTATAGCCACATTAAATTTCACTGCAATTGGGCCTTGTGCCTTCTGGGGTCTGGGGAGACACAAAATGGTGGTTATAAACTGCTGCAGTTGTTCTCTGGAAACACGGAACGGAGTTGAAGGCGGCCCAACGGACTCCTCTGGTTTTTGTTTATTTCTGCACAACATCCCTTGGTCAAGCTCTTCAAGTTCTGTCAGTCCTTTGTGATCTGTAGATGATATAGAGATGGTGTTCAGTGCATTATATGTTCGTTTAAACGTAAAGATGCTTTGTAAAAATGCAAAGTACTTTAATGCTAGGAAAAATGTACCAAACCAATCGTGAATCCAGTTCTGAGCATGAAAAACCTGTGGAAATAGAGCTGAATGAGAACTGGGGACAGCAGAACAGAAAAGTTTCATAATTTGTAAAAACATGCATAAACATGTGCATGCTATTTCTGATATGGAAGAGAAAGACACCAAGACATCATGCCAGAATACTCAAACTATCTTAATATTTCATGTCCCCATTAAAATGTCTGATTTTGTGAACCCTAGAGGCATGTTGAGTGGAGAAGATACAGCATTAATCCCATGTTTATTTACATTTTGAGTGGAGGACGATGTTTATGGAGCTGAAATCCACTTGGGCTTGTTTGAGCTTAGGATGTGAAAATACATTTACAGAGACAGTGTGATATATGCATCTTCTGTAACAGGTCGCTGGCCAGATTTTTCACATTGAGTTATTTGCATGATCTTTCATAAATTTGTTCATTTTATAAAGCGATAGTATCTTTTCAGAAAACTTCATAGATTAATTTTACAATGTTTTTAAGACTCTTTCTTTGGATCTTCTAAGTTTTGGTTACCTGGATTTGAACCTTAATTAAACCTCAAGGGGTGTTTGATAATGATTTCACTTTTTAACTTTAGTTAGTGTGTAATGTTGCTGTTAGAGCATAAACAACATCTGCAAAGTTATGATGCTCAAAGTTCAATGCAAAGGGAAATATTTTCTTTTACAGAATTCAACTATTTAAGGACTACAACAAACGGCTGGTAGAAACTACAACAAGCTTCTTGAGTTAGTGACATCACAAACCCCCAAATTTACATAAACCCCGCCCCCAAGAACACGCATGGCCATGTTGGGCTGCTTTAGAGAAGAGGAAGAGTTGTTGTAGTAGAGTGTTGTTGACATGCCGTCATTTTACGCCGGACTGCTTCACAAACGAGGGTCAATTCAATGCTGGATTTGCACAAAAGATGAACATGACGGCACATGCTAGTGGATGAGTTGAATCAACTCCACAACAACTACATAAATGTATCCACTAACCATTCAGAAACGTCTAAAAGTTGTAACTTCTACCTGAGTCTCTCCATCAGTGTCGACTCCGGTTTGAACAATATAAGGCTGAACACCGTTACTGACAATCCTCATTTTGGCTGCGTGAGATTCTCCAGCTTTGTTGTTGTTGAGCTGTTAAAGCTCCGCCCTCTTTTGGAGCAGCAGCTCATTTGCATTTAAAGGGACACACACAAAAATGGCGTGTTTTTGCTCACACCCAAATAGGGCAAATTTGACAAGCTATAATAAATGATCTGTGGGGTATTTTGAGCTGAAACTTCACAGACACATTCTGGGGACACCAGAGACTTAGATTACATCTTGTAAAAGGGCCATAATAGGTCCCCTTTAAAATAACTTAATTTGTGTTTCAAAGATTAACCAAAGTCTTATGAGTTTGGAACAATAAGTAGGCTAAATGATTTTTGGATCCATGTGGAGATGATTTAATATACAGCAACATTAGTGACCAATGGGCACATCTTGCTATGTAGAAACTCCATGCAATCAATAATAAGGGATTTTGCCCATGCACCAGCCACTAAAGTTGACATGTGCATTTCAGGAGTAAATATCCAAAGATGGCAGCATGAATTGAAAACACAGCATTATGCAGCAAAATGTCAAAAGCTCTTCCTAAAGCTGTCTACTCATACTCTCCCTCTCTCTCTTTTTTTAAACACATCTACAGTCCAAAAACTAGAAAAATAGTGGCAGAGACTTGGCATTTTTTAGTTGCCTTCATGTTTAAATTAATTGTTATGAATATGCCTCATATGCACAATATGATAGCATCATTCTTGTGTAAAAAAAAAGGATCGGTAGTATGGATTTTACATCTTCAAAAACATTTTAAACCATAAAAGCTCTTCGAACTAATGAAATCTCTCTCTGCCTTTTCTAATTTCCTGACACTTGCCCTCATTACTCATTTTTAATGGAATATAATGGCCGTGGTTGGTGGCGAAGGGACCCCGTTCTACCTCTCACGCCGACAAACAAAACTCTGAGAATAAAAAGGCTTTCCACTGAGATCAATGCTAGCGGAGGAGAGGAGAGACAGGTCTATTTCTTTTCCTCCATTGCTCGCTCTATCTCTTTCTTCTCCTCCTGTTTAAGGGAGCTCCCCAGCCGCCCCCGGTGACAAATGGGGGTGGTTGAGAAGTGGCCGTTTGGTGTCTGGCATCAGCGCAGTCACGGAAGAGCCTTCGAGTCTTCAGGGTGGGGAAGACAGGCCCTCGACCGCAACCAGCGGAGAGCGGGGTCCTCAGGGGGCCTGCAGGCGAAACGGACCCCCATAAATCAGTCTGTTTGAGCTGTGCTCACCATCCATCTCAGCCCTAACGTCCCAGAGGAGAGAGAAAGAGAGAGAGAGGCAGGCCAGAGAGGAACAGGGAGGTGTTCGAGTGAGCAACCTAAATTCTCAACTTGCAGCATGTGTGTGTTTAATTGTGAGCGCATGAGAGAGATGCTAAACACTCACCGAGGAAAACAAGGAGGATCTTCATTGATATTTATGGATGTTCTTCTGTGGTAACAGAAGTTACACTGATTTTAATCCCGTACACAATGAAATCAAGGCACATTATGCATTAATATTAATTGCATTAATTATGTTTTAAGGATGACAAGTGTTTTTGCATTCATATTGCCAAATTATTATTTCAAATTTAGAACAATATAAAAGATTAAATTAATTTTTAAGTTTGTAATAACTTAAATGTTGTTTAGCCAATCTGATTCCGTTCATTTACTTAATATATTATATAATGCAAAATGTCTGAGAAGTTCTTATCAAACGATAATAAATTGCATTTGCAGTTTTTGGTTGTGTGTATCTAACAAAAGTACAGACATTATGTGAAAATCAACACATCAAGTAACATCACCACACAACACATAAAACAGCATAAATTATGTCAGCAAACAGCAAAACAATTATCCTTCAACAGTAACTGCATTTTTTAATGTTCTTACAAATTGTCAACATTATTGAATATTAAATTGTTTGTTCAGATTCTGTTAGGCAAGAAGGGAAATATTTGGGAGAGTATTGTTGGTCACATCTATCTATACTTCTATAATGTAGTAAGTTTGTTCAGTAAAAAAACAGCAATATTGCAAAATATTATTACAATTTCAAATAACTGTTTTCTATGTGAATATATTTTAAAATGTAATTTATTCCTGTGATCAAAGCTGAATTGAATCAGCATCATTACTCCAGTCTTCAGTGTTACATGATCCTTCAGAAATCATTCTAATTTGCTGGAAGAAAAACATTTTAATTTTTGTGGAATTTTGGAACTAGTTTTTCAGGTTTCCTTGATGAATAAAAAGTTCCAAAAAACAGCTTTTATTTGGAACAGAAATACTGATCACTGAAAAGTAGCCTATTAATAAAAAATTTTAAAAAAAAAAACAAAAAAAAAAAAAAACTTTTGAATGATAATGTGTACTGTCATAAGTGAGAATGAGATGTTAAATACTCAAAATATTTAAAGGTGACAAACTTTATGTACATTTGTAAGTGTAATATAGTTACGCGAGGGACTGTGAGATGTTAGTGAGCGTGTATGTTGTGTTTCCCTGAGGCTGTGACCACATATGTGGTGACTGATGTTCAAAAACATTCTCAGAGACCCTGCAGATGCCGTAGGCTTTCAGTGTTACCGAGAGCAACACAACGTCTTCAAAAGACACCAGACTCTAGCACATGCCAATGCAGCTCTCTTACACACATAAACACACACACGGTGGAAAAGTTCTCTCATGCACCACACTCACAAATAAAGGTTCTTTATTGGCATTCATGGTTCCATAAAGAACCTTTAACAAATACATAGAAACTTTCCATTGCAAAAAAGGTTCTTTAGAATATTAGAATGTTCTTCACACCAAGGAAACAATTGTTCTTTTTAGAACTTTTCACTAAAAGGCTCTTTGGGGAACCAAAAGAGAAAGTGATATCTGTCT
The DNA here is from genome assembly GCA_036281575.1 of Ancherythroculter nigrocauda. NCBI lineage: Eukaryota > Metazoa > Chordata > Actinopteri > Cypriniformes > Xenocyprididae > Ancherythroculter > Ancherythroculter nigrocauda. The sequence continues at coordinate 2,714,763 of VTFQ01000021.1, read as the reverse complement.
GAATTGTGTCACATTTCGCTACACTACTGACAATTTTACCGAAATGCCGCTAATGTGACCACACCACCAGCGAAGCTTTGCACGACTGCCTCGGTCCACCAGTTTTTCAGCAGGTTCACCACTGACTCACGCAGGCTACACGGGTGATGCACATGAGCCCAGTGCAATAGAAATTGTGTCACGGCAGACCTCAGATCTGAGATGGCGCACACAGCAACAAACATTCTGCAACAGTCCCAACATTAAAAAACACCAGCGAGGGAGAGCAGTGTGTGCATGAAAGAGCAAAAGAGAGAGCGCTGGAGAGTGAAAGAGAGATTTCAAGAAGTTGCCATTACATCCCCTGTCTCCCATGGTTGTGAATTTTGTATGCGGCGTTGAGACGCCATAGAAAAGTCGCTCCCAAGAGTCGCAAATGTGCCAAAAGCAAGCCAGTAAATAACAGTCTCCATTCTTCAAATGAATGCTAATTTCATACTGTATCTCTCTCTCGCTCGCTCTCCTCAACTTTGTTCACATATTGATGTGCTCTGAAATCAACTTCAAATGGCGCCAGCGATATCGCTGAGAAAGGGATCCCTGATTCTTCTCTGTGTCCTTTTTTTCTTCCTCAGCGATGCCCCGAATGGCGGTTTCATTAGCTTGCCGCTAATTAGCCTCCTTCTGCTGATTTGCAAGTCGATGGCGGTGGCTGCAGGACAGGCATCTTTGAGGCTCTCGCCCCTCTGATCTTGGGGGTCCTCCAGTCCCCCCTCCCGTCCGACGAGCGCCCAGCCTTCTCCACAATTAGTACTAAAGAAATTCATGTTCCTTTTCACAGATACATTATTCATATTGTCTCTGAACGTAAATAAATCATCACATTCTAGAGGGCTGAGCTCAACCAATCCCCTTTCCTTCGCTACCGCGAGCCTCAGTCGACTTTGGTCGAGTGACCTTCGCCCATTTCCTTCTCAAACGCCTTCACGGCTAGGTCAGTGGACCAATTTAGTGCCTGGAAACACCAACACTGAGCTCCTGATAGATGTTTAGCTACTTAAACCAATGATTATCTGATTACTTTTGGTAAATATGAGCACTAACAAAGCCGTGGTTTCTCGAGGCCATCAGAGTTTAAGTAATCCAAACAAGAGCTGTGTTGCATCTTATCGCTCTGTGATTTCTCTTCTCTGCCATTGATCAAGCGTTTCTGGGAGAACTTTAGTCGAGTGACCTTCATCCATTGCCTTCTCAAACGCCTTCACAGCTAGGTCAGTGGACCAATTTAGTGCCTCGAAACACCAACACAGGGCTCCTGATAGATGTCTAGCTACTTAAACCAATGATTCTCTGATTTCTTTTATTAAATATGAGTGCTAACAAAGCCGTGATTTCTCGAGGCCGTCAGAGTTCAAGTAATCCGAATGAGAGCAGCGTTGCATCTTATCGCTCTGTGATTTCTCTTCTCTGCCATTGATCAAGCGTTTCTGGGAGAAGCGCTAACTGGACAGACAAGCTGCAGTCATTTCAATGATTTAGTAGCTTCACTTTGTGCTATTATTCATTGGTCTGAAGGGAGGCCAGGTTCGGCCGAGAGGCCTGCATGTTTTATAACCACTGGAGGGCAAAGCTTTCCACCACAACCCTGCACTTCTGTTAGGGGAGACCAGACTCTTTCACACATGGAGATGTGCTGTAAACACAAACTGAGATAGTGTTTATTTACACATACACACACCAGTGTGGAGGACGTGGAGACCAAAAAGCTGTTTGGACTGACGCTTCTTGACTGTGCCTCATAGTTGATGCCGGGTCCACTAGAGTCCATTCTCTTTGTCCACCAGAAATAACACTATTTGTTGTGCATACAGTGCATGTCGGAGGAGATACAAGAGTGTTTTACTGTGGGAAACCCTGCTGAAAAAGAAAACAGGTGGTTAACTGGTATCTCAGCCTGACCAGCTCAACCAGACAAGGAAACTAAGAGGTTGCTCAAAATTGCTGGTGAACATACAGGAATATGGCAAGCACCTGGGTCATGCAAAACTCAGAATTACAGAATTGGCTCCCTTTCAATTAAATAGTGTGAATTTGCATATATCTATCTATCTATCTATCTATCTATAGACTTTGTCATGTTTGTCCTGTCTAACTTAATAGTTCTGTGAATTTCTTCAAATTTCAATGCAATTTAATTCTGCTTCTTTACATTCACACTACAATTTGCAATTCAATTCAAATTCAGAAACTGCATTCAAGCCCTACACTGTCATGTTGACGTGATTAGCATTTGGGGTCTCAAAGCAGTACATGAAAACAAATACATACCTTTTTTAAAAATGGTCTCTTATGCCTTGGCCGGTTCTGATATCTGTGAACACGTCCCTGTCAGTAAGGATGCAAGGGTGATAACAGGTAAAGCAATTACCCCGCAGACGTACGATTCTTCCCTGTGACAATGACCGTCGAATTTCGCTCCCCGTCTGTTTGTGGAGTGTGCTATTAGGGACTTTCTATGGACTCATTTGGAGCAACAAATAAGCAAATATGAATATGTGGCTTCATTTTTCTATCCAATTAGAGCAGATATCGGGCGTTTACTACGTTTCGACGAGTCCTAGGTTCCATTTCGGTTTCCATAACTGCTCTTCAGAGAGAGACCAATGGCACCATTTTGGGTGATTTGTTGCACAGATTGACTATGTCTTTGTGCAGGACGGGGGCTTTGACTCATTGAGTCAGGGGTGACGGGAATGGGGCACCCCGTGGTTTTAGCAAGTCTGCTGAATTGCTAATGAAAGAGGAGGGGGCGAAACTGACGAGGGAAACCAGAGAGCAGGACCGAGACAGGCACCTCATCTGAATCATTTAGGCCGGGCCCAATTACAGATCTGATCCGTTAGCGAGAAGGGAAACGGGCCATTTTTAAAGGCAACACAAATCAATGAGAGCTGACAGTAATCTGTTTGACAGAAAGACCTGTAAGCGGTTTGAGGGTCATTACCTCTCCGTCGCCCAATGCATTACGGCGATGAAACGCGAAATGGAAACACAAAACAGTGGGAGGCTGCGTGCCATCTGCATCGCGGCCGACAACTGCTTGTTTGTTAGCCCTAGAGCAAGCGGGTATCTCAATTTTATGAATTTCCTTCTCGTAAACTGCTGAGGTTAGCGCCCTAGCTCACCTTGACCTGCCTCTCACCCCCGATATTATGTTATTGCACTTCACTCACCCCCTTGTTTGAGTCTCCTGCTAATACACAGCCATTGATAATCATTTGCAGGAGTTTTCAAGAGCTGTCAAAGTTCACAAAGCAGCCTGACTGCTTGGAGGGAGAGTGAGGTGGAAGGATATCGATTCCCGTTGAATCACACAAACACACACACACACAAGAATTCATAACGCAGCCTGTTACGGATCTCCAAGCTGCCAAAATCAGCAATTGTCAGTAAACACTATTAGCATAGATTTGGGCATCGCATTCCCTCCCGGCTCTACTGAATACTGCAGCCCATAAGCCCATCTGTAGTGGCCTGAATCCTGGATCAGGGGATGGTGGAGGGTCTTCTCAGAACCCCACCCAAGGGAGAACGGGCAGGGGGGGGAGGCCTGGCTCGGCCAGCCCTTGGCTGGTTGTGTTTAGCAGCAGTATTCCCCCTCCGCTCCTGGTCGCCATCTGCCACGGCGCTGGTGTGAGGAGTGTCAGGAGCGATGTGGGCTCGGCCGGCTGCGTGCGAGGCAGCTGGAGTGATGGCGGCCCGTGTATCGGCAGGGGAGTACATCGATTTCCTGTCGGCACGTTTTTACATCTCATAACATGGACCTCGTTCGCACCTATACACATCGGAAGCCTTGCGTCTATTGTGTCGATGCGCGGTCAGAGAGTATCAGTTCTGATGCTAAAACCAGCTTAAGCGATGGCACGGCGTGACGAGAAGATCTCAGCTCCCGTGGGACCTAATTAAGAAGACTTAAAAAGCATCTATATTACTATTAGGTATTGATTTACATTGGGGAACTTTGACTTCTTTGGTGTATTTGACCATGCTGAACCTTATTCTTGTGTAAATCAACAAATATAGCAAGGAAATGTATATTTAACAAAAAAAAAGACCAATGCAAACCTGAAAACTAGACTATGTGAACATTCCTCAGATGGATAATAACAGATGGCTAATGGGTTAGTTTAGTTAATAGACTGAGAAATGTCATAACCTTACGAAAAAAAAAAGACATTAAATTAGATGCTTTTTATGCTTCATGAAAAAGAAAAAATGGTAACTCTTTACTTTAAGTTTCAATTTGTTAACATGAACAATGAAAAATACTTCTAAAGCATTTATAAATCTTAGTTAATGTTAATTTCACCATTTAATAATACTTAAATTGAGTTGTATGTGTTAACAATATTTAATGGCCCTAAGCTGACAAGAACCAACAATGAACTTTTTATTGTATTGTTATTACGTAGAATTTGTTTTAATGTTAACAAAGGTATACTATAATAAATGTATTGCGTTGTTAATTATTTTATTTAATGCATTAACTAATGTTAACTAATGACCTTATTGTAAAGTGTTACCTGACCAACCAGACCACAAGTTTCCTCCTCAGAGATGAGATTTAAGTGCCTGCATCAGAGATACAATGAGAAAATGAAACTTGCGATTCATTCAATTTCACTCATCTACAATTTTATGCAAAGTAAAGCGGTTGACGACAAGGAAACCCACCGTTTGTTTTTTTCCCTCATGCCTGGCGCTCTTTTGAAGCGCAATAGTGCAATCTTGCATCGTTTGCTGTAAAACAGAATCCCATTTGCCCTTTGTCAGCACAAAACACTTGGATATGAAGGTTTCACTACTGAGTAAGCAGCGAATCTCAGCGCAGCCCCCTGAGACACAGGAAATGCACAAAGGTCCCTTCCTCTCGCCGATCCTTTATCAGCACCCCAGTTGCCATACAATCACTTTAAGATTCATCAATTATTCAAATCCAACATGAGCAAGGGCATCAGCAGACAACAGCAAAAGTGTGTTTACAAACCAAAGACAAAACATGGCATGAGATTTTTGGCTTGGCTGCGGCCTCCTAAAATAATCCCCTGTGGAAACATAAGCCTGTGGTTAAATTTACACATTTATGCAATACTTCTAATACTACTATATCTGCCTTTCATTCATTACTATTACATTCATAGATCTATTTCTCAGCTATTTAAGTTAATATATAACAATATAGAACAATACCCTGAGCGAATCACTTTACTTTCATTCACATCCATCCATTCCAGACTTATTTAGCAGTGCAGCCGATTTCACAAGACTGATGAATCTCCTCAGGATCTTTTGCACAATATACAGCAGATGCTCGAACGTAACCTTAAAAAAAAAAAAAAAAAGATACAGAACAAAAAAAAAATTATATAAGACTAAAATAAGAAATAACTCTTATATATACCACATCATGTGCACAAATGACTTGTGGAATGACAAAGGCAACTGTTTCAGGCCTGCTCACAAAATGTGCTCAACTATTGTGTTTTTCATTGTAGCTGACACACCAGCTGAAGCATCGCTTTATAACGTTTTACTTGTCCTTCTGTTAACGTTCACATTACCTTAAAAACGGTGTAAATTGATGTGACAATTAGACCAGCGCTTTGCTGTACCCAAAGGATGGCCGGCGTATATAATGAGCAGGTTTTAGGGATGAGTTTCAGCAGAAGTTGTCACAGTATGCAGAATGGTCTAATTATCTCTAGCATGCCCGGCTGCAGGTGCGTGATGGCTGGTTAATAGGGTCCGTTAGTGATCGCTGCCGTGGATTTTGCGGGCTTTCGGGTCACCGGAGTGACGCAGAAGATGCACGCCTATGTTCTGCGTAATTGCTCACCTGTCTTCAACAACACTAGCCACACTTCCCTCTGAAAATCCATTTCTACAATTCAGATGGAAAAGATGTTAAAAGCTCCAGAAAGAGAATCGATTAATGGCTGATCAGCACACGTTATACTGGAGAATCTAGGACTGTTGGTCATTATTAATCTTAGAAACATGACATTTTTATAAAGAAGTGCTGTTATGCAGTAAAACAGTTTGCCTGGTACCTACTAAACCACACAAGATGTGTTTCCATCAATGTGTTGAGACAGTCATGCACAGATCAACAGCGCCATCTCCTGGACAATAATAGAAGATTTTCTGAGGACACTTCAGATAGATAAAAAACAGGATTACCTGGATGCTCAGTCTTGCTCCTCAAAGTTTACTTGAAAATGTCAGTGCAAAATACACTTATATACACTGATGTAAGCATAAACATCCTTAAAACAAGATATATTTAAGGCGGAAGATTTGCGAAGCTCCCCCTAGAGGTTCCTTCAGTGAATCACACTGTCTTAAATACTCCAAGCGCAGCTCTGGAATACAACGACTACAACGTTCACCAGCGCAGTAGTTTTGCAAATTCAGTACAAGAAATCTCGATGGAGGTGGGTAATTTTCGAAATTAGCTTATAAAGTTATAATATATACATTGTTTTTGAATTACCGTAAAGCATTTTGTCACTCTCGCGTAAACGTGAACATGAGGCGAGATTGTGTCGGGTCGGCGAAGCTCAACTTGCAAGTGCTGTTTTCTGGCATAGACATGCCAGCGGGGGTTAGTGCACGCCTCAAACACACCACTACAAGTCAATTAACCATCGTAAGGACTTAGAAAACTATTCATGAAGGTAAAAAAAAGTTACTTAGTTCTGCTTTAACCATCATAAGGACTTAGAAAACTATTTATGAAGGTAAAAAAAGTTACTTAGTTCTGCTTTAAGTGTTAAGAAAACTGCATATATTATTAAAGGATTAGTTCACTTTCAAATAAAAATTAGGCCAGGCTTTACTCACCCTCAAGCCAAGCCTAAGTGTATATGACTTTCTTCTTTCTGATGAACACAATCTGAGATATTTTAATAAATATCCTGACACATCCGAGCTTTATAATGGCAGCGAACAGGGGTCAAGAGTATGAGCTGAAGAAAGTGCTTCCATCCATCATAAACGTGTACTCCACATGGTGTAATAAAAGCCTTCTGAAGCGAAATGATGCATTTGTGTAAAAGTATATCCATATTTAACAAGTTATGAAGTAAAATATCTAGCTTCCACCAGACCGCCTTCCGTATTCAACATACGAAGAGAGAGTAAAACTCTTGCAGTTCACAAAGCTTACGCTACATCCTACGCCTTTGCGACGCCAGTTTACACTTTCTTCGTAACTTGAATACGGAAGGCGGTCTGGCGGAAGCTAGATATTTTACTTAATAACTGGTTAAATATGGATTTTTTTTTTTTTTACACAAACGCATCGCTTCACTTCAGAAGGCCTTTATTAACCTCCCGGAGCCGTGTGGAGTACACATTTATGATGGATGGATGTGGATGGATACACTTCCTTCAGCTCATACTCGTGAACCCTGTTCACTGCCATTATAAAGCTCGGATGCGTCAAGATATTTATTAATATTTCTCCGATTGTGTTCATCAGAAAAAAGAAAGTCATATAGGATGGATTGAGGGTGAGTAAAGCTTGGGCTAATTTTCATTTGAAAGTGAACTAATCCTTTAAAGGTGCAGTATGTAATAATTCTGTCCGCTAGAGGTCGCTAGAGACCTATTCAAAACAAAGGCGTAGCTTGATGACGCCAAGTTTGAGCGCAGTATCTTTGGACATGTGGTCTCCACCTCAACGGACAGTGCAAAAGAATAGGGATAGGACTCGGGAAGAAATCATGTTCATGGATTATTAACGTTACTGTAGTATGAAGCAGAGCAGGAGCGAGTGTTGTGGAGCTGAACGAGGAGCTGGAGCGATTGATCAACACACGCCTCACGAGCAGCGGGACTTTAATTATGACACAGTCGCCGGCACCGCTGCCGCTTTTCCGGTCATGAGTATGAGGTAACGCAGCTCTGTTTATCATATTAGATATATTTGAGAGTGTTGAAAATGATGTTATAACGTTACTCTGTGCGTTCGCTCGGCGGCTGCTGTGAGACACTGTTACACACTGCAGTAAGATAGATCGATTTTACAATATCATATTAAATGCTGGATGGCTTGTGTTGTAAATGGCATGCAATTAATTTTAAAACGTATTGTATGATGGAGAAAATGCTGTATTACTGTTATTAAAAATAAAGCTGCATCTGATTATGCTATGTTAGCTACTTCACAAAATAGTGTTTTTCTCTGAGGCATGGTAAAGCTTGAGACTCGCAAAAAATCAAGAAAATTAGATTTAAACAATAAGACTAAACGTGTTGAGCTATATAACAACAATTAGTTTTCTGTCTATAAATATATCAAAACAGTTGTTCCCTTGTCTATTAAAACATGTAATATATTAAAGCGTCTTTGGTGTTTTCATGGTTTCTACAAAATAAAACCAGAAACCGAGGGTAACGCGGGTATGACGCAATTGACAGGCAACTCCTCACACGTCCTGGAGCCTTGCTTAAAATTGCAATTTTCTCACAATTTACACATTTGGGATACTGTAAGTACTCAAGTGAACAAAATATATAACACTGGCCTAGAGGTTTTTGGATATTTTACTGCAAAAATATTACAAATTGCATCTTTAAAAGGGCTATATGTAGAATTCAAACCTTATTAGCGACACCGGTGGCCATTAAGTGAACTGCAGCCAGTGCTCGTGAACACAAAGTACAAAAGACTGAACATGATTATGCACCCATATATTCACCACGAAGTTCTTTTTCGTTCTTTGCTTAGAAGGCTACTGTTAGCGAAATAGGCTACTGTTAACGAACATCTAGACATCATCCACGCGAACAACGTTTAGATATGTAAATACGTGCTGCATGCTTTCCTCTCAAAAACAAAATAATCACACGAAAAAATGACAGCAGTGAGAAAACAGCAGTTAAGAATGCCGGTTTCAGTGTTTAAAGAGGCATTCTTTGTGTCGAAGACAACAGCGATGACAGGAGACATTGAAGGTTACCTCAAATCTGCTTCCTTGGTGCCACATTCACACCCACTGAGCCAATTTAGCATCCGGGGAACAGCAAGCATAATAACAAGATATACAATTATATGCTAGACTGACCCTAAACCATTAGGCTGAAATTGTGTCCTATGTATGTATTCAAATAAGTCCTGAGATATCTCCATATGTGGGCAAAATGAGGCACGAGAGTGTTGGAAATCCTGTGAATAGGCGGGAAAGAGGTTGGCGCACACGTGGATTCATGTCTAGGTGAGGCTGCGGATTTGGTGTCCAGCTTCATGTTAGTGAGTTGGAAACTCTGGAATATTTTCATTTTTATTGACAAATATTTTTTACCCAGTAATGAGGAAAATGAAAGGTTAGCAATTCAGCTTAAACGTGAGACTATTAAATGCTGTAAAAGACAGGTATCATGGAAAAAAATACTATAGTAATTTATAGTAGTAGTGTTTTTGAACCATATTATAGTAAAGTACTTGAATTCATTTGTTGTGGTAATTCTCTCCCTTAGAGTGCTGTGGTTGTACCATAGTATCAGATACGATGGTCAGCATATCATTTTTTCACTACTTCACAGAATACCATGGCATTACAAAGGTACACTCCCAAATAGCATGATTTTATGAGTAACTTCAAAGCTTTTCCCCCTCAAGGCACTAGACCAGGGGTGTCCAATCCTGCTGCTAGATGGCCACTGTCCTGCAAAGTTTATCTCCAACCCCAGTTAAACACATCTGGAGCAGCTAATCAAGATCTCACTAGGCATACTAGAAACTTCCAAGCAGGTGTGTTGGGGCAAGTTGGAGTTAAACTCTGTGGCGCCTCCAGGACAGACTTTGGAGACCCCTGCACTTGACACATAGGCCAGTGAGCGCATGTGTTTATTCTGCCATCTGCTGGTGAAAATGCACAGTGCTAAATGGGCCTTCCAACTAGGATGACCACCTGGGAATCAGTGTGGACCTGAAAAGTGACTTCTAGACACATAAGAAAGTCCTGCTCGAAGCTGCCAGAAAAATATAAGTTCAAGATGCACAGTATCTGCTACTTAAGGACATTTATTTTAGTATAGGGGCTATAAAATGGCATTTTACCTACTCTGTTATATTCAGTTCCATTAGGCTATATTTAGTAGACTGAATTGGTGGGTCAGTTACATTCAACCTGGGCAAATTAGTCCCAGTCACAGAGCCGGTCACAATTAACAAAGCATATTTTCATTCAATGTCACTGCAAAAGGCTTTCCAACAAATGTAAATCAATATTAATATCTATTAGTAGGCCTAAATTTGTCTCTCTTCTTCAACCTCACAATAATCACGTGGTCACCCTACTTCCAACATCTGCAGGTGTATAAATACTATGCAGTTTATAATAGCATATTATTGTAAAAAGTGCTGTGCCTGAGGAAAAACATGCACATCTATAGGGTCGCTTTATCTTCCACAAGCCTGTCTGAGAATATATATGGTTCTTCTGAAGGCTCCACGTGTGTCATCCCAACAACAGCCCTCTGTTTACCTCAAACACATTCGCAAATGAACGGCCAATGCCTGTATGTTTAGAAAATCCCTCAATCATCCACATATTCCCCTCAGTATCAATGCCGAGTGCTGTTTTACAGCTGACAGCCCCAGAGAAACGCACCTCTAATCATGGCAGGGTGTCTGAACGCAAACACCGAGAATGACATCCCGTGCCAACAATGCACATCCGACACTTCTCTCTCCCTCCAGATCCCTCCTCTTTGCTCCCGTGCATTGTTTTTCACGCTTGTCTCCCGGCAGAGGGAGCGTTTCCCTCTCTTAGTGTCAATTAAAAGAGTGAACTCTCTGCATTTGTCAACATATCATCTCCGGGCCCCGGCGTGACGCGCGGATGATTTGTCGGTGCTTCCTGACACGGTGTGGGAGACGGTGATCTCCCTCATTAGAGACAGAGCGAGAGCCATCATATCTGACATGATACTTACCAGCTGAAACCCCTCCACCCTCATCCATGAGTCTGTCAAGCCTGTCACATCAAGCCCCCCTCCCTCCAGCTCTCTCTTTCTCTCTCAGGGAAAAGCGTGCAGCGCATCCGCAAAGAGTGAGAGAACAGGCATTTTATAGGAGCACACATTTACTCACACAAAGTGAAAGATTTGGTGCAGGAGTGGTGGACATGCGATGCAAAGATTTCATATAGTTGAATCTCACGAAACCTGTCAACCTTTTCGTATTTCACCTCGAAATGAAAAGAAAAATGTCAAAAAGTAAGCCTTTTAGTACCATTAGTTAAAACTTTACAATAAGGTCTTATTTGTTAACATTATACCATGGTCTGTCTAAATCCTCGATTCTAATTGGTTGTAAGGTGTGCATTAACCACAAATGCTTGTCTTGCACTGCTTTGCGATGCAACACCACATTACGTAATCACGTTGGAAAGGTCATGCGTGATGTAGGCGGAAGTACCGCAGTAGGGCGAAAAACTCATTTCATTTCTCTCATCTCATTTTCTCCTCCAACTTTAAAATCGGAGGGTTGCAAAATTTAGTAGTTACTGTGGACTACCTACTAATTATAATATAAGCACACAAGACAGATAGTCGGTCCGGCCCCATATCATCGGTTGTCGGCGGGACGGGAGGATAAAGGACGAGGCGGGAGATAGTTGGTTCAACCCCATTCACCAATAACAGCAGATTATCAGTGAATCCCAGTTGTCTCTGATGAAAGTTTGTAAGACTATCCGGTGTTAAATTATCACTCCAGAGGTGGATGTTAGTGGTGATGACTGTCAGCTCTCCATTAAGATGGCTCTTCACAAAATTAATCCACCATCATCGTTTTTAGGAACTTTAAATAAGGAGACAGAGCTGTTTTGTATATTATCGCAATCAGGTAATATGCATTTGTGTGACGAAAGCATAGTTAGCAAGCAAAATGAAGGCTGTAGTAATGATAATGACAGTAACTAGCAATTGAGTGGACGAGCCACTGATGCTAATATGTTGTAGTTATTATAGTGTTAGGGGTGTTAGGTGGCTCCAGTGCGTCATCGACAGTTATTATAGTAAGGGGCGGGGCCACGCTCGGTGGCTCCAGTGCGTCATCGACAGTTATTATAGTTTTAGGGGCCGGGCCACGCTCGGTGGCTCCAGTGCGTCATCGACAGTTATTATAGTAAGGGGCGGGGCCACGCTCGGTGGCTCCAGTGCGTCATCGACAGTTATTACAGTTAGGGGCGGGGCCATGCTCGGTGGCTCCAGTGCGTCATCGACAGTTATTATAGTAAGGGGCGGGGCCACGCTCGGTGGCTCCAGTGCGTCATCGACAGTTATTATAGTTAGGGGCGGGGCCATGCTCGGTAGCTCCAGTGCGTCATCGACAGTCATTATAGTTTTAGGGGCGGGGCCATACTCGGTGGCTCCAGTGCGTCATCGACAGTTATTATAGTTAGGGGCGGGGCCACGCTCGGTGGCTCCAGTGCGTCATCGACAGTTATTATAGTTAGGGGCGGGGCCATACTCGGTGGCTCCAGTGCGTCATCGACAGTTATTATAGTTAGGGGCGGGGCCATTCTTGGTGGCTCCAGTGTGTCATCGACAGTTATTATAGTTAGGGGCGGGGCCACGCTCGGTGGCTCCAGTGCGTCATCGACAGTTATTATAGTTTTAGGGGCGGGGCCACGCTCTGTGGCTCCAGTGCGTCATCGACAGTTATTATTGTTTTATGGGCCGGGCCATACTCGGTGGCTCTAGTGCGTCATCGACAGTTATTATAGTTAGGGGCGGGGCCACACTCAGTGGCTCCAGTGCGTCATCGACAGTTATTATAGTTAGGGGCGGGGCCACGCTCTGTGGCTCCAGTGCGTCATCGACAGTTATTATTGTTTTATGGGCCGGGCCATACTCGGTGACTCTAGTGCGTCATCGACAGTTATTATAGTTAGGGGCGGGGCCATACTCGGTGGCTCTAGTGCGTCATCGACAGTTATTATAGTTAGGGGCGGGGCCACGCTCAGTGGCTCCAGTGCGTCATCGACAGTTATTATAGTTAGGGGCGGGGCCATACTCGGTGGCTCTAGTGCGTCATCGACAGTTATTATAGTTAGGGGCGGGGCCACGCTCAGTGGCTCCAGTGCGTCATCGACAGTTATTATAGTTAGGGGCGGGGCCATACTCGGTGGCTCTAGTGCGTCATCGACAGTTATTATAGTTAGGGGCGGGGCCACGCTCGGTGGCTCCAGTGCGTCATCGACAGTTATTATAGTTAGGGGCGGGGCCACGCTCAGTGGCTCCAGTGCGTCATCGACAGTTATTATAGTTAGGGGCGGGGCCATGCTCGGTGGCTCCAGTGCGTCATCGACAGTTATTATAGTTAGGGGCGGGGCCATACTTGGTGGCTTTAGTGCGTCATCGACAGTTATTATAGTTAGGGGCGGGGCCACGCTCAGTGGCTCCAGTGCGTCATCGACAGTTATAATAGTTAGGGGTGGGGCCATGCTCAGTGGCTCCAGTGCATCATCGACAGTTATTATAGTGTTAGGGGCGGGGCCATGCTCGGTGACTCTAGTGAGTCATCGACAGTTATTATAGTTAGGGGCGGGGCCAAGCTCGGTGGCTCCAGTGCGTCATCGACAGTTATAATAGTTAGGGGCGGGGCCATGCTCAGTGGCTCCAGTGCGTCATCGACAGTTATTATAGTGTTAGGGGCGGGGCCATGCTCGGTGACTCTAGTGAGTCATCGACAGTTATTATAGTTAGGGGCGGGGCCAAGCTCGGTGGCTCCAGTGCGTCATCGACAGTTATTATAGTTAGGGGCGGGGCCATGCTCGGTGGCTCCAGTGCGTCATCGACAGTTATTATAGTTAGGGGCGGGGCCACGCTCGGTGGCTCCAGTGCGTCATCGACAGTTATTATAGTTAGGGGCGGGGCCACGCTCGGTGGCTCCAGTGCGTCATCGACAGTTATTATAGTTAGGGGCGGGGCCAGGCTCGGTGGCTCTAGTGAGTCATCGACAGTTATTATAATTAGGGGCGGGGCCAAGCTCGGTGGCTCTAGTGAGTCATCGACAGTTATTATAGTTAGGGGCGGGGCCAAGCTCGGAGGCTCCAGTGCGTCATCGACACTTATTATAGTTAGGGGCGGGGCCATGCTCAGTGGCTCCAGTCCGTCATCGACAGTTATTATAGTTAGGGGCGGGGCCACGCTCGGTGGCTCCAGTGCGTCATCGACAGTTATTATAGTTAGGGGCGGGGCCATGCTCGGTGGCTCTAGTGCGTCATCGACAGTTATTATAGTTTTAGGGGCGGGGCCATGCTCGGTGGCTCTAGTGAGTCATCAACAGTTATTATAGTTAGGGGCGGGGCTATGCTCGGTGGCTCCAGTGCATCATCGACAGTTATTATAGTTAGGGGCGGGGCCACGCTCGGTGGCTCCAGTGCGTCATCGACAGTTATTATAGTTAGGGGCGGGGCCATGCTCGGTGGCTCCAGTCCGTCATCGACAGTTATTATAGTTAGGGGCGGGGCCATGCTCGGTGGCTCCAGTGCGTCATCGACAGTTATTATAGTTAGGGGCGGGGCTATGCTCGTTGGCTCACCTTTGTCATTGACAGTTATTATAGTTATGGGCGGGGCCACGCTCAGTGGCTCCAGTGCATCATCGACAGTTATTATAGTTAGGGGCGGGGCCACGCTCAGTGGCTCCAGTGCGTCATCGACAGTTATTATAGTTAGGGGCGGGGCCATGCTCAGTGGCTCCAGTGCGTCATCGACAGTTATTATAGTTAGGGGCGGGGCCACGCTCAGTGGCTCCAGTCCGTCATCGACAGTTATTATAGTTAGGGGCGGGGCCATGCTCAGTGGCTCCAGTGCGTCATCGACAGTTATTATAGTTAGGGGCGGGGCCATGCTCAGTGGCTCCAGTGCGTCATCGACAGTTATTATAGTTAGGGGCGGGGCCACGCTCAGTGGCTCCAGTCCGTCATCGACAGTTATTATAGTGTTCGGGGCGGGGCCACGCTCAGTGGCTCCAGTGCGTCATCAACAGTTATTATAGTGTTAGGGGCGGGGCCACGCTCAGTGGCTCCAGTGTGTCATCGACAGTTATTATAGTGTTAGGGGCGGAGCCACGCTCCGTGGCTCCAGTGTGTCATCGACAGTTATTATAGTTAGGGGCGGGGCCATGCTCAGTGGCTCCAGTCTGTCATCGACAGTTATTATAGTTAGGGGCGGGGCCATGCTCAGTGGCTCCAGTGCGTCATTGACAGTTATTATAGTTAGGGGCGGGGCCACGCTCAGTGGCTCCAGTCCGTCATCGACAGTTATTATAGTTAGGGGCGGGGCCATGCTCAGTGGCTCCAGTGCGTCATCGACAGTTATTATAGTTAGGGGCGGGGCCATGCTCAGTGGCTCCAGTGCGTCATCGACAGTTATTATAGTTAGGGGTGGGGCCACGCTCAGTGGCTCCAGTCCGTCATCGACAGTTATTATAGTGTTAGGGGCGGGGCCACGCTCAGTGGCTCCAGTGCGTCATCGACAGTTATTATAGTTAGGGGCGGGGCCATGCTCAGTGGCTCCAGTGCGTCATCGACAGTTATTATAGTTAGGGGCGGGGCCATGCTCAGTGGCTCCAGTGCGTCATCGACAGTTATTATAGTTAGGGGCGGGGCCACGCTCAGTGGCTCCAGTCCGTCATCGACAGTTATTATAGTGTTAGGGGCGGGGCCACGCTCAGTGGCTCCAGTGCGTCATCGACAGTTATTATAGTGTTAGGGGCGGGGCCACGCTCAGTGGCTCCAGTGTGTCATCGACAGTTATTATAGTGTTAGGGGCGGAGCCACGCTCCGTGGCTCCAGTGTGTCATCGACAGTTATTATAGTTAGGGGCGGGGCCACGCTCAGTGGCTCCAGTGTGTCATCGACAGTTATTATAGTGTTAGGGGCGGAGCCATGCTCAGTGGCTCCAGTCTGTCATCGACAGTTATTATAGTGTTAGGGGCGGGGCCACACTCAGTGGCTCCAGTCTGTCATCGACAGTTATTATAGTTAGGGGCGGGGCCACGCTCAGTGGCTCCAGTGTGTCATCGACAGTTAGTATAGTTAGGGGCGGGGCCATGCTCAGTGGCTCCAGTCTGTCATCGACAGTTATTATAGTTAGGGGCGGGGCCATGCTGTGTTTAGAAACACTTCTCAGAATTCACTTTACAGGGACTTTAAGAATCACATTTTTTTAAATGACTTCAAGCATCATTCAGCATATCTTGTCTTCATGGTTTATGCTCTAAAATGGAAGTATCTTTTGTGAAATGAAGTCAATAACTAAATAATGAGTTGAGGTGGTGTCAGTTGTTTTCTTTGTCTAAGGGAGTTTCTCTCTGAACTCAGTGGAATGTTCTGTGTGACTCCCTTCAGATGTGTGGAGATCATGGAAACGGTTTTGCCATACAATTCAGTGAGAGTTTCAAACTTTATCAGGTACCTCAGTCTTTTTTTTACTGTGAGCACTTTGATCAACTGAAATGGTTTTTATGGTGGTGGTTGGTTGGGCTAATTTGATTATACTTAAAAACTTAAGTTCAGTTGCTGCCTTAAATTTTTATGTTGAAACAAAAAGAAATATGAGCCATGTTAGATTTTCACACGTTTATGTATTTTAAAGACACTTTTATCCAAAGTGACTTGCATTTTGGTAACACTTTACAATAAGGTTCTATTTGGTAACATTAGTTGACTATATTAGTTAACATGAACTAACAATAAATAATATGCCTAAAGCATTTATTAATCTTAGTTTATGTTAATTTCAACATTTACTAATACATAATTAAAATCAAAAGTTGTATCTGATTGTATTATTTAATGGACCTGAGCTGACATGAACTAACAATGAAGAGTTGATGTTAACATTAAGATTAATAAATACATGTGTTGCTCTTTGTTAGTTAATGCATTAACCAATGTTAACTAATGGAACCTTATTGCAGTTACATTTTTACATTCCCTTCATACATGTATTAAAAATCACAGTTTGAGTGAAAAATGAAATATAATGATAAATGAGCTCAAATGCATTTGCAGATGGACGGTTCATGTAATAAAATTAAATAAAATACATTTTAATTTGATGTGTCTTTTTCACCCACTCAAATGCCACATTCAGTAATGTCACATACAGCAATATAAAATGATGGTTTTGTCTTCTAATAAGATTTAAAAATGTACATCAAGTAGAAAGAAACAGTATAAATGACAACATAATATAAAAATATACAAACAGTCATCATCTCACAGTAATACTGTAACAGCAGAGAAACACAGAATACTGTATCTGTCAATTCAGTGGAAACACAAGTGGATTTGAACCAAAATACTGACCGTTTATACAGAAAAACCTTCTGTTCTGTTCATTATATCTCTGTTATATCATTTGATCAACATATCTAAAATCAATCCAGTGTAGAATCAATCCACAAAACGCATTTTATAAAAACCTTGCTAAAGGAAATGGAGAAAAAGAAAAATGGATTCTGAAAACAAAATTCTTGACTTTTGGGGTATATCAGCAAGGCACACAGTGTATGCTTCGATTTTTTTATATAAAACATCCCAAAACATGCCTCTATATAAAGGTCTTTTGACATACAAAATACTGTGTTTAAAATATCTTTCTCTTCTTTACAATCATTAATAAAATATCGCATTTTAGCTTTAGTATTTGTGTCTCATGTTCAAGGATATCATACTCTTGTACATGTTAGCATAAATAGATGCTTTTCATTATACATGAGGAAGAAAAATATTAAATGATGGCCACATTTAGGTACAATAACAGTGTCATTACACCTTTATCCAAAAGCTACATTATACACAAGTACCATTAATTTAACCCTGACACTGTGAAGCATGATACTGCACGACAATAGCCTCGTGGACAGCACCGACATGTCTCGCCCCCTATTGACTACCATAGTATTTTTTTCCTACTATGGCAGTCAATGGGGGGCAAACATTACAAACATTCTTCCAAATATCTTCCTTTGTGTACAGCAGAACAAAGAAATTTGGAGACTCGAACTCGGGACGCCTGAAGCGCAACTGCGCTACATGTCGGTGCTGCCCACGAGGCTACTGTCACCGACCAAGTTAAGTGTTTTAAAATGTTTGCTGTTTTTGGTGAGGAAGGTTCTGTATATGAACTTACAGTTTGTTCACGTCTTTGTATTTCTTCTTTAGAGAGATGATCTAAATATTAGTAGCTTGACAAATTGAAAATTGACAGGCCTGTTTTCAGTCACATTACTGAAAACTATGAATGAAATGATTGTATATACAGAAAGTGGTCACAGTTTATATTTCAGTGCACTGCAAAAATGTTTTTCTTGCTTAGTATTTTTTAAAACAAGATACGTTTACTTGAGGAGCAAAATGACTTGGATTTTAAGTCTTGCTTTCTGAGAAAAATCAAGTGTGTTTGAGAATAGAGAAAACAACAGCATTCAAACACATTTTTACCAGTAAATTTCAGTTACTTTTCCACAAATATTCATGACCTATTGTTCGATGAAAGTCTATGTATTCAAGCAAAATAAGAATAAAAATCCATGTTCAAATTTATCATAGTATATCGTTACGATAAGTATTGTCATGTGTCCAATATTATCAATTAAACATTTATTCTTGTATACAGATATTTGTGAAATAAATGTCTATGACTTTTCCAAAACTTTGTTTGTTTTTCCAAAACTTTTCCAGGTCTGGAAACTGCTATTTTAAAACTTTTCCAGGTTTCTCATGACCGTACGAACCCAGAAACGGGATTTTTTTTATTTTTACCTCACCTCAATTTTTCAGTAAACAAGACTTAATATCTTAAGTAATTTTGCTTCTTAAGTAAATATAGCCGTCAAGTTAGATATTTGTAGTATACAAATATCAAAAACCACTAATTTTTTGCCATGTTCATTGGCTGTAGATCCAAATTTCCACAGCTGAAGTACAGCAATCCACTGCTTTCTTATTCGTAGTGAACCCATGGAGAACTGCCAGGTTTTTCTCCACTGTCCTTCCACTGAAGGCACACGTAGCTCTGCTCAACGTGCCTTGACACATAAAAGCCAAACCTGTTGGCTTTGCCTCTTTCAGATGTCATGATGACATGGTTACATGTGTGGCAACCAGTGTCAGATCAGTCTTTCTTCAGGAGGCACTTTAAGCACGCTGCCCATCTCCATCCGGGCTCCTGCGACTTCCTGTTGACTGGGGCTGTAGGTGCCCTCCGACTGCCGCTTCTTCCGGGTGGTGAAAGCCATGCAAACCAACCCCACCGTTGCCAGCAGGACGGCGAGACACGCCAGCGGGACGGCCACCACCAGCCACGGGACGCGCTCCATCTGCAGCTGCTTCTACAGGACGAGACGGAGGACCGTTAGGGCCCTGTGATTCCACAATGCAGAAAATGCGGACGGAATCACGGAATCCAGACATAAAAATGTGATTTAGCGTAAAAACTAATGTCTGAAAAAATAAAGCATTTCTTAGAGCCCTATTATTGTAAATATTTTTAACATGTTATTAAAATTGTTAAACTTTTATTAGTTCGATTAGACATGCTTTTTGATCTTTTAAATTTTAAATTCAGTTTAAAATGTAACACCTTTAAATAGGATTCCAGAAAAATGAAAACGGAAAACACGGAAAAACAAACAAACAAAACAAAACAAAAAAACCAGCCCTAAAATGTAGTTTTTGTTACACTTTTTTAAATAAATTGCTGTTAAATTATGTGTCATCATAACTTCAATTAATTAGACATGTTTTTTGATTACAAATGGAATCCAGAAAAATGAAAACAGCAAAAAATGGAATCCAGAAGAAAAAAGGAAAATTTTAGAAAAAATAAAACTAAAAATGTAATTTTTGTTAAACTTTTAATATGCTGTTAAATTGTATAAGTTTCATGATTTCATTAATTTATCCATGCTTTTTGATTACTAAAATTTAACTTGCCAAACAGAATACAGAAAAATTTAATCAGGGGAAAAAAAAAAAAAAAAAAAGGGAAAAAAAAAGAACTCAGGGAAAAAATAAAAAGGATTTCATAGGGCCCTAAAATGTAATTTCTGTTAAACTTTTAATGAATTTTTCTTCAATAGTACAAGTATCATGATATCAATTAATTAGACATGCTTTTCGATTACTAAAATGCAATTTAACCATTAAAATGGAATACAGAAAAAAGGAAAACAGAAAAAAAAAACAGAACCAGATCAATTTAAACAGGAAAAAAAACAGAATTTGGGAAAAATTAAAACCGATTTCATATTGCTCTAAAGATGTCATTTCTGTTAAACTTTTAATTAGACATGCTTTTTGATTACTAAAATTTAATTTAACCATTAAAATGGAATTCAAAAAAATAAAGAAAACAATCCAGATACATTTAAACAGAAAAATTGAATTTTGGGTAAACAGATTTTGGGTAAAATCCCAAATGGATTTCATAGGGCCCAAGAACAATGGTTCCCAACCACATTCCTGGAGGCCCCCAACACTGCATATTTTGTATCTCTCTTTGTCTGACACACCCATTTCAGGTCTTGAAGTCTCGACTAATGAGCTGACGATCTGAATCAGGTGTGTTTGATTAAGGAGACATGGAAAACATGCAGTGTTGGGGAATGTGGTTGGGAACCAATGCCCTTCAAGATCGATGAAACAAGAACTAAGAGCTCACCATATTCTCACAGTTTTCTCCGGTGAAGTTCGACACACACTCACAGAGGAAGTGATTGGCTCTGTTTACACACCTGCCTCCATTAAGACAAGGGTCCGACTCACATTCATCTATATCCACTTCACATCTGGAAAACAGAAGTCATCAGTCTAACTACAGTTTCCACATTTACATTTTTTTTTGTGCCAGGAATATATTCCTTTCAAACACTAGTTGTTGTCTTCCCTAGTCCATTGAAAATTTTGAAAGGAATGTTGATCCATGTGTTGTTTTAGTAAGCCATATTAAGCCATTAGGCATAATAATGAACATGTGATGAGCGTGTCTGATGTCTCGTCTCACCTCTCTCCACTGAAGCCTGGTCTGCAGGTACAGTTCGTTCCCCAGAATCCCTCAGTGCAAATGCCGCCATTCTCACACTCTGAATCCACTTCACACTGACGGCGAGGGAAACGCCATCTGATGGATGAGACGCATTGAGTTATAAATCAGTAAAAGAATTGACATAATTCATAATGTGAAAATTCAACAAGACTTTATAGATATTAAATTCAATCAAACCAGGGTTCTTTTCTTTAAATATGGATCAAATTGCCAGATAAGTTCAGCACAATTCTCAGATTTCACATTCTTTAAAGCAAACATGAAGTTTCTTCAGCAGTTATTAGAGCAATGTAGACCTCACTAACAGGATTAGTTTACTTAAACCATTAAAAATGACACTTAAAGGATTAGTTCAATTCAAAATGAAAATTTCCTGATAATTTACTCACCCCCATGTCATCCAAGATGTTTATGTCTTTCTTTCTTCAGTCAGAAAGAAATGCAGGTTTTTGAGGAAAACATTCCAGGATTTTTCTCCATATAGTGGACTTCACTGGGGTTCAACAGGTTGAAGGTCCAAATGTCAGTTTCAGTGCAGCTTCAAAGAGCTCTACATGATCCCAGACGAGGAATAAGAGTCTTATCTAGAGAAACCAAGCAGAGCAAGACGAGCATTTGTGGTTAAAAAGTATATAAATTTTTATTTTTTTTAGAAAATGGCCGGTCGTTTCTCTAGATAAGACTCTTATTCCTCGTCTGGGATCATGTAGAGCTCTTTGAAGCTGCACTGAAACTGACATTTGGACCTTCAACCCGTTGAACCCCAGTGAAGTCCACTATATGGAGAAAAATCCTGGAATGTTTTCCTCAAAAACCTTCATTTCTTTTCGACTGAAGAAAGAAAGACATAAACATCTAGGAAGACATGGGGGTGAGTAAATTATCAGGAAATTTGAATTCTGAAGTGAACGAATCCTTTAAAATAGAATAAACGTTAACTTAAACTTAAAAAAGTAATAAAAACTATATAGACATATTTAAAAAATATATATATAAATATGAAAGCATTTTAAGATCAGGACCCAATCTCACTCACTGGCAGAGCGGTCCCGTGTGATCAGGTGGACAGACGCAGGTGTATCCCGTGTCTGTAGTCACACAGGAGCCTCGGTTCTCACAGCGATGCTCCTGGCATTTGTCCAGCTCCTCCTGGCAGTTCTTCCCACCGTATCCGGCAGGGCACTCACACTCATAGTCCCCCGGCAGATCCCGGCACTCTCCCCGGACACAGGGCCGTTGGCCGCACTCGTCTACGTTCTCCTGGCAGCGTTCGCCCGTCCATCCCGGGGCACATTTGCAGTCAAAGAGATTGAAGAGGTCTGTACACGTGCCGTTGTTCTGGCACGGCTCGGAAAGACACAAGCGGGTGCTGGTGCATCCCAGCTGAGGCTCCGCCATCCCGCCAACTCGGATGAACTGTGATGCTTGCGGCGCCTCTTCCTCCAGGCGTCCGGAAAACGGTAAATAAACCCCACCGATCCGCACCTCGCCCAAACAGCCGGTGTAGTTCTGCGCCAGCCACACGGTGGAGAAGTTGAAGAAGTCTGTGCTGCCAGCTGCCGCAAGGCTGGATCCGGCCGGCTGTCCGTCCACGGTGAGGAACCAACGGGACGCTGCGATCCGCGAGCTGGACGTGTAGAGCTCCACTTGATGCCATTCTCCGTCCGACACGGGGACGTCGCTGGTGAAAGCGTGCACATCCAGACTGTTACCCTCACGGAACTTCACGATCAGCGAGGAGTTCAGGAGCCCCATGCAGAAGAACTCCAGACGGTTGGAGGCGCGTAACAGCGTCCCGTTCTCCTCGCGCGTCCGCAGCTCCATTGAGATGTGTGTCACAGGGGCGAGCAAGGAGCCGTTGGCACTGAACTTCAAAGCATTGCTCTCAAATGTGGCGTTGGCTAAACCTGCAACGAGGAGAAATATATTAATGCAGGGATTCACAAACTTTCTCGTCAACTGAACCCCTCAGACGTAAATTATTTGTGTCAATAATTTAACAACACATTTGCATGTTCACGGTTCTCTGATCTTAGTCATGATATGCAAGCAAACATTTTATTTTATTATTTTTATATAAGCTTATTATTATTATTATTGTTTATAACTCTAATTATAAAAATAGATAAAATAAATTTAATATAATATATTAAAAATTTGTATTTTACAATACAAGTTAAAAATTATTTTTTATATAGGGCTACATGACTGCAAAAAAATTAAATTGTGATTATTTTGTCATATATTGCAATTTAAACTGATACTATTATTATTATTATTATTATTATTATTATTAGTTATAACTCTAATTAAAAAGTGACAGAAATATCACTGTTGTAAATTACAATAAACTATGACTATTCAATAAAAAATGTACGTGATAATATTAAAATTTGTATTTTACATTACAAGTTAAAATATTACATGATTGCCAAAAAATTAAACTGTGATTATTTTGTCATATTTTGCAATTTGAACTGTTACTATTTTTATTATTATTAGTTTTAACTCTAATTATGAAAATGACAGAAATATATTACTGTTGTAATTACAAAAAAAAAAAGAAAAAAGAATATTCAATTAAAAAAAAATGAACGTGATAATATTAACATTTTTATTTTAGGCTACATGTTTAAATACTAATATTTATGTCTTAAATTCTTTCAATATTTAATTTTTTTTTTTTTTGACAAGATACTTTGGAATGTTCAAACCCTCAAGTTTAACATTTCAAATCAAAAAGCTTTTATTTTGACAGAATACTGGAGAAATTATGTAATATTTTATTTTATTTCAAATAACAAAAATAAAGTATAATGACCCTGGTTCCAGTGTCAAATTGAATCTAATTGGATTTAAATCAATGCATCAAAAATTACACAATGAAAAAACAAAACTGTATTTATTTATTTTATTTTTTATGTGCTTTCCTGAAGTTCAAACATTAGAGCATGGCACTAAAAACGCCAAGATAACAGGTTAAATTTCAGGCAAAATTTGCATGCATGAACTGAAGAAAATGTACACCTTCAATGCACATACATTTCTTGAAATAAAAGTGTCTGCAAAATGCATAAAGGGTACATCTCTTCATAGGGGAGATGAAAAACTGACACAACAAAATACATAATTTTTATGCCTTTAACCATGAAACTTATGAGTCAAATTCAATGAAATTTCAAGGAAAACATCGTAGGTTAACCAGATTTTTCCGACAAACTCAAAAAAATGCATTGCGGGTCAAACTGACCTAAAATATAATTTAAGTTTTAAATGTTTCTTTTTTCTAATTGACTCTTGGGTTTCGTCTACGAGCTTGATTATCTGTTTTCTTAAATACTGAGAAACATGTAAAAGTCAAAACAAAACAGCTGACACTGAACCCTCAACAAGATACTCACACTCATAACCATCAGGCAAGTCCACACATCGAGTCCCAGAGTCACACGGGTCGCTAACACACCACACGCGTGTGTCACACGTCTTCCCGGAGTAGTTCAGCGGACATGAGCACACAAAGTCATTCCAGATGACCCGGCATTTCCCTCCATTCTGACAGGGCTTCATCTGAAAAGACCATTTGTAATTGAACAAAGTCTGAGAAGTCCAGACAAGCACCAGACAAGTGAATAATGTTAAGTTCAAGAATGTAAAGATGTGATACTTTCAGCAACACTACCATTGGAAAGATTTGTTTTTGAAAGAGTATCTTCTGCTCACCAAGGCTGCATTTATGTGACCAAAAATACAGTAAAAATAGTGAAATATTTTTTTAATTGAAAATAACTGCTTTCTATTTTAATATATTTTAAACTGTAATTTATTCCTGTGATCAAATCTGAATTTTCAGCATCATTACTCCAGTCTTCAGTGTCACATGATCCTTCAGAAATCATTCTAATATGCTGATTTGCTGCTCAAGAAACATTTCTGATTATTAACAGCATTGATACCATGATACATTGTGTTTTCCTGGATTTTTTGATGAATAGAAAGTTTAAAAGAACAGCATTATTATTGGCTCGAAATTAATGTTAGCAACGTGATAAAACATTCGAGCAAACATGCTAACAACATGCTAATTCATGTTAACAATGGTAAACAATGCTAATTTACGATACTAACATGTTAAATCATGCTAGCAATGTGGTAAAACCTGCTAACATTTTGGTAACTCATGCTAGTAATGTATTAACGCATGCTAACAACATGCTAATTCATGTTAACAATGGTAAACAATGCTAATTTACGATACTAACATGTTAAATCATGCTAGCAATGTGGTAAAACCTGCTAACATTTTGGGAACTCATGCTAGTAATGTATTAACGCATGCTAACAACATGCTAATTCATGTTAACAATGGTAAACAATGCTAATTTATGATACTAACATGTTAAATCATGCTAGCAATGTGGTAAAACCTGCTAACATTTTGGTGACTCATGCTAGTAATGTATTAACGCATGCTAACAACATGCTAATTAATGTTAACAATGGTAAACAATGCTAATTTACAATACTAACATGTTAAATCATGCTAGCAATGTGGTAAAACCTGCTAACATTTTGGTAACTCATGCTAGTAATGTATTAACACATGTTAACAACATGCTAATTCATGTTAACAGTAGTAAACAATACTAATTTACGCTATTGTTATATGTTAATTCATGTTAGCAATGTGTTAAATGCTAGTTTATGCTAGCAATGTGCTAAATCGTGTTAGCAATGTCATAAAACATGCTAGCAAACATGCTAATTCTTGCTAGCAACATGCTAAAATATGCTACTAACATATTAAAACATGCAAACGACATGCTAATTCTTGCTAGCAACATGCTAAAATATGCTACCAACATATTAAAACATGCAAACGACATGCTAATTCTTGCTAGCAACATGTTAAATTATGCTACCAACATATTAAAACATGCAAACGACATGCTAATTCATGCTAGCAACATGATAAAACATGTTAATGCTAATGCGATGTCTTTCTTTCTCTTTCCACTTCACTAAATTTAAAGCTTATAAAACTTTCAAACTTTTATACGGCTTTGTCAAGCCAACATCAAAGTTTTTCCCAAAGAACTTTACTCATCTATTTTAAAATAGAATCCTTTATAAATGTCTTTACTGTCACTTTTGATCAATTTAATGCATCCTTGCTGAATAAAAATATTAATTTCTTAAAACTGACCCCAAACAGTAGTGCATATCTTATCTTACCTTACACGTCTGGTCGCCCACACAACCCTCCAGCACATTAGACGAGTTTCTTGGTAAGTAGCTTGGATGTTGTGGTTTCTGGCTGATGCTCCCCGTGTACATGTACAGCTGTGTGTCGTCTATGCGGACGTCCTGCATACAGCCCTTGAAATATCCGCCCCACGGTACATTGTTCTCTCCTTCAGGAAGTCCACCAAGATACGCCACATCTCCTGCTTCTACCTCAAAATCACTGTGACTGACAGAAATCTGCTGCGTTTGATTAAATACTATAACGCCTTGTTCTTTTTTAATAGCCACAAAAACCTTCTCCCCATTGGTCAGGAAGTTGGAGGCCCTTCTGACGGAGTTGTATATCGCAACATACATTGAGCCATTTTTTAGAAAAACAGTAAAGTATGCTTGATTCTCATGCTGGAGCTGAAAGACCAGGCCATTTATCTGACGTGATTTCAGCCACAAGGACACAGTCAGGTTAGCGCCGTGCTTCTGGGTGATGGGAAACGCAGCGAAGCTTCTGTTGCGCTCGTGACTGAACGTCCATGAAGAGTGCTCTGTTGGGAGAGACGGGCAAAGTTTTTATTAAACACCACTGTGAGTAGGAAAGCATCCAGAACATACGAGCCAATCTCAAGAAAACATGTACACCTCAAAAATAAGAAGTTATAGTTGATAAAGCCTACTTTAGGACAACTAAGATATAACTAACAATAATTTCATGACACACGAAAGACAGTTCCACCAAAATATATATCAGGCATAACATTATGACCACCTTCCAAATATTGTGTTGGTCCCCCTTTTACTGCATGGACTCCTCTAGACCCCTGAAGGTGTGCTGTGGTATCTGCACCAAAATGTTAGCAGCAGATCCTTTAAGTCCTGTAAGATGCGAGGTGGAGCCTCCATGGATCGGACTTGTTTGTTCAGCACATCCCACAGATGCTCGATTGGATTGAGATCTGGGGAATTTGGAGGCCAAGTCAACACCTCAAACTCGTTGTTGTGCTCCTCAAACCATTCCTGAACCATTTTTGCTTTGTGTCAGGAGCATTATCCTGCTGAAAGAGGCCACAGCCACCAGGGAATACCGTTTCCATGAAAGGCTGTACGTGGTCTGCAACAATGCTTAGGTAGGTGGTACGTGTCAAAGTAACATCCACATGGATGGCAGGACCCAAGGTTTCCCAGCAGAACATTGTCCAAAGCATCACACTGCCTCCGCCGGCTTGCCTTCTTCCCATAGTGCATCCTGGTGCCATGTGTTCCCCAGGTAAGCGATGCACACACACCCGGCCATCCACGTGATGTAAAAGAAAACCTGATTCATCAGACCAGGTCACCTTCTTCCATTGCTCCGTGGTCCAGTTCTGATGCTCACTGTTGGCTCTTTCGGCGGTGGACGGGTCAGCATGGACACCCTGACTGGTCTGCAGCTATGCAGCTCCATACGCAACAAACTGTGATGCACTGTGTATTCTGACACCTTTCTATCAGAACCAGCATTAACTTCTTGAGCAATTTGAGCTACAGGAGCTCGTCTGTTGGATCAAACCACACGGGCCAGCCTTCGCTCCCAACCTTGGCCGCCTATGACCCTGTTGCCGGTTCACCACTGTTCCTTCCTTGGAGCACTTTTGATAGGTACTGACCACTGCAGACCGGGAACACCCCACAAGAGCTGCAGTTTTCTCGTCATCTAGCCATCACAATTTGGCTCTTGTCAAACTCACTCAAATCCTTACGCTTGCCCATTTTTCCTGTTTCTAACACATCAACTTTGAGGACAAAATGTTCACTTGCTGCCTAATATATCAGGTGCCGTGATGAAGAGAGAATCAGTGTTATTCACTTCACCTGTCAGTGCCCATAATGTTATGCCTGATATAATCATTGGCACATAATTTAATCATTCAAAAAGAAAGCTCACCTTCTGAACAGTTGTGTCCATAAAATGGCCTGCGGCAGTGGCACATGTAGTCGCTCCACAGATCCACGCAGTGACCACGCTCAGAGCAGGGGTCCGGACGGCACCGTTCCCTCCTCTCGCAGCCCATCTGCACATCCGGCTCTGAGCTGAAGTTCTGAGGAAGAACCAGCTGAGAATCCACAAGCAGATCCTCAAAACAGCCGACGAATCCCATCCTGGTCTCCGTGTTGTTTAAGTATTCTGGTGGAACCCCGCCGATGTACGCTTTCTCCAAACCATGCGGCTGGAAGGACAGAAGCTGGTTGTGACCTCCATCCTCAGCTGTCCTGTTCTCTGACAGCAGGGTCAGAGTCAGTCTCTCATCCACACTAACAGAGACTTCACGCCAGAGTCCATCATTGAAATCCCCGCTTAACTGCACAGCGAGCTTCAAGTCTCCCGATTCGGCTCTGGAGAGAAGATTTCCACCAATTAGTTCCAGTATGAAAAAGTGCTCTTGGCTTCCCCGGTAGAAGAGAATTACATCCGGCAAGGTCGTCCTGAACCTCAGCTGGACGCTCGGCCCTTGCGATCCCACCTGCCTGCGGGTCCTGTTGCGGTGCGGAACCTCCACGACCAGATATCCTCTCGCTGTCATGGAGAAGGTGGTGGAGGTTTCGCATGTGTCACCATGAAAACCAGAAAGGCATCTGCAGGTGTGACGATGCTCATCTTTATGCAGTGATGGCACACAGGTGGCGCCGTTCTGGCAGGGGTCATCCACACAGCCGGTCAATGCGACGTCACAGTCACGGCCGCCCCAGGGCAGCTGGTCCGGCGCAGGAGGTGGACAGGAACATATGTAGTCATTAATGGCATCCTTACACAGGGCTCCGTTCTGACACGGGTCGCTCTCACACTCGTCCACGTTAATCTCACACACAACACCTGCAGGGGGATTACAGAGTCAGAGGTCATGTGATGCTTTAGGCACAGACATTCAAGCTGAATAAACTTTAGTCCCTTTCAAAAGCTTTTTATGTGCAACACTAAGGCTGCACGATTCGGGGAAAATCTAAAAATCGAATTACAATTTTTCTGATCCTGGTTTGTTCTGCTTGTTTGTAGTGCTGCACAGTTTGGAAAAAAATCTGTGATTATATATCAGTATGACTATAAAATAATAATAATAATAATAATAATAGAAGAAGAAGAAGAAGGAGAAGAAGAATTACTATTGCTAATGATAATACATAAAATATACAATAATACTATTTCACTGTAAAATAAAAACTAAGTATTTAAGTAATATAAAAATACAAATATAAATACAAAAATATAATAATAATTTTTATTATTATCTTTATTATTGTTGTTGTTGATAATATAATAATGATAATACTATAATAAGTACTATTCCTATTGTAATATTTCACGGTAAAATAAAAAAATGAGTATTTACATAATATTATATAATAATATAAATATAACAAAATTACAATAATAATAATACATTTTATTATTATTAATCTTGTTAATATAATAATAATACATTCAATTCAATTCAAAAAGCTTTATTGTCTATCCATAAAATATACAATAATACTAAAAAAATAAATATTACTATTGTAATATTTCACTGTAAAATAAAAAAAATTAGTATTTAAGTAATATAATATAAAAACATAATTATAATATAAAACATAATAATACGTTTTAGTATTATTGTTGTTCTTGTTGTTGTCAATAATAAGAAGAGCAATACAAAAATACACAATACTAAATAAAAATAAGAAATATTTCTATTGTAGTAATTCACTTTAAAATTAAAAATTAGTATTTAAGTAATATAATATTAAAATATAACATAAAATAAAAATATAATAATTATTGTTGTTGTTAGTGATAATAATAATAATAATACATAAAAATATACAATACTAAATAAAAATAAGAAATATTACTATTGCAATATTTCACAAAAATAAAAAAATATTTTAAGTAAACAATATAATATTTAAATATAAAAATATAATTTTTATCTTACACTTCAACTGTAAAATTACAATACTAATATTAGTAATTTACTGTATTAATTTCTTCATTTTTAGATGTTAAACCATGGACCGTGGATCATGAGCTGCTAACATGTAAGAACACAGTGCCACGCCTCATTTTGAAACATGCAACGCATATATTTATTTAATTAAATTGATATTCACAATAAGCCATATTATGATTCCAGTTTTATTTGGATGAATTGTGCAGCCCTATGCAACTTATTTATGTGATGATTTTAGAGATCCTGTGTTTAAGAGTTATACTAAAACTAATTATATTAAACAAATTAAGAAAACTTAAGACTTCCTGACATTAAGCAGAAACTTTAATCAATTACTTACAGAATAAAATCAGATAAAAGCAAATAAATTGACTTTTAATTGCATTTACTTTAAGCCTTTTAGTAACGTAATCCTGGTAAAGGGATTGGCATGCTGGCATATGTTTAGAACAATTACTTCAACTTAACTGAAGTTTATTTAGTCTGTTTAGCATACTGTTAAATACTGCTGTGAATAATAATATTGCACCAGCAAATACGACCAAACTATACAAAACATGTATGCACTGAAAGTTCACCAGCACACAACTGAAGAGGTCTGCTATTATGCAATCATTCCTGCGAGTTATCGTAATCAATGTCTGCCAGTGCAAACTGTTAAAGGGTTCTAGTAGTTGCTTGTAATATATTTTGCATTTCCTGGAAATATTAAACATGAAACTAAGATAACTGAGAAGCTGCTTGGAAACAATGTGTATTGTGAAAAGCACTATATACTAATGATACGGACTTGATTTTAGCACGTTATGCAGAATGCAAAAAGTTGCACTACTGTTAAATTTATCATGCATATGATGATGTTATCATGCATATGAGGAAAAAAAAACAACCAACAATGTTAGCAATACCACAATACTGAATTTTAAGAGTAAACTAGAACAATACAAACCTAGAGCAGACATGGAGAGCATTTTTTTACAGTAGATTTCTAAATTCTTAAATCAAGGTACATTTACTTGACATGCAATACAATAAAATAAGAGTCTTGTTTTCTCAAAAAATGTAATGCAAAGGGAAAATAAGTTTATTTTTCTGACCCCAGATGCATAAATATCAAAATTCTTAAATAAAGATATGCAAAATGACACAAAATAAGAGTCTTGTTTTCTGGAGAAATTCATCAAAAATAAAATTTAACAAGAAAAATGCACTTAATTCAAAGGGGGGGAAATGACGTCATGACAGATATTCTTTTTTTCTTTTTTAAAGCATAAACTCTCTATATTTTGATGCTTTTCCCCCCACAAAAACAAGATTTCTTCTCATATGTCATTGTACATATTTGTACTGGAATGCAAAACAAAAATACTGAGTGAGAAAATCACTTGTTGCAGTGAACAGGAAGCGTCTTTATTTGTGGTTTTCACTTAGAACACGCTCTACAGTTTATATCTGATATGCATCATAAATTACAGAAGAACCGCACACTTTATTTCA
Source organism: Ancherythroculter nigrocauda (assembly GCA_036281575.1). Taxonomy (NCBI): domain Eukaryota; kingdom Metazoa; phylum Chordata; class Actinopteri; order Cypriniformes; family Xenocyprididae; genus Ancherythroculter; species Ancherythroculter nigrocauda. Next base: position 2,682,947 of record VTFQ01000021.1, on the reverse strand, counting down.
AAGGAAGGAACCAGTCGATCTTCATGGCCAGGAGAATTACGAGCCCTCCTCAGGTTAATTCGACATTAATGCCGAGATCCTGCAGACTTTCAGAAAGCTCCGACACTTTACCTGTCAGGAGAAGCAGCCCACTGCAAATGACTTTCACTATTAGTCCTCTCATCCTGCCAAACGTCCGGGCCGGAGTCTCTCTCCTCAACAAGACGAGCCTCAGCAGACACTGACACAGAAGTGACAGTTTCCAATGCAGACGTCCTACAGTTTTTTCCTACTTCTCCCAGTGCTCCTTTCTTTCTAGCTTCATAAGCGCACACCCACAGCCGACCGACCTCTCGGTACCAAGCGTCCAGGAGTGATTGCGAAGGATGAGCTGCCCTGCCGGGATAATAATCCACAGAGCTTCCCCTCCCTTTCCCAGCTGGCTCCTGTCAGTGCTGACATCAGGAATGTCTGTCTGCCCGGCCGGCGTGAGCGATCACTTTCCATGCCAACTCATTACTGGAGATGTGATGTGAGTCCGTGTCCGTGTGGGATGATTTCAGGCCTGGGAAGCCTGGAACGCACTACACGACTTTTCAAATCTCAACAGATTTGTAAACACTTGTGATGACCAGCCTAGGAAAACCTCCTTTATTCAAATATCGTGTAAGCATATTGCATAGTTGCGCATGGAGTCGATTGATTCATTTATGATAATAACACAATGAAACTGTGGAACATCATTTTTGGCCAGAAATTATGAACACATGCAAAAACACGAGAGGACCAACCAAATATTAATAACTGATTAAGAAGTAGTCAATGTTTGATTTTTGAGCTTTGATCATAAAACTAAGCATTTAATATCATCTTACTAAGATATATTATTGGGAGAAAGAGTGACTGCTGATATTTGCATATACATTTTATGTTAGTAGTCTGCTAAACTGTTCTCACCGAATTATTTTATATTATGAAAATCTGACTTTTTCCATGTTTAAGTGCTATAATCGGTACATCTACTAATCCAGAAAGCATGAAAAAGGTCAACCCAGTAACTTTGTTTTGGCAAGCTTTTCTCTGCAAGCATGTGAAAACAAAGGAGTTGCTCAGATTTTGCTCCTCTAGTGATCTTGTTATAATATTACCGCTCCTTAATCTGCACGTTTCCACCCACGGCGCCGCCATTTTGTTTTCGCAAACAACAACGGTGAACAAGAACCTTGTGTGTATTTGACAGTTTAAACGCAACAAATGTGAAAGAGATGTTACTCACGAGACGTCTGACAGCCAGCTGTCTGTGTGTGTGCTTCAGATAAGTGCGCTCAGAAAACGATCCATGAGACATTTGACACCTGAGACTTAAATTACATCTTGTGAAAATGGGTCCCCTTTAATACAAGCTATCAGAATTTAATTTACTCTGGAAAATGATCACTGGAAATGAACTAAACGAAACTAGACTACTGAAATCTGGCATCCTGAAGTTATTAGTCAAGCTGTGGGTGTTTGTTTTTCTTCTCTTAAGCAGCTCTCCTGTAAGCATCAGCAGACACTCAGACTGAAGCTGAAACACCATTACAACAGGATTTGTTTTCTTAAAGTCTCTGAGTTGCATCATGTCTATGATTTCGAACAAGATCTCTGTGATTAAAACCAAGGTGGGAGTCCTACATTTTTTTATTTATTAATCTTGTTTGAATATCTAAATATAAATTACACATGGTCAGATTTGTTTTTTAGCATATGTAAGCTGTTGTGAACTAAAACTCCACATCATGACTTAGAAACTAGGTGATTTTGTCAGGTTTTTCTGTTTTCTTTGTGATTTAAGCCAATGCCTTTGGTGTTTCTAGCACTATGCTCTACTGACTGAGCTTGTTTTCCATTCATTTTATTTATTTACTTACAAATACAATCAAAAAATATAGCTGCAAGCAGCAATTACGGGGCCAAGCAAAAAGCAGCACAACAAGCCAGCCAACACGGCCGAGAGCATTAGACCAACTGCAACAGTGAGCAATTAAAGACCTATTAAGATCATTTTAGGCAAAAGAGCTGAAAAATTATATATACAGTCAATTATAACGATTTTCTGGTTTATCACTTTTGACCAATAGGTGGTGCTGTGACCAAACTAATGTGGTATGGTCAGAGTGAGGTAAGTCAACTAGATCAAAAGTTATAAGCATCTGAAAAAAAACAGTAGGTGGCGCTGGTTCGAAACTTCTCAGGCTCCTTCAGGGCCTTGTGCTGATGATTCATACCAAGTTTCGTAATGAGTTCATAAAATACAGTATTTTCGAACTAAATTCAAAATTGCCTGACTGCCAAATTGGCCAGTATGGGAAAATTGGATGTCATTCGACTTGGCATGATGCCCCGAATCTAAAAAGACCAAATGTATGACTTTTGGACAAACCTATTGGAAGCTATAAGCACAAATATCCATTTTTTTGTATCTCCAGACCAGTAGGTGGTGCTGCACTGAAACTCAGCATGTAGTCTCAGGTCATGGTTGTGATGACATGTACCATCTTTGGTCTGAATATGATAAAGCATTGCAGAGATACAGCCATGAGTCCAAATTGGGTGCTCTACGTTAAATTAATTTGCGTGTTATTTGAGAATGGTTGAGTTTATCAGAAAGCTTTTGATAACTTTTTGTCAGCATGAACTGAAGATGATCTGATTTGATTTTTATGAAAATCAAACAAAGCATCTATGACTAGTTCGAAAAAGTAGGTTTTTCGCAAAATTCAACATGCCGAAAAAAACATTAGTCAAAACCTATCATGTTTGGTATCGTTGGACTCAGTAGGCATTCAGGAGTGTAAGGATATGACTCGTGGGGTCGACCACTCCCAAAGTTATAAGCATTTGAATATATGATTTTACCACTAGGTGGCGCTGGTGCGAATCTTCTCAGGCTCGTTTATGGCATCGTGCATACCGAGTTTCGTAATGATACACTAATGCGTTCATAAAATACAGCATTTTAGCAAAAAATTTGGCCGACGGCCAAAATGGCTGATATGGGAATATTGGATATTATTCGTCTCGGCATGATGCCCCGAAGCTGACGAGACCAAATTTATGATTTTTGGACAAACCCATCAGAAGTTATAAGCAAAAATAGCCATTTTTCGTATCTCCGGACCAGTAGGTGGAGATAGAGCCTCAAGTCAGATTTGGAGAGCATTTTGTCAAATTCATTTGTGCCATTTTCGAGAACGGATGGATCTATCGAAAAGCTTTTGATAACTTTTTGCAAGCATGGTCTGAAGATGATCTGGTTCAATTTTTGTGAAAATCGCCCTAGGAGGATTTCGAAAAAGTAGTTTTTTCGGAAAATTCAAAATGGCGGGAAAAATTTTATGATGGAAAATGTCATAGGGTGATCGTCTTGAGCCAAGGAATCAGAGGAAAAAGGAATTTTGTTTCTAGCCCATATGGTTCAAAAGTTATTAGCATAAACAGAAGTGCAACTTTGGACAGCTGGTGGCGCTAGAGGGATTGAGTTAGAGACTCCAAATTGGCTATGGACACAGTTCAGACTGTCCTCTAACAGTGTGCCAAATTTCACAACTTTTTACCATACGGTTCTATGGGCTGCCATAGACTCCCAGAGCGGAAGAATAATAATAAGAAAACTAACGATTACAATAGGTGCCTACGTACCTTTGGTGCTTGGCCCCTAAATAGTTATGTTTTGCATTTACAACCCAGGCTCACTGACAAAACGTGCCTAAAAATAACGATCCACCTACACCAAACATAACTGATAGTGTTAACAAAAGCAAACATGAGATAAAAACACATTTGCTGAAGCATGGTTGATATTTTAATCTTTGAGCTCTTTTATCGTGACTCATGTTTCACGGGACTCGTATCCAAATGCTCCACATCGCAAGTGCAAAAAATGATTGTCTTCCCCAGTATTTTCCCCTTGTTTTCCAGTAAAAATATCTAAACATTCTTAAAGGTGCAATATGTAAGATTTCTGTCCACTAGAGGTCGCTAGAGACCTATTCAAAACAAAGGTGTAGATGACAGCAAGTTTGAAAGCGGAATCTTGGGACATGTGGTCTCCACATCACAGTCGGTGAAAAAGAATAGGGATAGGACTCGGGAAGAAATCATGTTCATGGATTATTAACGTTACTGTAGTATTAAGCAGAGCAGGAGCGAGTGTTGTGGAGCTGAACGAGGAGCTGGAGCGATTGATCAACACACGCCTCACGAGCAGCGGGACTTTTATTATGACACAGTCGCCGGCGCTGCTTCCGCTTTTCCGGTCATGAGTATGAGGTAACGCAGCTCTGTTTATCATATTAGACACATTTGAGAGTGTTGAAAATGATGTTATAACGTTACTCTGTGCGTTCGCTCGGCGGCTGCTGTGAGACACTGTTACACACTGCAGTAAGATAGATCGATTTTAATATCATGTTAAATGCTGGATGGCTTGTGCTGATAAATGGCATGTAATTAATTTAAAAACGTATTGTATGATGGAGAAAATGCTGTATTACTGTTACTAAAAATAAAGCTGCATCTGATTATGCTATGTTAGCTACTTCACAAAATAGTGTTTTTCTCTGAGTCATGGTAAAGCATGAGACTCGCAAAACATCAAGAAAATTAGATTTAAACAATAAGACTAAACGTGTTGAGCTATATAACAATAATTAGTTTTTTGTCTATAAATGTAACCAAATAGTTGTTCCCTTGTCTATTAAAGCATGTAAATATTAAAGCGTCTTTGGTGTTTCCATGGTGTCTACAAAATAAACCGGAAACCGAGGGTAACGCGGGTATGACGCAATTGACAGGCGACTCCTCACACGTCCTGGAGCCTTGGGTAAAATTGCAATTTTCTCACGATTTACAAATAGTTGGAAACATTTGAGATATTGTAAGTACTCAAGTGAAGAAAATATATAACACTGGCCTAGAGGTTTTTGGATATTTTACTGCAAAAATCTTACATATTGCACCTTTAAATTAGAATACATTCACTTAAGAAGCAAAATTACTTAAAGGGATAGTTTACCAGAGGCCAAAGTCGTTACCGGAAGCCATTTATTATACTTTATAAAGTTATAATTAAGGATATTTTCTTACAAAAACCCCCTGAAGTCGCATGGATTACTTTTATGATGGATGGATGTGCTTTTTTGGGCTTCAAAATCTCGGTTACTATTCACTCCCATTATAAAGCTTGGAAGAGCCAGAATACTTCACTTGTGTTCGTCTGAAAGAAGGTAGACATATACACCTAGGATGGCTTGATGGTGAGTAAATCATGGGATCACTTTCATTTTTGGGTGAACTATCCCTTTAAGATAAGTCTTGTTTAATGAAAAAATATGACCAAACACTTGCTGGTCCGCTTATCGACCACTATGGAAGTCAATGAGGATCAGAAACTGGTTACCAACATTCTTCAAAACATCAGAACAGAATATATATTTTTTATTCCAAAAAACAACACTTGTTACCTTATGTCATTTTGCTTCTCAAGTAAATGTATCTTGATTTAAGGATGGTTAGATATTTGTACTGGAAAACGAGAAAAATCATTTTTTGCAGTGTAGCTGTACGAGCAAGTTTAGTACGTCAAAAAAGCCACAGATATGGAGCTGGTTACGTGATGCAAATCACGTTTGCAAATCATGGTAAAAGTGTTTTGAGGTCATTTGAGAAAATAAGTCTTTATGTGATAATCTGCACCTGTAATCAAAAACTGTGTAAAAAGGAATAAATGTTCTTGATGTTTTAATGGCACTATAATGTTAATTTCAGCTGGAAACTGCAGTGAATTGTGTGTATAGGTTTTTTTTTTTTGTTGGCCTAAATGTGCATTTAGATATATTTGCATTATTTAGATTTTTTAAAGAAAAGGATAAGGGAGCACATTACACACCTGTGAACCCCGGAGGACACGAGCACTGAAATGCATTGACGAGATCTTCACAGGTGCCTCCGTTTTCACACGGCGCGGACTCGCATTCGTTCACGTTAACTGAACAGTTTTCACCTGAAAAACAGAGACGCTCGTGTCACCAGCAGCTCTTTGAGTCTCTGAGCAGCCGTCAGCAGTGTTTCTCACCTGTGAATCCAGTGCGGCAGTGGCACAGGAATCCAGCTGCGCTCTCGTAGCTGAACTCACGGTCCAGTTCTGGCAGAACTCTGTAGTGTCTGGAGTCGGATCTCTGGAAACATTCGCCGTCATTTTCACACGGCCGCGCGTCACACTCGTCCACATCAAGCTCACAGTTCTCACCTTCATAGCCTGAAATAAATAACATAAGAAACTCTGAGTAAACTCAAGGAGGGCTGACTTCATACCACTGTTAGTTTTATTAATATTTTGAAATATATATATATATATATATATATATATATATATATTATAATGTTACAAAATATATATATATATATTATACAGTACAGTCCAAAAGTTTGGAACCACTAAGATTTTTAATGTTTTTAAAAGAAGTTTCGTCTGCTCACCAAGGCTACATTTATTTAATTAAAAATACAGTAAAAAACAGTAATATTGTGAAATATTATTACAATTTAAAATAACTGTGTACTATTTAAATATATTTGACAAAGTAATTTATTCCTGTGATGCAAAGCTGAATTTTCAGCATCGTTACTCCAGTCTTCAGTGTCACATGATCCTTCAGAAATCATTCTAATATGCTGATCTGCTGCTCAAGAAACATTTATGATTATTTTCAATGTTGAAAACAGTTGTGTACTTTTTTTTCAGGATTCCTTGATGAATAGAAAGTTCAAAAGAACAGCATTTATCTGAAATACAAAGCTTCTGTAGCATTATACACTACCGTTCAAAAGTTTGGGGTCAGTAAGAATTTTTATTTTTATTTTTTTGAAAAGAAATTAAAGAAATGAATACTTTTATTCAGCAAGGATGCATTAAATCAATCAAAAGTGGCAGTAAAAACATTTATAATGTTACAAAAGATTAGATTTCAGATAAACACTGTTCTTTTGAACTTTCTATTCATCAAATAATCCTGAAAAAAAATATTGTACACAAATATTTTGTACAATTGTACACATTAAATGTTTCTTGAGCAGCAGATCAGCATATTAGAATGATTTCTGAAGGATCATGTGACACTGAAGACTGGAGTAACGATGCTGAAAATTCAGCTTTGCATCACAGGAATAAATTACTTTGTGAAATATATTCAAATAGAAAACAGTTATTTTAAATTGTAATAATATTTCACAATATTACTGTTTTTACTGTATTTTTGACCAAATAGATGAAGCCTTGGTGAGCAGACGAAACTTCTTTTAAAAACATTAAAAATCTTAGTGGTTCCAAACTTTTGGACTGTACTGTATAATATATATATATTTATATATATATATATATATATATATATATATATATGTCAAAAGTTTTTGGACGGTAAGATTTTTTATAATTTTTTATTAAAAAATTTATAAAAATACAGTAAAAACAGTAATATTGTGAAATATTTTTACAATTTAAAATAACTGTTTTCTATTTGAATATATTTTAAACTGTAATTTATTCCAGTGATCAAAGCTGAATTTTCAGCATCATTACTCCTGTCATTACTCATTACTCCAATCATGATCCTTCAGAAATCATTCTAATATGATGATTTGCTGCTCAAGAAACATTTTTTATTATTATCAATGTTGAAAACAGTTATTTGATGAACAGAAAGTTCAAAAGAACAGCATTTATCTGAAATATAACAAACATTCAATCCATATTCTCCATTGTTGCAGCTCCTCTCTTCCCAGTCTGTCAGTAATGCTCTGTTTGTGTCTCTATGAAGCCCCTCCCTTTTAAAAGCATAATGTGCTCTGATTGGTCAGCTGGAGCAGTGTGTTGTGATTGGTCAAGCGCTACGAGTACGTTTGGGAAATGTCCCGCCCCTTTCCATAGCCACCAGTTTCAACACACTCTAACCAACTCAACCAGGCCCTGCCCCTTTATTCTGCATATGAATTATTTAAATTAGGAATATTGAGATGTGTTTGTTCCCAGAAGAAATCTCAAGACTACAATGGAGGCGTTTCAGAGAGTTCAGAAACACTGATTTAGAGAATAACTCCCACTGGAGGAGCTTTTTCATGCTCAAACAGCAACATTTCACACTAAAGAATGATGAACATGGAAAAAAGAATCATAGATCCTCTTTAAATAAATTTGTTTAGGCATGGTGTTTATAATAAATGTTGTTTATAATAAATCCCACTATAATTTTTTGTTTTATACCAGATGTGTTGTGGAGTGAGGAACTAATACAAGTTTATATCATTTTGAGTGTTTTTTTCTGTCAACAATGCATTTTTAACACAATCTGACTTATTTTACAGACATCTACTTTAATAAAACCATGCATTTCATATATATACACTATATACAAAATACATCCATCCATTTGGATCTTATGGTTCTCTTTGCAATGGCTTCTATGTTTCTCTAGGTGGCAGTGTGGTGTAAAAGATCATCACTGAAGAAGAGCATTGCTTTTATCACACTATAATTCTGAGACATTATTACTCTAATGCAATAAAATGAGCTTTTGAATGCATAAATAAACACAAAGTTAAGATGAATAGGTTAAATTAATGACGTTACCTGGCCAGCAGAGGCAGGTATACTGGTTAACTCCTTCCTGGCAGGTGGCGCCATGCTGACAGGGGTCCGACACACACTCGGGGATGTCTTCTTCACAGAAAGAGCCCATGAATCCAGTGCCGCTGCAGTCACACTCATAGCTGTGATTCAGAACACAGGCTGATGAGTGACGAAAACACCATCAAAAAGATCATTTTACACACTAGCTGTGGTTTGCACTGTTTTAAAGGACAAACATCTGTACATCAGCATCCATGTTTTAGTGTCTTTAATGTTGTTTTTAATATGCATTGATGAGTATTTTCTCCTTAAAACTGCAGATAGTCTAAAAAACTTTGTTTGAAACCAGCCATTTTGAATGAGTTTCTGGTTCAAACATGTAAGGCTGAATTTAAGCAATATTTCCACGTGCCATCGTGTAGCCTTTACTACATTTGAGCGAGTGGATCCGAGCTGCTGTGATTGAGTGGAGGCGGGGACTAATTTGCATATTCATGGTTCCTGTAGAATTCAACCAATCAGATGACGAACCTCAGATTGATCAAATACACTCACCTGTTGACCATATCCAGACACGTCCCTCCATGTTGGCAGGGTGAACTTTCACACTCGTTGATGTCCAGCTCACAGTTAATGCCCTCGTATCCCGGCACACACTCACAGGTGTACAGACCCACGTGATCGTGGCAGGTGGCGCCGTTCTGACAGGGATCCGCCTCACATTCATCAATGTCAACTTCACAGTTCAGTCCTGCAGGACGATTCAACACACAGACTGAGGTGTACTGGCTTGTGTTGGCTATGATGTTGTATTTACAATATAACAGAAACACACTTTTTAGGACATTGTGTATCTTCTAATGGTGCAGTATGAGTATGGTAATCATTCAGTATATGCTAGTAGCAGTCAAATTTGGACAAGTTTGACTGAACTTTTTGCATGATCTTTTTAATATCTTTTTAGATGCCGTTCAAAAACTTTTTCTGCTTAAATGTCTGAAATTGCTATAAATTGTCTATGAATAGAATTTACTTTATAAAGCTAATATTTTAATAAAATAATAATTATAGAAATAAATATATAATAAATTAAATAATTAATTGACTGAGAGAATGTCCAAAGTAAATCAAATATACAATTTTTTTTTAATTATTATAAATAAATAAATAGGTTTTATTTGCATTTACATTTTATTTAATTAATTAATTAATATTTCCAGTAAAGTCGGCTGAGAGAATGTCCAATGAAGCTCTAATATAGCTATATTATAAAAGAATGATTATAAATAAATAAATGCAGTAAAGTCGGCTGAGAGGATGTTCAAAGAAACTGAAATATAAAAATTATTTCAAAATAATAAATATTTGCAATGAAGTCGGCTGAGAGAATATCAAAGTAACTCAAAATAATAAATAAATAAATAAATAAATGCAGTAAAGTCGGCTGAAAGAATATCAAAGAAACTCAAATATAAAAATATTTCAAAATAATAATTATAAATAAATGCAGTAAAGTTGGCTGAGATCATGTTCAAAGAAACTCAAATATAAAAACATTTCAAAATAATAAATAAATAAATAAATAAAATGCAGTAAAGTCGGCTGAAAGAATATCACAGAAACTCAAATATAAAAACATTTCAAAATAATAAATAAATAAATAAAATGCAGTAAAGTCGGCTGAAAGAATATGACAGAAACTCAAATATAAAAATATTTCAAAATAATTATAAATAAATATTTACAATGAAGTTGGCTGAGAGAATATCAAAGAAACTCAAATATAAAAATATTTCAAAATAATAAATAAATAAATAAATAAATAAATAAATTAAATGCAGTAAAGTCGGCTGAAAGAATATCAAAGAAATTCAAATATAAAAACATTTCAAAATAATAAATAAATAAATAAATAAATAAATAAAATGCAGTAAAGTCGGCTGAAAGAATATCAAAGAAACTCAAATATAAAAATATTTCAAAATAATAATTATAAATAAATGCAGTAAAGTTGGCTGAGATCATGTTCAAAGAAACTCAAATATAAAAACATTTAAAAAAAAAAATAAATAAATAAAATGCAGTAAAGTCGGCTGAAAGAATATCAAAGAAACTCAAATATAAAAACATTTCAAAATAATTATAAATAAATATTTACAATGAAGTTGGCTGAGAGAATATCAAAGAAACTCAAATATAAAAATATTTCAAAATAATAAATAAATAAATAAATAAATGCAGTAAAGTTGACAGAGTATTTTCAAAGAAACTCAAATATAAAAATATTTCAAAATAATAATTATAAATAAATGCAGTAAAGTTGGCTGAGATCATGTTCAAAGAAACTCAAATATAAAAACATTTCAAAATAATAAATAAATAAATAAAATGCAGTAAAGTCGGCTGAAAGAATATCAAAGAAACTCAAATATAAAAATATTTAAAAAGAATTATAAATAAATATTTACAATGAAGTTGGCTGAGAGAATATCAAAGAAACTCAAATATAAAAATATTTCAAAATAATAAATAAATAAATAAATGCAGTAAAGTTGGCTGAGAGTATTTTCAAAGAAACTCAAATATAAAAATATTTCAAAATAATTATTATAAATAAATATTAGCAATGAAGTCGGTTGAGAGAATATCAAAGAAACTAAAATATAAAAACATTTCAAAATAATTATAAATAAATAAATATTTGCAGTAAAGTAGGCTAAATGATTATCCAAATAAACTCAAATATAAGAATGTTTTTATTTGTTCAAGTTTTTTTTTTTTTTTGGTCACTATATAATTCTCATACATATTGATGACTTTATTATTATTTTAAAATATAAAATATATTCATAAAGAATGAGCAGACTCTTCTATAGTGAAATATTGTAAAATATGTTTTAGTTCATTTCAGACTCTCATGTATTATAGCCATCTTATTTTGTAACCGATTATTTTGTTTATTGTCTTCATGATTTGTTGCAAAATAAAAATAATAATAATAATAACTTTTCACTGATAGTGTATATTGAAGAACCATTAAATTATCTAGATTACCACTGTACAGCCACAGTATATGTGACAGTCCTCACCTGTAAACCCAATGAGACACTCGCAGATGTAGCGGTCCTTCCCATTGATGCACGTCCCGTTGTTCTCACAGGGTTGGGATGCGCACTCGTTGATGTCAATGTCACAGTGGTAACCTTGGAAACCAGGTACACAGTAGCAGTGATACACATCAACACCGTCCTGACAGATGGCGCCGTTCCTGCAGGGCTGCGACACACACTCATCGATGTCTTCTTCACAGTTTTGACCCCGAAAGCCTGCGGCACACCGGCACTCGTACCCGTCTGGTGCCCACACGCAGGTGGCGTTATTGTAGCACGGGTCATCCGCACAGTCTCGCACCTTCGTCCTGCAGTCGTCCCCGCTGTATCCGCTGGGACAGTGGCAGGAATATCCGTTAACTCCATCCACGCAGTAGCTCTTGACCCCCGTGCAGGGGCTGCTCTCACATTCATTGATGTTCTGGGTGCAGTTGGGTCCGTCAAACCCGTCGGGACACAGACAGGTGTAGTTCTCCATTCCTGGAGTGCCGATGCATGTGGAGGGACAGTCTGCATGTTCACACGGGTCGTATAAAATCTCACAGTTTACTCCTGCATATATAGGCGGCATGAGACGGCAGACACAATGGTAGCCGCCCAAGGTAGGTACGCAGGTGCTGTTGTTTTGGCATGGAGATGACAGACACACTTCAGACGTGACAGTGCAGAACAGACCTGTGGGTACAAACCTTGATTTAATTAGAATTAGAAAAAGCTGTCATCATTAGCAGATGTTTCTATACAGAGATGACTTGCATACACACACTGCGGAGACAGTCAGCCTAGAGTAAGGGTGTCAAACTGCTGCAGTCCTGTTGAGTTTAGTTCCAACCCCGCTCCAACAAACACACCTGTAGCTTTCAAATAAGCCTGAAGGACTTGATTAGCTGAATGAGGGATGGAACTAAACTCTGCTGGGCTGTGGCCCTTTCAGGAACTGAGTTTGACACCTGTGCCCTAGACTGGAGCAACCTGAGGTCAAAGGTCAAGTGTGTGGGATGTTTTTATGTACTTTCTCACATTCCAGTTGTGCAAAGCAGGATTGTGCACCAGTCAAAACTGATCTGAGAAAGTCCCAGTTTAATTCTAAATTTAATATTCCAAATATGAATTTAGGTAGCAAAGGTAGAATTGCAAGAAGAAATAAAATGAAGAAATTAATTTAAATGCAACATACGAGTTAAAAAAGAATATAAAGATAAACTGTGAATGTTGATTTAGATAGATAGATAGAACAATAGATCAATAGATAGAACGATAGATCGACGGATAGATCAAACGATCGACCAATAGATCAATCGAAAGATAGATAGATAGAACGATAGATCGATAGATAAAACGAATGAACAAATGATAGAATGATAGAACGAACGAACGATAGATAGATAGAACGATACAATAAATAGAACGATAGATCAATCGACAGATAGATAGAACTAATGAACAAATGATAGAACGATAGATAAAACGATAGATCGGTAGATAGAACGAATGAACGATAGATAGATAGAATGATAGATTGATTGATAGATAGAACAACAGATAGAATGATAGAATGATAAATTGATCGATAGATAGATAGAACGAACAAATAAATGATAGAAAGATAGATAGAACGATAGAATAGGTAGAACGATAGATAGATAGATAGATAGATAGATAGATAGATAGATAGATAGATAGATAGATAGATAGATAGATAGAACTAACGAACAAATGATAGAACGATAGATAGATAGAACGAACGAACGAACGAACAATAGACAGATAGAACGATCGATAGATAGAACTAACGAACAAATGATAGAACGATAGATCGATCGATAGAATGAATGAACAAATGATAGAATGAACGAACAAATGATAGAACAATAGAACGACAGATCGATAGATCGACAGATAGATAGAACAAATGATAGAACGATAGAATGATAGATAGATAGAACAAATGATAGAACGATAGAATGATAGATAGATAGAACAAATGAACAAATGAACGAACGATAGATAGATAGATAGATAGAACGAATGAACGATAAAACGATAGATTGATCGATAGATAGATAGAACGTCAGATAGAATGATAGAACGATAAATCAATCGATAGATAGAATGAACGAATAAATGATAGAACGATAGATAGAACAAACGAACAATAGACAGATAGAACGATAGAACGATCGATAGATAGAACTAACGAACAAATGAAAGAACGATAGAACAATAGATAGAACGAACGAACAATAGTTAGAATGATAGATCAATCGATAGATAGAACTAACGAACAAATGATAGAAGGATAGATAAAATGATAGAATGATAGATCGATAGAATGAATGAACAAATGATAGAATGATAGAAAGAAGGAACGAATGAACGATCGATAGAATGATCGATAGATAGATAGATTAAGACATGTCCCATATTTTCGTGTAGAATTTCCTCTTGTCTTTCCAATTCAAATTCCAGTTCAACTGTGTTGTGGCCAATTCAAATCAAATTCTCTCATGAATTTGAACATTGTTTAGGGAATCCCAGCTGGAGATTTATCCTCTATACCACACCATCTACTGCGTTACAAAGTAAGAGTAAGTGAGGAGAGTATAGAAGATTCATCCTAAAGCCTCTTAAAGAAACTTCAATCGAGTGAAGCCTGTGTATGAGACTTGATGAACCCTTACTCAAATGCCTGGGATAATGTCAACAAAATCTCAGATGAGAGCTGCAGGGGCCTGAAGCGACATTCAGGACGAGTGCAGCGTATGACAGCACTACTAAACATACACATCTGACGTGTAACTGGAAATTCAGACTGTGATTCCAGTGGCATAAAGGGGCTTTCGTCCTCACTATCACCTCCACCGGCAGATGGGCGCGTGGTGTAACCATCTTACCAACTCTGACTTAACCTCCACCAGATGCTCCATCAATGGATTGTGTCAGCTTGACCGACCACCACTCACTGAGACTAATCCGTCCTCATGCACGTGATACCTAAATACACCTGTCAATCATTCACAAAGCCTCAATACCAGCCTGAGATCTGTTCGATGAAGTCTAGTGCTGATTCGGGTTAATGAAATAATCTGCTACATTTGAGAAATCACTACAAATGTCATACTAAACTCTAAAAACAAGTCTTAATATTGTACACAATTTTGCTTCTCAACAGGAAATTGATTTTGTTTAAAGGATGTTCAGACATTTTTTGCAGGAAAACAAGATAAAAATACTGATTCAGAAGTGAAGGACATCAGTCACACTTTCAATAGACGAGAGCAGGGAGAGAAACTGTGTCAAGAGGTCTGGTAGTGACTGTGAATGACCTACAGTCTCCTCTAATCCAGGATCATCTGGTCTGAGAGGAGAGAGAGAGAGAGGTGAGCTTTACAAAGAGACTTGAACACTGATCTGAACCAACACAGTTCTTCCGTACATTGTCAGCCACAGCTGTCAATAAAAAGAATAGATGTTGTTGTTCAAATAAAAGGGGAGATCTGAAGTCTAGACGGGGCAGGCAGAGCTTACGGATGGGCTTCAGAAGCTTCACTTTAAAATAAAGTCAATTGAAAAATTTCTCAGAGCAGTAGAAGAGTCCTCAACCCCCCTCAAAGAGACGTATGGTATGAACCCTCAGGACAGAAGACTGTATCAGACCCCCGTCCAGAGAAAAACAAGACGGGGGCCGCTATAGATCCTTTAATAAACACATACCATTCAGTATTATTTGCTTCTCTACAACTCAAGAGCATCTAATCAGCAAACGTAACCTTTTAACATGGATACATGGCAAAAATGTGTTTTTTTAGTGCTGTCAAATCAATTATCGTGATTAATCGCATCTAACATAAAAGTTTGTACACATATAAGCGTTTATATACAGTATATATGCACAAAAACTTTTTGTTAGATGCGATTAATCGATTTGACAGCACTAAATAAACATTTTGCAGTGTCAAATCGATTAATCATGATTAATCGCATCTAACATAAAAGTTTGCAAATATATAATATATGTGTTTATATATACAGTGTATATATATATATATACACACACAAATCAACTTTTTGTTAGATGCGATTAATTGCGTTTAATCGATTTGACAATGCAAAATGTTTTTAGTGCTGTCAAAGAGATTAATCGTGATTAATCGCATCTAACAAAAAGTTTGTAAATATATAATATATGCGCTTATAAATACAGTATATATACACACAAACTTTTTGTTAGATGCGATTAATCACAATTAATCGATTTGACAGCACTAAAAACCCCATTTGCAGTGTCAAATCGATTAATCACAATTAATCGCATCTAACATAAAAGTTTGTACATATATAATTTATGCATTTACATATACAGTATATATAAACACAAACTTTTTGTTAGATGCGATTAATCGCAATTAATCACTTTGACAGCACTAAAAACCATTTTGCATTGTCAAATCGATTAATCGCATCTAACATAAGTGTTTATAATATTAGGGCTGTCAAACGATTAATCGCGATTAATCGTATACAAAATAAAAGTTTGAGTTTGCATAATATATGTGGGTGTACTGTGTGTAATTATTATGTATATATAAATACACACAAATTAATGTATATATTTAAGGGAAATATGTTATTTATGTACAAAATATTTTTATTTATATATAATATAAATTATATAAAATATAAATAAATACATATACTTGTAAATATTTCTCAAATATATACATGAATGTGTTTGTATTTATATATACATAATAATTACACACAGTACACCCACATATATTAGGCAAACTCAAACTTTTATTTTGTATGTGATTAATCGCGATTAATCATTTGACAGCCCTAATAATATATATATATATATATATATTATATATATATATATATATATATATATATATATATATATATATATATATATACACACAAACCGATTCCAAAAAAGTTGGGACACTGTACAAATTGTGAATAAAAAAGGAATGCTATAATTTACAAATCTCATAAACTTATATTTTATTCACAATAGAATATAGATAACATATCAAATGTTGAAAGTGAGACATTTTGAAATGTCATGCCAAATATTGGCTCATTTTGGATTTCATGAGAGCTACACATTCCAAAAAAGTTGGGACAGGTAACAATAAGAGGCCGGAAAAGTTAAATGTACATATAAGGAACAGCTGGAGGACCAATTTGTAACTTATTAGGTCAACTGGCAACATGATTGGGTATAAAAAGAGCCTCTCAGAGTGGCAGTGTCTCTCAGAAGTCAAGATGGGCAGAGGATCACCAATTCCCCCAATGCTGCGGCGAAAAATAGTGGAGCAATATCACAAAGGAGTTTCTCAGAGAAAAATTTATCATCATCTACAGTGCATAATATCATCCAAAGATTCAGAGAATCTGGAACAATCTCTGTGCGTAAGGGTCAAGGCCGGAAAACCATACTGGATGCCCGTGATCTTTGGGCCCTTAGACGGCACTTCATCACATACAGGAATGCTACTGTAATGGAAATCACAACATGGGCTCAGGAATACTTCCAGAAAACCGGCTAAAACTCTATAGGTCAAAAAAGAAGCCATATCTAAACATGATCCAGAAGCACAGGCGTTTTCTCTGGGCCAAGGCTCATTTAAAATGGACTGTGGCAAAGTGGAAAACTGTTCTGTCATCAAACAAATCAAAATTTGAAGTTCTTTTTGGAAAACTGGGATGCCATGTCATCCGGACTAAAGAGGACAAGGACAACCCAAGTTGTTATCAGCGCTCAGTTCAGAAGTGTATTTTAAGTTTTTTTTTGCGTGTGGCATGGGCAGCTTACACATCTGGAAAGGCACCATCAATGCTGAAAGGTATATCCAAGTTCTAGAACAACATATGCTCCCATCCAGACGTCGTCTCTTTCAGGGAAGACCTTGCATTTTCCAACATGACAATGCCAGACCACATACTGCAATTACAACATCATGGCTGCGTAGAAGAAGGATCCGGGTACTGAAATGGCCAGCCTGCAGTCCAGATCTTTCACCCATAGAAAACATTTGGCGCATCATAAAGAGGAAGATGCGACAAAGACAGTTGAGCAACTAGAAGCCTTATTAGACAAGAATGGGACAACATTCCTATTCCTAAACTTGAGCAACTTGTCTCCTCAGTCCCCAGACGTTTGCAGACTGTTATAAAAAGAAGAGGGGATGCCACACAGTGGTAAACATGGCCTTGTCCCAACTTTGAGATGTGCTGATGCCATGAAATTTAAAATCAACTTATTTTTCCCTTAAAATGATACATTTTCTCAGTTTAAACATTTGATATGTCATCTATGTTGTATTCTGAATAAAATATTGAAATTTGAAACTTCCACATCATTGCATTCTGTTTTTATTCACAATTTGTACAGTGTCCCAACTTTTTTGGAATCAGGTTTGTATACACAGAATCTTTTGTTAGATGCAATTAATCGATTTGACAGCACTATTTTTTTTGCTTAGTATTTTTCTCTTGTTTTCCATTAAAGATATCTAAAAATTCAGATATCAAAAAGTAATACGTCACCTTAAAATAAAGTGTAACCGATTATTTTTCTTACCTCACAAACCAATATTTTCCTTGTTTTAAGCATTAAATCACTTTATTTTTATACATTTATCAATAAAATGCATCTTCTCAAGTAAATGCATCTTAATTTAAGAATAATTCAATATTTGAACTGGAAAACAAGACAAAATACTGAGTAGTAATCAAACAGTTGATGGTCCCCATTGACTTCCACTGTAGGAAAAAAAATTCTATGGAAGTCAATGGGGTCCATCAAATGTTGGTTACCAACATTCTTCAAAATATCTTCTTTTGTGTTCAACAGAAGAAAGAAACTCATACAGATTTGGATAAATTTGAGTGTGAGTAAATGATGAAAACATTTTAATTTTTGGGTGGACTATCCCTTTAAATGTCATTAAATAATGGTTACAGTAGCTAATTTAGGCCTGATCAACATTCAGTTCTCCGCCTGTAGTGTTTTCCAGTATTTAAACTCTACAGCAGACCAATAAACAGCCATTAGAAAAGTGTAAGTGACCCTAATACTACAATCCACACAGATAACTGCACACAAACATATATTACAAACAACCTTGAGCTGAAGTTTGCCCAAATCCTGTTTTGATTAAACTCTAAAGCAGTGTGTAATGAACACACAGGTACAGAGAGTCTCTTGCTTAAAGGCATTTCATTTACAGGCTGTTTCTGTCATGTTTTCTTTGTCATACCTAGTCAAAAATATATTGCATATTTCAACCAACTGCTGTTATTACCAACTCCCGAACAAATGAGAGTCAAATTTGTGGCGCCATGTTCAATATTAAGAATCTTCAAAGGACATTCAAGTTATTTTTACATAATTCACAGATTCAAATCAGATATTATATCCAACAATATAAACAATCATCCAGCCGATTTGCTATATATTGCTTTAAGTGAGAATACGGTTTGAATGCAGGTGAAGCAAGATGTACTATCTAACTTGTAATATTATTTTAAATGTCTTTTTACATATGAGTCTAGAAGAAAACCAAATGATCTCGTTTGTAAAGATAAAGGATTTACATTTAAGTGTGTGCTGCTCCTGGACTTTATCAAAAACTCATTCTGACTTGAGAAACACAAAACAGCACCCATTATTGTCTGCTTTAATCCTCGCAGTGCTCTTGTTAGTGTGAAGGAGGACTGCTGTGATCTTTAACCTGAGTGAGTTATCTGACCCTGACGCCCTGTGACCGCTCTGTGTCCGACAGCTCTCAGAGATGAACCTCCTCTGAGCCGCTGCAGAGAGACGGATGATCCAGAGACTGGTACAGACTCTCACGAACAGAAGAGAGACCAGGGAGGAAACACACACACACACACACACACACACACACAACTGTTCAAAAGGGATGTTTTTCTAAATTGTGAATATATTTATATTATTTATATATATATATATATATATATATATATATATATATATATATATATATATATATATATATATATATATTTTATCTGAGATAAGCGAGTTCCGATGCAAATCCAGGAAACATCCCTCAATCCTGGAAAACACAAACAAATTTCTGGAGATGGGTTTAATGTAACTACATACTTGGAAAACAACAATAACTCCATGGATAAAGAATTTTACATGTTGTTTTCAAACACAAACTAAGTCCATCCAGTCATGGTCACGGCTTCATCAGAGCTTAAAAATTCAATGCAGCACATTCAGTCAAAACAAATGTGAGCTGCTATTCCACTTAAACACAAAGAGTGAAGTGGCAGCGCTCTCCGGCGGGGTTTCCATGGCGATGGTCAACTATGCCGCACGTCTTGCCCTGCGCTTTCAATCTGCCCAAAAGTACCCAGGATTCAGGCTTCCCGCAAGTGCAGAAATGGGTCACAGCTTCATTAGGGTGGAGCTCCAGAAATCACTTACACTGAAACTCCCAGCAGAACAATGAGACACACTCATCTGAACGGCATGACGACATGCTACTGTTTCATTCATAAGCTAATAATGAGGAACTGTGACAAACAGCTCATTAGGGGCAAACATCATGTTTACTATTGCTCAAGCTAACGGAGTGTGAATCATCCAGACATGAATGATTCCTCCAGTCATGTGTGTTATTTTACTAAGTGATAAGATGCACAATTTTCACCTTCTGGACCAGAAAACAGGCGGAAAAATCCCACAGATGGACATTAAAGGAGGAACCTGAGTCCCACAACAGCCTAGAAACACCCTAGCAATGCCCTAGCAACCACCCACAACATCCTAAAAACTACCCAGCAATGCCCTAGCAACCATCCACAACACCCTAGAAACAGCCATGCAACGCCCTGGCAATCATCCACAACATCCTAGAAAAAGCCTTGAAATGCCCTAGCAACCACCCACAACGCACTAAAACAGCCTAGCAACCACTAACAACACCCTATAAACCACCAAGCAACGCCCTAGCAATCACCCACAACATCCTAGAAACAGCCTAGGAATGCCTTAGCAACCAACTACAACACCCTATAAATCACCTAGCAACACCCTAGCAACATCTGAGAAACCAACAACAATACCCAATAAACCACCAAGCAACACCCTAGCAATCATCCTCAGCATCCAGAAACAGTCTAGCAATGCCCTAGCAACCACCCACAACACCCTTGAAACAGCCTAGCAATGCCCTAGCAACCACCCACAACACCCTTGAAACAGCCTAAAAACACCCTAGCAATCATCCTCAGCATCCAGAAACAGCCTAGCAATGCCCTAGCAACCACCCACAACACCCTTGAAACAGCCTAGCAATGCCCTAGCAACCACCCACAACACCCTTGAAACAGCCTAGCAATTCCCTAGCAACCACCCACAACACCCTAAAAACACCCTAGCAACCACCCACAACACCCTTGAAACAGCCTAGCAATTCCCTAGCAACCACCCACAACACCCTTGAAACAGCCTAGCAATGCCCTAGCAACCACCCACAACACCCTTGAAACAGCCTAGCAATGCCCTAGCAACCACCCACAACACCCTAGAAACAGCCTAGCAATGCCCTAGCAACCACCCACAACACCCTTGAAACAGCCTAGCAATGCCCTAGCAACCACCCACAACACCCTTGAAACAGCCTAGCAATGCCCTAGCAACCACCCACAACACCCTTGAAACAGCCTAAAAACACCCTAGCAACCACCCACAACACCCTTGAAACAGCCTAGCAATGCCCTAGCAACCACCCACAACACCCTTGAAACAGCCTAGCAATGTCCTAGCAACCATCCTCAGCATCCAGAAACAGCCTAGCAATGCCCTAGCAACCACCCACAACACCCTAGAAACAGCCTAGCAATTCCCTAGCAACCACCCACAACACCCTAGAAACAGCCTAGCAACCACAACACCATATAAACCAAGCAACACCCTAGCAATCACCCACAACATCCCAAAAAGTCTAGCAAAGCCCCAGCAACCAACAACAACAATCAATAAATCACCTAGCAACGCCCTTGCAACCAACCACAGCATCCTAAACAGCCTAACAATGCAGAAACACCTAGCAACGCCCTAGCAACACTCTAGTAACTAAAAAGCAAAACTCTGGCAACACCTGTGAAAAAAGGGCACTTGATTGTATTAAATCTGTACTATACTTCAAATCTTAAAAGTATATATAATACAGATAACATAATATTAATACAACAGAAGGCCACGTAAGTGCACTTAAAGAGAGTAGACTTTCGTGACTGTTTCTTCACACACTTAAGCACTCATTTGTAATAATGTCAAATTAAAATACATGACGTTCAAGTTTCAATAGGAATGACATAAATATAAAGTATAATTTAGTTTACCATAAATGTTTGTCAGTACATTCGTCTAAAGTGTACTTCTTTTCCTATCATCCTAGCATTGTGGTGGTGATGTACAGAAAGTTTTCTTTGTAATTCATCCACAAACAATAACACAGACACCAATTAAATGACGCATTACTAGAGTTTACATGTTTTCATGCTGTTTTGCCCTCAGCCCGTGTGACAGCAGCTCAGCAGCAGCTGAATGAGTGTTTGTGTGAATGCTGATCATGTGTGTCTCAGTGAGGGGCTTCTCTGATTATCACTCATTCTGAACGATCTGACGGCCAGCTGGCTGCCCTTGTCCTCTACATGCGCTAATTCACAATTAGTGCACCTCTTCTCTTACGACACCACCACTCCAACTCTCTCTCACAGTAAACGGGACAAAACAACCTGCCATCTGCAGACGCTGGACTTCATCATGCAGAACTCTGCACAGAGCCACTTGATGCATTGAAGCGTTTAATTACAGGCTATAGAGAACCAAAACAATAAAGTCTAATAGTAATATAATGCTGTATATTTGCTGTAAGTCAAGTTGTGACAACAGCGTCCTGTAGTGTGACATGCTATATTTAAAGCTATATTTTGCATTCTTCTATAATCATACAAAATTTAAGAATATGTTATACATGAACTACCTGTTTTCTACTATAAGCTCGATTCTACACAAGTTGTTCAAAGGTTTTTTTTAATGTTTTTGTTGTTAAAAGTCTCTTCTGCTCAACAAGGCTGCATTTATTTGATCAAACATACAGTAAAAATAGTGAAATATTTTTACAATTTAAAAGAACTGTTTTCTATGTAAATATATTGTAAAATATAATTAATTTTTGTGATCAAAAGCTGAATTTTCAGCATTATTACTCCAGTCTTCAGTGTCACATGATCCTTCAGAAATCATTCTAATATGATGATTTGCTGCTCAAGAAACATTTATTATTATTATTGTCAATGTTGAAAATTTTGTGGAAACGTGATTTTTTTTTTTTTTTTTTTTAATAATAGAAAGTTCAAAAGAACAGCATTTATTTGAAATATAAATCTTCTGAAACATTATAAATGTCTTTAGCCTGTCATTTTTGATCAATTTAATGCATCTTTGCTGAATAAAAGTATTAATTTCTTTAAAAAAGACCCTAAACTTAAATGTCACTGAACCCTAAACACAGTTTTTCCATTACTCAAATGAGCTTTAGATATGAAATCATAAACATAAAGATGTGTCTTACCCAGTTTGAACATCAGTGACAGCAGAGCTGCTCTTTTATATCGTAAATAAATCCGTCCAAACTCCATGTCCTGAAGTGATGCTCTAAACCTGCGGACACTTGAGTAAATATTCGCACATCATGACCGTGATTTCAGTTCTGTTATCTGTGTCTCTGGTTCACTTCGCTGCTGGTGTTACTCTCCTGCGGTATGATGGAAAACACGGTGTGGATCTTTCCCAGCGGAATCCTTTATCCTGCTCCTAACAAACTCCTGTCTGCTGATGCACAATCTGTTAAATCTCCATCTCTGTCTCTTTCTCTCACACTTTGATTGAACTCCTCCCTCTCTCTCTCTCTTCAGGAGCAGATGGTCATTACCTCTGACCACTTTTACATGACCTTCAGCACAAATGAGTGTTAGTTTAAGCTAATTCAGCTGTTAAACCTGATAAAACTGCGGTAGTTGAAAAGAGAGAAAATGTTGCAATTGTGCACAATTTCATCTCAGTATGAAACGCATGAAAGATGCATGAATAATAGCAATGAATAATAATAAAACAATAATAGAAAAAGTTGTTTAAAGTAGTTTTAGATGAAATTGAACCAAAACCTCAAATATTAAGAGCAACGTTAGTATCATTAAGATGCTAATATTTTGAATTAGATTTTATTTTTAATATTTTCAGTTTTCATTTTAGTTTATTTAATTTGTTCAGTAATTTTAGTGAGAAATGAGAAATTTTGTGAAAAATTATATATTTTTTTTATTTTATTTCAAGTAAGAAAAAATGTTTTCTCTGTCTTTAGTTTTATTAAAAGGGGACCTATAATGCCCTTTTCACAAGATGTAATATAAGTCTCTGGTGTCCCCAGAATGTGTCTGTGAAGTTTCAGCTCAAAATACCCCACAGATCATTTATTATAACTTGTCAAATTTGCCTCTATTTGGGTGTGAGCAAAAACACGCCGTTTTTGTGTGTCCCTTTAAATGCAAATGAGCTGCTGCTCCCGCCCCCTTTCCAGAAGAGGGCGGAGCTTTAACAGCTCAACAACAACAAAGCTGGAGAATCTCACGCAGCCAAAATGAGGATTGTCAGTAACGGTGTTCAGCCTTACATTGTTCAAACCGGAGTCGACACTGATGGAGAGACTTAGGAAGAAGTTACAACTTTTAGAATGAAACTGGACGTTTCTGAATGGTTAGTGGATAAATGTATGTAGTTGCTGTGGAGTTGATTCAACTCATCCACTAGCATGTGCCGTCATGTTCATCTTTTGTGTTGAATTGACCCTCGTTTGTGAAGCAGTCCGGCGTAAAATGACGGCATTTACAAAAACAACTCTTCCTCTTCTCTAAAGCAGCCCAACATGGCCCCGCCCCCTTTTTTGTGTGTTCTCAGGGGCGGGGTTTATGCAAATTTTGGGGTTTGTGATGTCACCAACCTGGGAAGAAGCTCATTGTAGTCCCTACCAGCCGTTTGTTGTAGTCTTTAAAAAGCGATTTCTGTAAAAGAAAATATCTCCCTTTGCATTGTCGTAACTTTGCAGATGTTGCTGATGGTCAAACAGCAACATTACACACTAACTAAAGACACATTTGAACATTTAAAATAATGCATTTATCTTTATCTTCTAAATGATAACTTGACTGCCCCTTACAACTTTATTTTCACATACATTTTTTAAAATTTAGAGTAAAACAAATATAAGATATGATAAAATATATATTCTGAACACAGCTGCTGTCATGTCACCTGCCCGTTTACTCAGATCTATTAGCGTTGACATTAATACAGGTCTGATCCCTCTCATCTGATCCCATAAACACCCACGCTGACACCCAAGAGCAGACGCTGGTTAATTAAACTATTCAGCCGATGGTGTAAAGACCAACACCACATGCCCGACTCCAATCTGCATTCCTCACGGGACCCTCATTAAACTCCAGCGGGGTTTTCCTCTCTTCAGGATCCTTCTGAAAAAGTTCCAGACATTTTATTCAAATGAGGGAGATTAAGAGCTTTACAACACATTCTTGTGTAAGGTGTTCAACCTGACATGAACCGTGTTGAAATGTTGTATAATGGAGTTTTACATCGGCCTAATGCAGCATAAAAACCACATATGAATTATGAATTCCAGTATGAGGTCACAATGAAAAACATCCGACCTGTACCTGATTTTGCACCACATATGGATCAAATTCCATGTGGTTTGTGCTGTTCACACTGTTATGAACAAAACCAGATCCAAATCGGATTCAGGCCACTTTTGCCTGCGGTCTGAACGAAGCCTGAAGAGTTCATGAAAACTGTCAGTGCACTTTCATTGAAGCTGCAAAAATCCTTTTGGTGGTTGGATTGTAATTTAACATTAGCTACATATGGGAAAAATGTAATTATTAAATCATTGAATAGAATATGTATAAGCATAATAAGGAAGCTGTCCTTTAAGAAAGCAATCCTGTGTAACTGACAGTGTGAAGAGTGTTGTAATAATCCCCATCTCACTCAGCTCTTCATCTGACTAATATCATTATTATTACAGCATGAACTTTAATTAAAGGATAAAGCAGCAGTCAGCAGATAATGAAGCCCTGATGATGAGTGAAAACACACACACACACACACACACACTTGACCGGATCACCGTTAGGAGTGACCACAGAAAGATTGAGATTGAGCCATCAGGATTTTATCAGCCTCAGAGAACTTCATATTTAACAAAATAAGACATCTTTTGAGCTATAGAACATCAGCAACAATCACTTTATCAGCAGCCTATTTCTATTTCTGCATATTATCCTGCCAATTAACATCGTAAAGCCTGAATAGTCAGAAAAAATTATTTTTTTCTTCTTCAGTGGAATAGTTTTAGACAGAATCTGACCATTTAAAAAAAAAATAATAATAATTCAAAGTTTTCACTTGTGTTTTTGTTTGGTATCATTTACCACAGCAGGCTTTTATTGCTCATATAGCATGATATAGAGGGAAAAAACAGTTCAATTTTATTCAGAGGCCAAAACTTAGCAAAAATATGAAATTTGGTGCAGATGCTGATATTTATATGGCTAAAACGCAAGATGAAATTCTGATGCTTGTAATGTAAATCAGTGAGATCTTTATATCAGTATAGCAGATACTTACATAAAATGCATATAAATATTAATATGTGCCAATAATGTCATAGTAAGATGATATTTAAATGCTTAGTTTTATAAACAAAGCTCTGTAGTTTTGAAACATATAATAAAATGCAATACAATGATGATTGAGAGATGAACAAATAAACCTTCCTCAAAAGCCTGATGATCATATTTGATACTAACATATAACATATTTTTAACATTATTCTGGTCTGGATAATCAAGTAACCTATAAAGTCTCTTCAGTCCAGTAAGTGTTCATCTTTAAATGTTACTAACAATATCAAAGTTATTCTAACATTCAATTTATAAAAATTGGTAAAGATTTGACAGCAGAAAGACACGAGCTGAAGTATAATTACACTAAAAGACTTTTACTTGATAAAAAAAGTCTAAATTATCAATCAGATGACAGAAATCATGAAGTTGATTTGAGCACTTGGCCTTAGAAATTTGTGTATCAAATATGATACAGTAGCTTTAAAGTATGGAAGAGGATTAGGGCCAAGCAATAATAAAAAATTAAAACCATCTTAAGATTAAAGTTGTTAAATTTCGAGAAAAAAGTTGAAAAAAAAATGTTGAGAATAAACTCATTAAATTACAAGAAAAATGTCATTAAATTGAGAAAAAAGTCGAGATAAAATGTTGAGAATAAACGTTAAATTACGAGAAAAAAGTCGAAATAAAATGTTGAGAATAAACTCATTAAATTACGAGAAAAATGTCATTAAAGAAATAAAATGTTGAGAATAAACTCATTAAATTACGAGAAAAATGTCATTAAATTTCGAGAAAAAAGTCAAGATAAAATGTTGAGAATAAACTTGTTAAATTACGAAAAAAAAACTTGTTAAATTTCGAGAAAAAAGTCGAGATAAAATGTTGAGAATAAAGTCATTAAATTACGAGAAAAAAGTCGTTAAATTACGAGAACAAATTCGTTAAATTATGAGAAAAAAGTCGAGATAAAATGTTGAGAATAAACTCGTTAAGTTACGAGAAAAATGTCATTAAATTTCGAGAAAAAAGTTGAGATAAAATGTTGAGAATAAACTCATTAAATTGAGAAAAATGTCATTAAATTCCGAGAAAAAAGTCGAGATAAAATGTTGAGAATAAACTCGTTAAATTACGAGAAAAAAGTCGTTAAATTACGAGAACAAATTCGTTAAATTATGAGAAAAAACTTGTTAAATTTCGAGAAAAAAGTTGAGATAAAATGTTGAGAATAAACTCATTAAATTACGAGAAAAAAGTTGTTAAATTATAAGAACAAATTCGTTATATTATGAGAAAAAAGTCGAGATAAAATGTTGAGAATAAAGTCATAATTTATTTTATTCTCAACATTTTATTTCGACTTTTTTCTCGAAATTTAACAACTTTAATCTCGAGATGGCTTTATTTTTTTATTATTGCTTGGCCCTAATCCTCTTCCGTATTAAAAGGTTAAACATGATTTTATGAAGGTTTGAGACATTTACAAAACCATATAGTGTCTCAGAGATCATCGCAGGTCCCTCTGGAAAGATCTGCACTTAAAATACTCTGAAAGAAAAGTTGCCTTTAAAATCTTAAACTTTTTACTTGCCATTTCTTTGTAATTATTTGTGAAATTTACTAGGAATTTCTGAGTGAGAACTGTTTTAAAGTACAGCAGAGACTCACAAAGAAGACTATAGAGGCTTTGGAATATAATCTAAAAATTGCTTAATCTATATAAATAAATATGTCACTACATTTCTATTTATAAGGAACTATTTCAGGCCGTTTTCAATAGATTTCCCCTGTAACACTTTACAATAAGGTTCAGTTCATTATGTAAAGGCCAGAACAATGAAAACATCTTTCCGCAGAGTTTAAACGGGCTCTTATCTCTTCTGCTCAGCAGATTTATCTTGTTTCTTAAACCCCCAGATGTAACGACACAATCTCATCCCACATGAACGTCAGTCTGAAGGAATTCCACGGCGTGGATGTTTCACCTCATTCAACATCCCTGAAGTTTTTCCCTCCACTTTTATTACACAGCATAAGCATTTGTGAACCAAAACAGAATCACTATGAGACAAACTCAATGTTTACATCCAATCACTGATGCATCAAAATATGAGATAAAACAGCCAGTGCAGTTAACAGTTGTTATTTTTCTGACCCCATTGGCAGATATTTTTAAGCACAAACTTCATTTTTCATTAAACAAGACTTTAATATCTTCAGTCATTTTACTTCTCCAGTAAATGTGTCTTGATTTAAGAATATTTTGACTTGTTTTCCAACACAAATAGCTAAGAACATTTTTTACAGTGTGTGCATTACCATGTGTTTTGTGTTTATGACACAAAATTTATGACCTTCTATATATTAATATTTATCTCAGCTTGTGAAATAAGCTACTTGTGATGAACTTTGATTCATCATGTGACTTTCTCTTTACCACATGTGTTATTATGGTGCTTGTCAGTATATCATAAAGGTGCAAAACAGATTTTAGTACTTTGGTAGGTGTAAATATGAATCAGTTAATATACAGTTCAGTTCATAAAATCTAAAATGTTGCTACTGTATTGTTCTGCTTTAATAACGGGGGCAATTAATGAATCTTCTTTGGTTGAAGAAATCAACAAAAAAAAAGAGGTTTAACCGGTATAATCTGATTACCTCAAAAAGCACCAAAAGGAGCCGAATCATCCGTTCACAATGAACAGCAGGTGGACAGCATGGTGGTTTGGGGATTGTGTGTGACTTTTCTTTACCAATTTCAAGCTAAAATGAGGAGATGAACTGACTCATGATGTGTCATGATGAGTGTTTTGAGATCATATGCTGGAGTTTATTCAGCTCCAGGTTTAATAATCTCTGAGTCAGAGTCTGATGGTGTTTCATACGGACGCTCGGCTCAGAGTCAGAGCAGAAATATGAGCACCTGACTGAGGGAGACACACAGAAACCGGAGATCAGAGTAAATCAGCTCAGTGTTCTGATCCACTCAAGAAAAGGATCTATATGGACCAGTGTTAATTTTGACAGCAAATTTTGATTTAGTTTTAGTCATAGTCTTTTGACTAAAATGCTATTAAGTTTTAGTCATATTTTAGTCATTGGAAATTGTTTCCAATGTATATCATAAGATTTTAGTAGATTAAGGGCCGGTTTCACATTTCAATTAGGGTATTTAACTGTTAACTGTCACTGGCCCACAGCCATTACATATTTAAAACAGTAATATTCTATACTAAACCTAAACTAATCTTGACAAACTATATATCATTTGAAAGCTTAGAATCTCTAGTTTTCATATTTGGTGATCAAAATAAATTACAGAAGAGCAGTAATTTATCAATTTGCAACAAGCATATTTTCATACTCATAAGGCATGTTCAGAACTTTATTTTGAAATAGCGATGAACATGAAAAACCATTAAAGATTGGTTGAAACATGTTTGTTTTCATGCCAAGAGTTCAAAAGATAACATCTATTCAATTTTATGAGAAAAAAAGGTCTGAAAATGTTTTTAATATAAAAAAAAATACATTTATGATTGTGGCGGCGATCTATAACCCACATACATGTTTGTTTTTATGTTTATTAGAGGCTGAATTCATATCAAATTCTGCCAAACTTCCCATACTACTTCTGTATAGGATGTCTACTTCATAAATTGTATGAAAATAATGGAAATATATGGTTCAGATCACTCAAACCATATGGAAATGGAGGCGCCCTTATATGGTCAGTAATGGAGCTTGGATGTCATCTAGTGAAAAAGTGTGGTACTGCACCCAAACAAAATCTTACTGAAAGCTCATTTTTTGAGATATCAACCTGAAATTTGAAACACAACTTGTTTAGAATTTTGGCTTTGATTTCCTTGCAGTTTTAGAGTAAAACTTGTTTTGTAAAATATATATTTTATATAAAATATAAAATATTATATTTTTACATTTTACATTTTCATAAACTTAAACTTTTATAACTTTTTGTCTGTTTCATTTACATAAGTTATTTCACTTCTACAATAATCTGCCAAATTTCATCTTTAAACAAGACCAGCCTTATGTCTATACTCCAAAGTGTTCTTGAATTACAACCATTTAAGTTTGGATAGTGCATTTTCTTCTCTAAAAAAAAAGAAAGAAAAAAAAAAAAGTGGGGGTGACAGTTAACAGGTTAAAGGGATAGTTCGCCCAAAAATGAAAATTTGATGTTTATCTGCTTACCCCCAGGGCATCCAAGATGCAGGTGACTTTGTTTCTTCAGTAAAACACAAATGATGATTTTTAACTCCAACCGTTGACGTCTGTCAGTCGTATAATGCATGTCAGTGGGAACTCCATCTATAACAGTAAAAAAAAAAACATGCACAGACAAATCCAAATTAAACCCTGCGGCCCGTGACAACACATTGATGTCCTAAGACACGAAACGATCAGTTTGTGCGAGAAACCAAACAGTATTTACAGTCCAAAAGTTTTTTTGGATTTTTAATGTTTTTAAAAGAAGTTTCGTCTGCTCACCAAGGCTACATTTATTTAATTAAAAATACAGTAAAAAACAGTAATATTGTGAAATATTATTACAATTTAAAATAAATGTGTACTATTTAAATGTATTTGACAAAGTAATTTATTCCTGTGATGCAAAGCTGAATTTTCAGCATCATTACTCCAGTCTTCAGTGTCACATGATCCTTCAGAAATCATTCTAATATGCTGATCTGCTGCTCAAGAAACATTTAATGTGTACAATTGTACAAAATATTTGTGTACAATATTTGAAAAAAAGTACACAACTGTTTTCAACATTGAAAATAATCATAAATGTTTCTTGAGCTGCAGATCAGCATATTAGAATGATTTCTGAAGGATCATGTGACACTGAAGACTGGAGTAATGATGCTGAAAATTCAGCTTTGCATCACAGGAATAAATTACTTTGTCAAATATATTTAAATAGTACACAGTTATTTTAAATTGTAATAATATTTCACAATATTACTGTTTTTACTGTATTTTTAATTAAATAAATGTAGCCTTGGTGAGCAGACGAAACTTCTTTTAAAAACATTAAAAATCTTAGTGGTTCCAAACTTTTGGACTGTACTGTATATTTTTTTTTTATCATCTAAAACACCACTATGGCCAACTGCCCTGCGCATCCGGTTAGTGAGGTCGGTAAGTTCCGCCTCAAAAAAAGCAATAAAATCCAACCAATCAGGTTGTGAATGTATCCCTATGCCTTTAGGTTTGGCATCTTTTGGTTTGGTGATAAAATTGCTAATCTGAACGCTAATCGGACCAGGACTAAATGTTTTTTTTTTTCTTTTTTGGTCCGGACTAAATGAACCAAACGAACTGAACTACAAGTGTAAACGCATCCTAACTTTGCAACATTTACTGTTATTGAAAACAACTGAATTGAAAATATTGAATTGAGCTGAATAATGACACTTATCTTCTGTAGATCTACTTTACAGCTGAATTTGTTTCATAGTTGATGAATTTTACAAAATTATCACTGTTATTTTCCTGTTTATTACTGTGAAGCTGCTTTGAAACTATTGTATAACGTGAGGGTTACAATTTTACCAACATATTCATATTTTAACACAATTGATTTTAAAACATAATTATTTACTTTAAGAAAAAAATTGCAATGAAACAATTAACTGGAGAGTCAGTCATTTCTCACCCTCATGTTGTTCTGAAAGCAGTTGACTTTTTTTCCACTGTGGGAAACAAATTTTTATCAAAACCTTCATGTATATCATTCACTCAAACTCTTATTAAACCATGTTTACCTGTTGCACGAGTCTCTTCACGCTGGTGTGATTCAGTAAACAACATCCCCAGATCTGCAACAATGTAGGAGACGATCACAACTCAAGCTCACAATATTATAAAACAAGCATGCATTCATCAGTATTACACACAGACTTTATGCGTGTGTGCATATCAATATATTCCACAATTGTGTGCATATAATAGACATCCTGCAGGGATGAACTAAGTCTGGAATTAGAAGTGACACTTTAATAACAAATCACCACCACAGCATTCCAAAGTCATCATTTTAACCAGTCTAGGCAACAGTGCGTTAAAGGAAGCATTAATCATTCGGACTAATTAGCGCCCCCTGTTGGTAACTGTTAGTCACTGCACTACAGCGCTTGTGGGTGTTTGGTTGTAAAGCAAGAGGCTGGTATACAGATGTTTTCTAATTTGAATAAATGCTGTTCTTTTTAACTTTTTATTTAGCAATGAATCCTGAAAAAAGTATCACAGGTTCTAAGAAAAAAACATTAAGCATTAAAACTGTTTCCAACATTGATAATAAATCAGCATATTAGAATGATTTCTGAAGGATCATGTGACACTGAAGACTGGAGTAATGATGCTGAAAATTCAGCTTTGATCACAGGATATAAATTACATTTGAACATTTATTCAAATAGAAAACAGTTATTTTAAATTGTAATAATATTTCACAATATTACTGTTTTCTGTATTTTTGATAAAATAAATGCAGCCTTTATTATAAGAGACTTCTTTCAAAAACATTAAAAACAGTAATGCGACTTTTGACCGGAACTGCATGTGTATGTATATGTATGCATGCATGCATAATTATATATATATATATATATATATATATATATATATATATATATATATATATATATATATATATATATATATATATATATATATTTTATTACATTATATTATTACATTATTTTATGCATGACATTTGTTTACAATAACAGATCAACACGTGCAGGTATGCTCACAAGGACATTCATAAACACGCGAGCACACGGCATCAGTCGTCAATTATTAAACAAACATGATCCTGTTCAGAGAGAGAGAGAGAGAGAGGCCACAGCCATTTCACACATGCACGTCTCACCCTGAACATCAACACACTCCCGCTGGATTTTTCCCAGAGGATTATTCTGCTTCCTGATGAACTCTGACCGTCGCTGATGGACACAGGTAAAATGACCAGCCTTTATCATTTGCTCTTTCAGTCCTGATCAAATTCAGGAAAACTTCTGTTTGTCGTCACATCAGAACTCAGAGGAGGTTGGAAAGCGTCCAAGAGCGTTGGTAGTTGCGTAAATCCGTCTGTTTATAAAACACACGGACGTGATGAGAAGGAAAACAAGAGTTTTGATAAGAGATCTGCTTTTGTTTGAGCATGTCAAACAATTATGAAGTACATTTTATGAAACAAAAATATTAAAGGTAACCTACAAATGATATTTTACAATAATTTGTTAACATTAACTATAATCACTATATTATTACAGCATTTATTAACCTTTATCAATGTTAGTTTATAAAAATACAATTGTTCATTCTTAATGTTAGTTGACAGTGCATTAACTGAGAATAAGAGCCTCAATGAGGTTTGACCAGCATTTAGAGATCACGCTAACAACCTAAATGAAATAGTTCTTCATTTGAAGAATAAAAATGGGTCACCAGAGAGCGTCTCACCTGAAGGGTTTGTATATCAGGACTGAATAATTCATGGGCTGTTTTGGAGGTGAAGGTTTCTCCTCGAGCCGAGTTTCCTGCAGGCCGAGACTGAGGTTTCAAATAACTCTCTCTCAGGTGGAATATTACAGGTGACGAGTGCAGCAGCACCTAAACAAAAGGACGAGAATTACTAGATTTGTGTATTTTCTAAAGAAAACTGCATATATCAAAGCATTCTTGTGCATTCCTCAAACATTTGAGTCAGAATTTGGCAGCTGAAAGTAAAGTTTGGGGGTTTTTTTTGGAAACAATTATTACTTTTATTCATCAAAGATGCATTAAATTAATCAAAAGTGTCCAGAAAGACAAAAAAAAATTCTATTTCAAATAAATGCTGTTCTTTTGAACCGTCTATTCATCAAATATTCCTGAAAAATAAAATGTATCACGGTTTCCACAAAAATAAGAAAATAAGAAGTTTTCTGCATTGATGATAATGTTGGAAACACTTTCCAATAAGATCTCATTTGTTAACATCAGTTTATGCATTAGCAAATATAAACTAGCAATGAATAATATATTTTAAGCATTTATTCATCTTTGTGAACATTAGTTAGTAAAAATGTTGAAATTAAAGATTAATAAATGTCGTAAAGTATTGTGCATTGTTGGTTCATGTTAACTAATATTTTTAACTAATGTTAACAATTGAAATTCTTACCAAAATGTTTCTTGAGCAGCAAATTATCATATTAGAATGATTTCTGAAGGATCATGTGACACTGAAGACTGGAGTAATGATGCTGAAAATTCAGCTTTGATTACACAAGTTTGTTATATTTTACGATACATTCACAGAAAAAAAACAGCTATAATAATATTTCACTGTTTTTAACTGTATATTTAACAAATAAATGCAGCTTTGGTGAGTATGCATTTAAAAAATGCTGGGTTAAAAACAACCCAAGTTGGGTTGAAAATGTACAAACCCAGCGGTTGGGTTAAATGTTTGGCCAACGTGCTGGGCAGTTTTATTTATCTCAACTATTGTTTAAAAATTACTGTATTTCTGTCTTAAAATGAACCCAAAATATGTTTATTAATAAGTTTAATGTATGATAATTAAACAATAAACATTTATTAAATTGCTTATTAATAAATGTTCACCTTTTGATTATTATTGTTCCTTCTAGTAATTATGTGTCTGATTTTTAATTTCCAACCTATTTTGGTTCATTTTAAGCTAGAAATACAGTAATTTTTAAACAATAGTTGAGTTAAATAAAACTGCCCAGCAGGTTGGTCAAACATTTAACCTAACTTCTGGTTTGTCCATTTTCAACCCAACTTGGGTTGATTTTAACCCAGCATTTGAGAGACTGTGAGAGACTTAAAACAAATCTTACTGACCCCAAAGTTTTGGACAGTAGTGTATTTTAAAATAAATCTGAAAACAACATCACATTTAACCTTCCATCCGTCTCTTCCGTTCATCAGCCACTCCTCCGAACTTCCCCGATGATTCAAGACGGTTTCATCAAAGGCCTCCTGATTCATCTGCAAGGAGAGAGCCCTCGATCTTACCCAGCGTTCCAGCATACGACTCGGTCAGCATCCTTACCACCGGCCCAACAAACGACACGGACAGCATCCAGACGGGCCACCCGGTGACTGACGGCGACAGCATCCAAACGGCCCATCCCGCGTACGACACGGACAGCAACCAAACGGCCCATATGGCGTACGAGACAGACAGCAACCGGACGCTGAACCCAGCATTCGACACGGACAGCACACACACCCTCCACCCTGCGTACACGCTGGACAGGGTGACCATGGAGGGAGTCCCGGGGCCTCCTGGAGGTGACGGTCCAGCCACCAGCATCTCAATGAATCCACCTCCATACAGCCCACCAGATCCTAAAACAGCCGGCCTCATGTTCCCGTCACCGATGATGCATTACCCCAACCACCCCGTCATCACCTGTCAACCTGGAGCCAATCCGCCGGCTTTCTACCAGCCCTCCTTCCTCCCACCGTCCACGTACCCGTCCTACACTATAGTAAGATCACGGTTTTACCTCTAAACTCATGAACTCATAAATTTAAAGCTGATTAACTCTAGTCATGTGACCCAAAACACACAAAAAATATTTAGGCCTAAATTTAAGATTTAGGTATTTGAATTGCATATGAAATTCCCATCCATTTGGATTACATAGTTTTAACATAAACTAATAAACTTAATGTGATGCATATTTGACATTCATACATAAAAAAAAATCATGGCATAGTTTATTATTAACTTATTTAAATCATATTTTCTTAAAATGCATTTATTCAAATTGCTTAGAATCAGCATAAATCTGTTAAAAATAAAACTATTACATTTATTCAGTTAAAAAGTATGAACATGGTTAAATATGGCTTCCACAAACCAACATTCAAATAGTTAATATGTATGAGATTGAAACAAACTGATTTATTGATGAAAATTATATAAACTTGGTTACTGTGCATTTAAAAATCATTCAGTTTATTAGTACTATTACAGAAATCTGACCTGTTTCCTTTATGTATGACTGACAAATATGCATCACATTAAAGGGTTAGTTCACTCAAAAATGAAAATTTTCAATCACCCTCATGTCAAAACCCAAACTCATAAGTCCTTGTTCATCTTCAGAACACAAATTAAGATATTTTTAATGAAATCCGAGAGTTTTTTTATCCTCCATAGAAAGCAACAAAATTACTGTCATTCAAGGTCCAGAAAAGTAGTAATAACATTGTTAAAATAGTCCATGTGACTACAATGGTTCAACCTTAATGTTATGAAGCGGAAAAAATACAAAAAAATAATAACTTTATTCAACAATATCTTCTCTTCTGTGTCATTCTTGTATGCTATTGATGTTCAGTTCTTCCAGGTCCGATGTCAGAATGCAGACTCATTATTGGCTGACGCTGTTCATGTGAGCAGGAGGACGCATGCATGTGATGCTGATGCAGGAGCCGGCCAATAATCGGCATTCTGACATAGAACCTGGAAGCGCTAAACGTGAAGAGCGTACAAGAATCGCTCAATTGGAATCGTTATTGGTATCGGCAGATATTCTGAATAATCTGTTATCGGTATTTGCAGATATCATTCGGAATAATCGATTATCGCATCAGCAGATATCATTCTGAATAATCAGTTATTGGCAGATATCAATCTGAATAACAGTTATCAGCAGATATTCTGAACAATCGGTTACCGGTATCTGCAGATATCATTCTGAGTAATCGGTTATCTGCAGATAACATTCAGAGTAATCGGTTATTGGCAGATATCATTCTGAGTAATCGGTTATCTGCAGATAACATTCTGAATAATCGGTTATCGGCAGATATAATTCTGAATAATCATTATCGGCAGATATTCTGAACAATCGGTTACCGGTATCTGCAGAGATCATTCTGAGTAATCGTTTATCGGCAGATATTCTGAACAATCGGTTACCGGTATCTGCAGAGATCATTCTGAGTAATCGGTTATCGGCAGATATCATTCTGAATAATCGGTTATCGGCAGATATCATTCTGAATAATCGGTTATCGGCAGATATCATTCTGAATAATCATTATCGGCAGATATTCTGAACAATCGGTTACCGGTATCTGCAGAGATCATTCTGAGTAATCGGTTATCTGCAGATAACATTCTGAATAATCATTATCGGCAGATATTCTGAACAATCGGTTACCGGTATCTGCAGAGATCATTCTGAGTAATCGGTTATCTGCAGATAACATTCTGAATAATCATTATCGGCAGATATTCTGAACAATCGGTTACCGGTATCTGCAGAGATCATTCTGAGTAATCGGTTATCGGCAGATATCATTCTGAATAATCGGTTATCGGCAGATATCATTCTGAATAATGGTTATCGGCAGATATCATTCTGAATAATTATTATCGAAAGATATTCTGAACAATCGGTTATCTGCAGATATCATTCTGAGTAATCGGTTATCGGCAGATAACATTCAGAGTAATCGGTTATCTGCAGATATCATTCTGAGTAATCAGTTATCGGCAGATATCATTCTGAATATTTATTATCGGCAGATATTCTGAACAATCGGTTACCGGTATCTGCAGAGATCATTCTGAATAATCGGTTATCTGCAGATAACATTCAGAGTAATCGGTTATCTGCAGATATCATTCTGAGTAATCAGTTATCGGCAGATATCATTCTGAATATTTATTATCGGCAGATATTCTGAACAATCGGTTACCGGTATCTGCAGAGATCATTCTGAGTAATCGGTTATCTGCAGATAACATTCTGAATAATCGTTATCTGCAGATAACATTCTGAATAATCAGTTATCTGCAGATATCATTCTGAGTAATCGGCTATCGGCAGATATTCTGAATAATCGGTTATTGTTATCGGAAGATATTCTAAATAATCGGTAATTGGCAGATGTCATATAATCGGTTATTGGCAGATATAATTCTGAATGATCATTATTGGCAGATATTCTGAACAATCGTTTACCGGTATCTGCAGATATCATTCTGAATATTCGGTTATCTGCAGATAACATTCTGAATAATCGGTTATCTGCAGATAACATTCTGAGTAATCGGTTATCTGCAGATATCATTCTGAATAATCGGTTATCTGCAGATAACATTCTGAATAATCGGTTATCTGCAGATAACATTCTGAGTAATCGGTTATCGGCAGATATAATTCTGAATAATCATTATCGGCAGATATTCTGAACGATCGGTTACCGGTATCTGCAGATATCATTCTGAGTAATCGGTTATCTGCAGATAACATTCTGAATAATCGGTTATCTGCAGATAACATTCTGAGTAATCGGTTATCGGCAGATATAATTCTGAATAATCATTATCGGCAGATATTCTGAACAATCGGTTACCGGTATCTGCAGAGATCATTCTGAGTAATCGGTTATCTGCAGATAACATTCTGAATAATCATTATCGGCAGATATTCTGAACAATCGGTTACCGGTATCTGCAGAGATCATTCTAAGTAATCGGTTATCTGCAGATAACATTCTGAATAATCATTATCGGCAGATATTCTGAACAATCGGTTACCGGTATCTGTAGAGATCATTCTGAGTAATCGGTTATCTGCAGATAACATTCTGAATAATCGGTTATCTGCAGATATCATTCTGAGTAATCGGTTATCGTCAGATATAATTCTGAATAATTATTATCGAAAAGATATTCTGAACAATCGGTTATCTGCAGATATCATTCTGAGTAATCGGTTATCGGCAGATATCATTCTGAATAATTATTATCGGAAGATATTCTGAACAATCGGTTATCTGCAGATATCATTCTGAGTAATCGGTTATCGGCAGATATCATTCTGAAGATTTATTATCGGCAGATATTCTGAACAATCGGTTACCGGTATCTGCAGAGATCATTCTGAATAATCGGTTATCTGCAGATAACATTCAGAGTAATCGGTTATCGGCAGATATCATTCTGAATAATTATTATCGGAAGATATTCTGAACAATCGGTTATCTGCAGATATCATTCTGAGTAATCGGTTATCGGCAGATATCATTCTGAATATTTATTATCGGCAGATATTCTGAACAATCGGTTACTGGTATCTGCAGAGATCATTCTGAATAATCGGTTATCTGCAGATATCATTCTGAGTAATCGGTTATCGGCAGATATCATTCTGAATAATTATTATCGGAAGATATTCTGAACAATCGGTTATCTGCAGATATCATTCTGAGTAATCGGTTATCGGCAGATATCATTCTGAATATTTATTATCGGCAGATATTCTGAACAATCGGTTACTGGTATCTGCAGAGATCATTCTGAATAATCGG
Source organism: Ancherythroculter nigrocauda (assembly GCA_036281575.1). NCBI lineage: Eukaryota > Metazoa > Chordata > Actinopteri > Cypriniformes > Xenocyprididae > Ancherythroculter > Ancherythroculter nigrocauda. Next base: position 2,643,038 of record VTFQ01000021.1, on the reverse strand, counting down.
TTATCTGCAGATAACATTCTGAATAATCGGTTATATGCAGATATCATTCTGAGTAATCGGCTATCGGCAGATATTCTGAATAATCGGTTATTGTTATCGGAAGATATTCTAAATAATCGGTTATTGGCAGATATAATTCTGAATGATCATTATTGGCAGATATTCTGAACAATCGGTTACCGGTATCTGCAGATATCATTCTGAATAATTGGTTATCTGCAGATAACATTCTGAGTGATCAGTTATCGGCAGATATCATTCTGAGTAATCTGTTACCTGCAGATAACATTCTGAGTAATCAGTTATCTGCAGATATCATTCGGAATAATCGGTCATCGGCAGATATTCTGAACGATCGGTTACCGGTATCTGCAGATATCATTCTGAATAATCGGTTATCTGCAGATATTCTGAATAAACAGTTATCATATCGGCTGAGAAATTTAGTATGGGTGTTTAGTATGGTATAATCTCTACATGAATTGTTTACCATGTAATACTAAATGAATAAAACCACAAGAGTTCATCTTTTATCATTGTCTAGCTAACATTTTACAGTAAGTTTCCATTTGTTAACATGAACTAACAATAAAAATACATTTAAAGCATTTATTAATCTTAATGTAATTTCATACATTATTAAAATCAAACGTTTATCTGTTAATGTTATTTTATAATGAGCAGTTGTATTTTTATTAGAGATTAATAAATTACTGTAACAAATGTATTGTCCGTTAATGCATTGACTAACATTAACTAATGGATCTTATTGTAAAGTGTTACCGTTGTCTCTTAAAATCTTGGTAACCCTTTACATTAAGGTTCATTAGTTAAACATTAATGTGTGTGTGTCACTTGGATGGGTGAAATGCAGAGCACAAATTGACGCTACACATCACATCACTTTAAATTCAGATTATTATTGGTTATAAGTAAACCATGAGTCACTTTGGATAAAAAGCATCAACCAAATAACTAATGATTACATTGTAGGTCTGAAGCTTCAGGTCTAGTTATTGGTTATTCTTACTGTTTGGATCTAAATGTCTAAAACTTGATTTCAGTACATGAACGGGCCGCCACTGGGAGAGGAGCAGCCGGCCTTACCGAAAGACTACCTGGTCGAGTCTCTGCTGGTGACCATCTTCTGCTGTCTCATGAGCGGCCTCGTCGCAGTCATGTACTCGTATGAAGTGAGCACCTGAAAGACAATGCATGAATACAAATACAAATACAAATGATATTCATTAATCCTGACCTCTCTGCAGACACGTGCAGCGTTGACCAGGGGTGATATCCGTGAAGCTGAGAAAACATCCCAGAAGGCTCGTCTGCTTGTCATGTTCAGTTTGATGTTCGGCATATTTGTTTTTGTGGGCTGGATTATTTATGTAGTGATAGTGCTCTGTGCATAGAAACTACTGACAGATAAAACAGTTATGTACACTACCGTTCAAAAGTTTGGAGTTGGCAAAAATGTATAATGTTTTTGAAAGATGTCTCTTCTGCTCACCAAAGCTGTTTATTTGATCAAAAATACAATAAAAACAGTGAAATATTAATACAATTTAGGGTTAATATAACTGTTTTCTATTTGAATATATTGTAAAATGTAATTTATTTCTGTGATCTGAATTTTCAGCATAATTTCTCCAGTCTTCAGTGTCACAAGATCCTTAAGAAATCATTCTAATATGCTGATTTGCTGCTCAAGAAACATTTATGATTATTAATAATGTTGAAAACAGTTGCGCTGCTTCATACTTTTGTTGAAAACATGATACATATTTTTCAGGATTCTCTGATAAATAGAACGTGCATTTAATTTGAAATAGAAATGTTTGTAACATTATAAACGTCTTTGTCACTTTTTTGATGCATTCTTGCTGAATAAAAGTATTTTCCTTTAAAAAAATCAAGCTTACTGTCCCCAAGCTTTTGAACGATAGTGTAACTGCTGCGAAGAAACTAGTTTTACGGCATGCAGATGTTGTTTGAAGGTGTCACTTCTCATTCTTTACTATTATTCTAAAATGTGGAAAATAGTAATAAATCAAGTCATTACAATTCTGAAATAACACAAATGGAATTATGGGAATTGCATACCAATCAAAACATCTGAAACCGCTGTCCAGACGTTTGACTGCTTGTGTACAATATGCAGCAAATACAGAAAACTGAAACTCCTGTATATAGAAGTGATACTCATATTAAAAGCCTGTAAAAGTTGTGAGCTATTTAAACACTAAAGTCTTACATTGTAAAAAGATTCACCCCTGACTTCATTGAATCAAAGAATATCATATTATAGCATTTTATGTTTCAGAAGGAAATCATTGATAGAGTTTGTATTTACATTCAAAGGTCTTAAAGTAATGACTAGCACCTCTGATTATGGCATTTGTTCCTAGAATCGGAAATGAAAGACCTTCCTGTCACTGGTAATAAAGCTTGTGCCTTTGTTGACGTTGTTAAGTAAAGACTACCATCATCTACAATTGCTAACAAACAGAATTATGTGTACAGTCTCTAAATATTTGTAATAAGCACTATTGTGTGAAGCTGCATCCTGCATCATTCAATAAAAAAAGCTATTCATGTGTATAAATTATCATTGAAGACCTTGAAAGAGATATATATAATCAATAAAATGACTTTTATTACATTATTAAGCCTGATTCTCTCAGCATGGTTTGGAGAGCCTGCATTAAATACAATGAATAGCAAAAGAAAGCTGGAAAAACAAAAAGTGGCCAACAGAGGGCGCCACTGCAGCTTATATGGTTTTTGGCTTATATGGGTTGATAATTATACATAAACCACAACAATTTACAATAAAATAAAACAATAAAAACATCAGATGTAAAATAATACAATAAATACTGCACATTGAACAAATAACTTCTATATAACGTCACAAAATCTAAATAATGTTTAGCTGCACTTTGGCACTAAAAAAAATAAATAAACAGGAAGTAAGCTATAAAGCCAAACTCAATCAATTAAAATTAATTTAAAATAAATACATTAATAGGCGTCATATAAGAGTGTTGTGCACTGCAGCGAGTTCATGATGGCATAAATCAATCAAGTATCAATTAACACAGAGCAACCTTGGATTTCAGAAACAACATAAATAAAATATTATTATAATTACATCAGTCAGAATAGTTGGAATGTGGAATGGAATGTGGCAACAGCACATTTCAAAACAATAATAGTTACAATAAATAATGTCAAATTGGGCCTTAAAATGGAGATACTAAATTTGTTTACATTTTGTCTAATTAAAAGTGATTAAAAAAGATACTTAAGTGGCACTTACAGCAGTAAATGTCCCGAGCAGATATTAGTTCACGGTCTTCCTCATGCATGAAAAACAAGTTTTGCCGAAGAAGAATTTAAGGCTTGAGCTCAACATTCATATTCTGGACACTGAATCGAATATTTTTAACAGCGATGCTGCTGTAGACGTTATTTGCAGTGATCAACGCTGAGCTTGTCACATTATGTCTGTCTGTATGAGACGCGGTTAAGGCTGTTTAAAGGGATAGTTCACTCAAAAATGAAAATTATCCAATGATTTACTCACCCTCAAGCCATCCTAGATGTATATGACTATCTTCTTTCAGACAAACACAATCGGAGATAAAATTTAAAGGCTCTTCCAAGCTTTATAATGATAGTGAATGGGGGGCGAGATTTTGAAGCCCCAAAAAATGCAACCATCCATCATAAAAATAATCCATATGTCTCCAGGGGGTTAATAAAGGCGAAATCCTCTGACATTTCTCTTTAAAATTTCTAATTTTAGACTTCTAAAGTTTTAAATATGGCTATTTTTTTTTTACAAAAACCCATCGCTTCCCTTCAGAAGGCCTTTTATTAACCCCCTGGAGCTGTATGGATTATTTTTATGATTTTTTGAGATTTTTTGGGGGGGCTTCAAAATCTCACCCCCCATTCACTACCATTATAAAGCTTGGAAGAGCCAGAATATTTTTAAATGCATCTCTGATTGCGTTCGTCTGAAAGAAGGTACTCATATACACCTAGGATGGCTTGAGGGTGAGTAAATCATGGGATCATTTTAATTTTTGGGTGAACTATCCCTTTAATTTTGGCTTTATACGAAACTAACTCGCCAAACAGTGCAAATATGTTAGTGCTTAGACGGTGTAGATGAACATCTAATATTGAGCTTAGATCAGCGGTCAGCTTCAGGAGAACCTGAATAAAGATCATTAACTTTATATTGAAGGCAGAAAAGACATTCTGACTGACCACAGAACAGTTACTAGTGCAGAAAACAGGCACATACATGCATGTGCTCATAATCAGGCATTTGTGAATGAATTATTAGATTTGTAGTGGTGAATATTTAATGTTAGTCTGAAATTTAAAGAATTATATGTTCTATGAATTATTGGGTATTAACATCATTTAATAATTCAATAAGGGTTTGATGTTCAATATTAAAAAATATTAAATGAATACGGATTTTAATATTACTGTGATGACCTGATTCCCACTCAATGTCTGTCAATATTCATGAGCTTCTCCAAAATCATGTCAAAACTCTCAAAGACATTGTGAATCTTAAATATTGAAGTCAAACAGAAACGAAGCCCCCTGACATGCATGTAAACACACAACAGTTTGCTTTTCACTAAATGGGTTGTTCTCATCAGAGTCCATGATTCTGTTTGGGTGTTAAAGCTGGAAACTGTGTGTCAGTACGTGGAAGAGAGTGTGTTTGCTTCTCGCCTCTTTAGCTCAACAGCTCCAGATATGTAACAGGCACCTTCCCCTTCTGGTTTCCTCTCTCTCCGATCAGCCAATCAGAGTCCATTCCAGGCACTGTGTACACTGTGATGAGCTGATCGTCCAATCAGAGGATGGAGAAACATATTTAATCAGTTTAGAGTCTTAATGCTTTTTAACTAAACAGAAGGGCTGAGCGATATAGTGAAAATTCTAATATTCAACAATAGTCTGTTTTTCACTATATTCATGATGTTAAATTTTGTCACAAGCAAAATTATTGTGAATATATTTGAAAATTCAAGACCAACAGTAAGCTATATGTATTAAAAATTGGATATATAGTAGATCCTACTTTACCTGTGTACATACAGTACATTCATGTGAAGCAATATACACTATATAGCAAATATCGTCTGTAAAATTGCTTTGAAACAATGTGTATTGTGAAAAGTGCTATATTAATACATTCAATGCACTTGACTATTTCAATATAAACTATAATGCCTTAAATCATTACAACATTCACAATTCATATAATTTCTGTGTTGTGACATTTCTAAAAGAAACAGAATATTCAGTGTGAGATAATTTAGGGCGGGACTTGAGGCTACAATATTATGTGGTGATATTTTTTATCTTCCAGCAAACATCTGCTCACCTCATCAGCCAGCAGCGAGAGCTCACTGGAATCTCCAGCATCGTAGGCATACAGGACTTTGGCCTTGCGTGTGCCGCTGGCGGGCGGCTGCACTTCTTCAATCTGAAGAGCGTCTGTGTCTGGAGATGGAGAATTAAGTGGCAGGAAGGCGGACGGGTCTGTGGGGCTGCCGACGGCGTGGGAATTCACCTCCAATGAGTCGGGGCATCTTCTGAAAGAGAGAGGATTAATGGATGAGATGCTCTGCTGACTTGTGTGTCCACTAACAAGATGACAAAATCAAAACTCACATGTCTCCACTGGAACTGCGAGCAGATGGGAAAAGTAAATCAGTTGTTTAGAATAATGTCATTATCTACAAATCGAATAATGAAAGTACACCAAGTCGTAATTTCCACTGTAAAGTTTTCCTCTTATAGAAATCTTTAGAGCACTTTAGTTTAGGGTCCATTTCTCACTATTAACTAGTTGCGCATTAGCATGCATATTACTAAGATATTGGCTGTTTAAAAGTACATATAAAGCACATATTAAAGGGGACCTATTATGCCCCTTTTAACAAGATGTAATATAAGTCTCTGGTGTCTCCAGAATGTGTCTGTGAAGTTTCAGCTCAAAATAACCCACAGATCATTTATTATAGCTTGTCAAATTTGCCTCTATTTGGGTGTGAGCAAAAACACACCATTTTTGTGTGTGTCCCTTTAAATGCAAATGAGCTGCTGCTCCCGCCCCCTTTCCAGAAGAGGGCGGAGCTTTAACAGCTCAACAACAACAAAGCTGGAGAATCTCACGCAGCCAAAATGAGGATTGTCAGTAACGGTGTTCAGCCTTACATTGTTCAAACCGGAGTCGACACTGATGGAGAGACTCAGGAAGAAGTTACAACTTTTAGAATGAAACTGGACGTTTCTGAATGGTTAGTGGATACATTTATGTAGTTGCTGTGGAGCTGATTCAGTTCATCCACTAGCATGTGCCGTCATGTTCATCTTTTGTGCAAATCTAGCGTTGAATTGGTTGTTATGTATTGCTAATGCATTAAAAAGTGTTAACAAATGAGACCTTATTGTAAAGTGTTACCCAGTGCTTCCCACAGGTTTGAAATATACTTGCGGTGGTAGCCGGACGAAAAATCCTCCTATTACCCAAGGCACAAAAATGGTCTACTACATGTGACAAACAAACAATGTGTGATTTTTAACAGTATTTTTATTTATTGAAATTAATTTTAATTACATAGCATATTACATTTAATTACATACTAACATTATGCATTATTATGCATTGTAAATTATGCAAAATTACAGCATTTAAATGGTTCTCCTTTTCCTATGTTCTCCTTGCTGTCATATAGTGTCTCTCTCAGCGAATGGGACACAGATTTTACTAGTAAAATTTATAAAATGAATAATATATGTGTCAAATAATGTTCTTAGTCTTTTCTTCCTGTGGGAGAGACTACAGTAATTTACTATGAATTAAATGGAAATCAAATTAAATACAATTTATTGTGTAACCAAAATACCAATAATGCCCAAAAGAAAAAGAAAAAACTTAGCGTGTGACTTTTAATTATAAACAAGCCCGAAATACACCGGGACTCTTATTTTGAAATGTCTGTACAATTGCAGACTGATCCTTCAGATTCTTACAATCGTCTAAAACATTTTATATAAAGGCCATGAAGTAGACTTTGTAATAATTCATTAACTTGAGTTCATTAGCAATCGCTTGGCATAAATCTGCACTTTTCATCGATTGAGAATCACACTGAAGCAATCTGAACATAGAGTCTGAAGTGCTGTTGTGTGAGCACCTTGTGACTTTGCAAAATGCAGCGCCCGTGGGAATGTTAGCGGGAGTAAACAGTTCTGACGCACACGTAACGAGCAGGTACGAAACAACTAGTTATTCGATCGCGGATGGTTTCATTATCTTGCGCAGATATAAAAGTAAAAGAGGATAAAAATAATAAAAGCAAAAATGTGTCTCCAAATATACTTGGGCGGCTGTTATTATACGTGGGCGGCCCGCCCAAGTAAAGTCTATGTGTAGGAAGCCCTGGTTACCATTTACTGTTATATTTTTTAGAACTGTTGTTTCATTTTGGAAAATTGTTCAATGACCCAAATTGGATTTTGTGCATGCTAAACAGCGTTAAATATGACGTATGCCCACCTGCCCAACTCTCTCTGCAGCTCCTGCATGTATTTGTGGCACTGGTTGTAATACACTGTCTGCGCTTCCACAAACTCACAAAGGCACCGCAGATGATTCACCTGCACAGACACAAAAGACATCATTATACCTCTTTAAAACCCTCAACATGCTGTGCAAACACAGACGGCACTTCATTTGTTTGCAGGATAATAGATATTTAAGCTTGTTGTCAGAGTCTTTGAACTATTATTTAGCATTACTGAGTGATATTTTGATATTCTTTGAGTTTCAAAGTGTGCATACTTTTAAGCCTTCAAGCCAATCCTGGCAGTGAGGGTTATCCACTAAAAGTGGCTTGTTTATTTGACGTTAAACTATTCAAACAAACACTTCTGATCAGGTGTGTGTAGTGTTGGGTATCGTTTGAATTTCAGCAATTCCGATTCTTTTTGATTCCCAGTTTTGTTTCCAAAAAGGTAAAGAAAAAAAATTAAGTATTTTTTGCTTATTTATTCTGTCTTTTTGCAAAACATTTTGTTGCAGCTGAATAAAAACGCTTACATAAGAAACTCTGTCTATAGTTTTAACAAAAAATACTACAGCAAAAACAACTAATATAAATTTAAAAATGATTAAAGACAAGTAACAACAGTCAGTAACAAAATATGAACACATAAAGTAGCAATAGACCAAAATAAATACAACTGAACAAAAATGCAAGTTTTTCAGGTAGGTCTAGTATTCAAGTACAGAACTTGAAATCAAATGTAAAATAACACTGCATAGTCTTCACTTTATAAACAATATATAGACTTATTAAAGTTACAAATGTTATTCAGTCAAGATCAGAGAATGATTTTCTCTTTTTCTTTGTTCTTTGATTAACATTAATGACACAGATGGCAGCAGGTTTATTAGGCTGCTGTTACTTTAAGAGCTGCACGGATCCAGTATACTGTTACACTCATTTTCTTTCTCAACTATTTACGTTCATTTAAGACAAAACTGACTGTGCTTATGATTTGACAATTTTGACAATTGACAATTATGACAATTTTGTGTGTATTTGTCTGTTCAAGTGCAATAAGACACGAAAGAGAGCTAAATTCAGTATTCATGCACAATATGAGAGGTTTCTTGAATGACTATACTGAATGGTTTAAAATCACATTAAAATGCACACACAGTAATCAATAAGTGGAATCAAACTTTTAGTTTTATAACAAGTATCCGTTTCACGACCTTAAGTATCTGATTCCAGAATTGTGTGTCTAGCATGTTAATGGAGCATGCAGTGTGTAAACACGACTCACGTGTGTGCTACTGATGCCTTCCAAGAGCAGTCTGGTGACCTCAGCCTGTCTGTCAAACTCTGTCTGAGCGACACGCAATTCATGCTCCGCCTGCACGAGAGAGACATTGCATAAGCAACATTTGCATTTAAACTCTGATCTAATGAAAACATAAAAATGAATCTCAAGTTCATATTTCAATCCACAGTCAAATGGAAAAAAAATAAGGAAATAATATATTTAATAATAATAATAAAATATTTTATATATATATATATATACACACACACAATATATATATATATATATATTTTTTTTTTTTTTTTTTTTATAGATGCATGATAAAAAATGCATTGCATTTGGGCTTTGTGTAAAGAAAATGATAAGAAACCAGTTTGATGTTCAATATTAATAGTAATAATATGAATCAACAACATTGATTTCAGAATTTAGTTAATGTGTGTTAATATTAATTTGAGTAATGCGTTTATGTTTATAACTGATACCAGTTACTCTGAAACAAGTTGATGAAATGGAGAACACAGTTTTCAATTAGCATTTCTTTCAAAATATAATAATTAAAAATATAATGATTAATTATTAATTATAATGAAATTATCATGGTATAGTTATCAGTATCGGCTATTGGTGCATCTGTAAAATAAATATATTACATGATTTTATTATTAAACTTTTATTTTCTCAATTTCCTCTGAATTTAGTTTAAAAAGCACAAAAAATGATTCTCGTTTCTGAAACAAATTGTTTTTTGGCATAGTTATGAAAATTATCTCAATTCATCATTATTAAAACTTTGTGCAAAATATTTATTTTATATCATATTTTATGCACAATATTTAATTTATTATTCTGAAACATGACCCGACATTTCATCATGAGATTCAGTCAAATCTAATTTCAAACCAACTTAATTCCCTTAACACATAAGAAGCGTGTACAAAGTGATCTGTGATGACCTGACGAATTAATGACAACCAAACCAGAAAACATTATGACAGAATATATATTAATAAACATCAATATATATGTGTTGATGTCACACTTACTTTATCAAGCTCCTCATTCCAGAGCTGATCAGAGGAGAGAGAAAAACGCAGATAATATAATTCAGAATGCTGACCACACTATAAATGTGTAATAAAACTGTTCAATAAGAGTGCATTTGAATATGAGATTAGTTTGGTTATAGTGGTTACTGTAAACAAGGAAGAACAATTTAGATTTGTGTCATGGTAAAACAATCAAACTCTACAGAATTAGTGCCTTTGACAACAGCATGTCAGGATAATGAATGACAGATTGTGTCTCTCATGAATATTAATACTGAAAATGTTATAGAGTATGTGCATATATATATATATATATATATATATATATATATATATATATATATATATATATGTGTGTGTGTGTGTGTGTGTGTGTGTGGAGGTGGACGTCTCAGACAGTGAAGACCACAAGATGTTCTTACCGCAGATGCACTGGCAGACAGCACATAATTACGTGGCCTGGTCTCTTGAAAATCTGGAGCAGCCTGAAACAGACAGGAACACACTTTGATACACACCGCATGCCAAAACGCAATCAACAAACACATAATGCAGCAGATATTTTAGGTAAGAGACTGACTGGCACCATTGAACTATGGGATGAGAGATGCTGGTCATTGTGAGAAGCTTCTAAATGCCATGCATCAGAACAACAGACAGATTCAAAGATCTTTAAAATAAATATGAGAATAAAAGCATCTGATCTTTGATCTTGCTGAATGGTGAAATGAAGAAATAAGTGAACTGAAATAATGTGCATTATCTATCAATTTTGTTGCATTAATAAATCCCAAAACAATTAGAGTGGGTATATATGATGACATGATGGAAAAAATGATCACTGTAATTATTGCAAAAATTAAACTTGCTTCAGTGCATTTTGGAAATTTGAATTTTTAATGTTTACTCAGATACATGTAATTCCATCATATTATATATTACGCAGTTCCTGCAGTGTCTTTATGTCACTGCCATTCAAAAACATGTAAAAAAAGGCAGAAAAAAGCATAATGAGGAAATTCACTGCGATACTCACTTCTCCCTCACACTGTGAAGGTTAAAGCAGAGACACACAGTTAGTGCTCGTAGCGTAAACGGGAGAAATCACTCAATATTCACATTTCACAACAAACACGAGGAAGAGACCCATATCACGTTATGTCATCAAAGCATTAAGGAAGGGGAATGAGAGGGATGGGAATCGAGAACTGGTTCTTATTAAGAACTAGTTACATAAGAGAGGTGAGTTTTCCAGACAACCAAGAATTTTTCCTCAAGAATTACACTGTTTATTTCTGATTTGGCATGACTGTTCTGTTGATTTCATCATTTGACAAAAATTAAGGTCAGTAAATCCAGTAAAACTTGTTTTCCAATTATTGTCCATTATTTCTTCCTTAAAATTAGTAAAGGAACCGTTAAGGAACCAGAATCATTAAAGGGTTAGTTCACCACAAAATGAAAATAATGTCATTAATTACTCACCCTCATGTCGTTCTACATTTGGAAGAATCTTTAGAACACAAATTAAGATGTTTTTGATAAAATCCGATGGCTGAGTGAGGCCTGCATTGACAGCAAGATAATTAACACTTTCAGATGCCCAGAAAGCTACTAAAGACAGGTCATGTGATTACAGTGGTTCAACCTTAATGTTATGAAGCGATGAGAATACTTTTTGTGCCAAAAAAAAAAACTAAATAACTTTATTCAACAATATCTATTGATGGCGATTTCAAAACACTGCTTCATGAAGCTTTACGAATCTTTTGTTTCGAATCAGTGGTTCGGAGTGCGTATCAAACTGCCAAAGTCACGCCCCCCAGTGGTGAACCATTGAAATTTCGAAACACTTATTACGTAACAAAGCCTCGTTTACTGAAATAACGTGACACTGCCAGTTTGATACGCGCTCCGAATCACTGATTCGAAACAAAAGATTCGTAAAGCTTCGAAGCTTCATGAAGCAGTGTTTTGAAATCGCCCATCGCTAGATGTTGTTGAATAAAGTTATTTAGTTTTTTGGTGCACAAAAAGTATTCTCGTCGCTTCATAACATTAAGGTTGAACCACTGTAATCACATGACCTGTCCTTAGTAGCTTTCTGGGCATCTGAAATTATCTTGCTGGCAATGCAGGCCTCACTGAGCCATCGGATTTCATCAAAAATATCTTAATTTGTGTTCCGAAGATGAACGAAGGTCTTACGGGTGTGGAACGACATGAGGGTGAGTAATTAATGACATTATTTTCATTTTTGGAACATGGAATTAGTTTCCACTGCTATGCGAATGATACTCAGTTATACATTTCATCATGACCAGATGTAAATTATCCAAGAGTTAGGATTAACCTGTTAGGAGTTAATCCTAAAGGATTAATTTAGAGATTAGTCCTTTAGGATTAACCTCTAAATTAACAGAGTGTGTTAAAGATGTAAAACACTGTATGATCTTCTATTAAATTCAGATAAGACTGAGGTATTAACTCTTTGAACCAAAACTGTGACTTTATCAGACTTTATAAGACCTGGGTGTTATATTAGACAGCAACTTGTCTTTCGAAAATCATATTTCATGTTACAAAAACAGCCTTCTTCCACCTCAGAAACATCTCTAAGCTACAGAATATGTTATCTGTTTCTGATGCAGAAAAGTTAGTTCATGCATTCATCACGTCTAGACTAGATTACTGTAATGCATTACTAGATGGTTGTCCTGCTTCCTCAATAAACAAGCTACAATTAGTCCAAAGTGCAGCTGCTAGAGGTCCTACCAGGTCAAGAAGATATGATCATATACGATCACAATTTTATCATCTCTACACTGGTTACCTATTAAGTTCTGTTTCAATTATAAAGTATTGCTACTGACCTATAAAGCCCTAAATGGTTTCGCTCCTGTGTATTTAACCGATCTTCTATCACCCTGTAATCCATCATGCTCTTTACGACTTCTGGTTGTACCTAGGATATCCAAGTCTACTAAAGGAGGGAGAGCGTTTACACATTTGGCTCCTAAACTCTGGAATAACCTTCCTGATAATGTTCAGGACTCTCTCTTGCAGTTGAAATCTTGATCGCATCTCTTATAGTCAAGCATTTACATAATAGTACATCTCATAACCTTGTACTCCAGTTATATCAGATGAAATGCACATGATTATCTTTTGCTTGAATTGTTATGAAAAGCAGCTACGCTAATTATTTTCCATTTGCTTTATTGTTTCTACCTCAGGATGCCCATTATGATTCAGCTCAGTTCAGTTAATTGCAGATTCAATTCAGTTCAATAATACAATTTTAATGAACCAGAATCGGAAATGCTAAATCCCCCATGATTCCCATCCCTAGAGAAAAGAGAGGAAAATGAGTAGAGAACAATGTAAATAATGCATTAGAGGAGTCTCACCGCAGCTTTGGCCTCTGCTGCTTTGGCCTTCTTGAGTCGAGCTTTACAGGCGTCGAGATCCAAGCGCCGGTTCTCCAGGAGTCGCCGCTCTTTCTGTGAGGAGAAGAACATTTGTCAAAGCATCAGAATCGTGCAAACTAACTGAGATACCATCTTTCAAATCCAGTGCTTCCCACACATAGACTTTACTTGGGCGGGCCGCCCAAGTATAATAACGGCCGCCCAAGTATATTTGGAGACACATTTTTGCTTTTATTATTTTTATCCTCTTATACTTTTATATCCGCGCAAGATAATGAAACCATCCGCGATCGATTAACTAGTCGTTTCATACCTGCTCGTTATGTGTGCGTCAGAACTGTTTACTCCCGCTGACATTCCCACAGGAGCTGCATTTTGCAAAGTCACAAGGGGGGCGCTGTTGCACGTTCTACAAGCTCGCGCAACAGAGCTTCAGACTGCTTCAAAGTGATTCTCAATCAATGAAAAGCGCAGATTTATGCCAAGCGATTGCTAATGAACTCAAGTTGATGAATTATTACAAAGTCTACTTTATGGCCTTTATATAAAATGTTTTAGACGATTGTAAGAATCTGAAGGATCAGCCTGCAATAGTACAGACATTTCAAAATAAGAGTAACTGTGTATTTCGGGCTTGTTTATAATTAAAAGTCACACGCTAAGTTTTTTCTTTTTCTTTTGGGCATTATTGGTATTTTGGTTACACAATAAATTGTATTTAATTTGATTTCCATTTAATTCATAGTAAATTATTGTAGTCTCCCCCACAGGAAGAAAAGACTAAGAACATTATTTGACACATATATTATTCATTTTATACATTTTACTTGTAAAATCTGTGTCTCATTCACTGAGAGAGACACTATATGACAGCAAGGAGAACATAGGAAAAGGAGAACCATTTAAATGCTGTAATTCTGCATAATTTACAATGCATAATAATGCATAATATTAGTATGTAATTAAGTGTAATATGCTATGTAATTAAAATTAATTTCAATGAATAAAAATACTGTTAAAAATCACACATTATTTGTTTGTCACATGTAGTAGACCATTTTTGTGCAGTGGGTAATAGGAGGATTTTTCGCCCGGCTACCACCGCAAGTATATTTCAAACCTGTGGGAAGCACTGAAATCCATTAGTCAAACTCACAGAAATGGTCCTCCAGTCTCCCTCCAGAAAGTTGCGCAGGGGTGTGAGGAAGCTGATGGAAGACGTCTGCAGAAACTCTCTCTCAGCGCCACCCAGTCTCCTCTGGCAGTCGCCCACTTTGATCAGGGTGCTTCCTACACGACCAAAGCACAGATGAGTCACAGCGTGGGCAGATTCTGAGCTGGACTGAGAAGAATTACTTCTAGGGCTGCACGATTAATTGAAAATAAGCTGCACGTGATTTGGCAATTGGCTGCAAATTTTTTTTTTATGAGCAAGCTTGTCAGTGAAGTACAAAGTGAAATGCTGCTCCATCTGAAAGCCAGAGGGCGCTCTCCCGCAGAAACTCCAAATATTCCCCGGAGAGAAATATAAAGCATGTAGTTCCAGTAAATGCCTATGGGCATATTATTGCTGTAGCTCAGTAAACAGAAGACAAACGCTTTGATTAAACATGACTAATAAACACAAAAATATATGGTTTATCTGAGTTCTTCAAGCCTTCTTGGGTATTTTCATGATAATAAAGCATATTTATAGGGCCCTATAATTTCCGCGATCACGGAATCGCGGACGGAATCACGGAATCCATTCATAAAAACGGAATTTACAATATAACACGGAATGTCACGGAATTTGTAAAATTTTTGATGAATGAATTAAAAGCAGGTCAGCACACTTAAATTAAAAATCGCGATATAGACTAGTGTCTATGAATATTAAACTGCAAAAAGACATTTAAACATGAATCCTGCATGCCTGTGTGACTCTGAAATTAATGATGCGGAAGCGCTTCATTTACCTCACACCGCCTCACACACAATCGCGCAGGCGCACGCACGCTGAAGCACATGCGACGCTCGCGGTGTTTTCGTCCTCTGTTGCCTCACTATATGAATGCACAAATTCATCTCCAGAGCTGCTCTGAAAGTCACTTCATCAGCATTTAACCGCTTCATTTGAGAAAACTACTGTCACAAACACAGAGAAACTCAAAGCTCTAGGCAAACCGTCAAAATAAAAGTTCGATTTAACTTGACAAACATATTACTGTTGTACAGCAGAATTTAGATAAATTAATTTAACAATAAATTATTAAAATATATTTTTAAACAATCTCAGTGTTTCTTCCATGTTTTAATTTTAACAGTAAAGCTCTGTTGTGCAGCACATTGTTTGACAAAAAACTTTAATTTCATGATTAAAAGATAAATTAAATGGTATGCGTTCATTTGATTGCCAGAAAAATTTAAATACACAACAGAACTTCTGAAAAAAAAAAAAAAAAAAAATCATAAAAATATATTTTTTAATTAATAAATATTGTTGTTTTTAAGAATTCAATTAATTAGACATGCTTTTTGATTATTAAAATGGAATTAAACCATTAAAATGGAATCCAGAAAATAGAATTTGGTAAAAATAAAATTTGAGGGGAAAGAATAAAACATTTATCATAGGGCCCTAAAAAAAATAAAAAAATTGTTAAACTTTTATTAAATTGTTGGTAAATTGGACAAGATTCATTATTTCAATTAATTATACATGCTTTTTGATTACTAAAATTTTATTTAACCATTAAAATGGAGTCCAAAAAAAAAATAAAATGGAAAAAAAACGGAATCCAGAAAAATTAAAACGGAAAAAACACAATTTGGGAAAAAATAAAACGGGATTTGGGAAAAAATAAAATGGATTTCATAGGGCCCTATATTTATAATGCAATGCTAATCAACCTAGCCTTTATCACTGTATAGAATACTATGAAATATTATTCTTTTATGCCTTGTTCTGTGTAAGAAGCAACATTATCTTACAGAAGGATGTTTTCAAACACTCTGACATGACATGACTGACATGATGAAGTGAGTTTGGAGTAAAAACATGTTATTAAATGTCTTTTGTTGGACAAGAGGTTCATGTTCGGAAAGATGTTTGACGCGTGCTGCTTTTTCAAATGCATATTTAAGCGACTCAAACTCGCAGTGTTTTCAGATGGAGCAGCATTTACTACTCATTACACTTCATTGGCAAGCTGTGCATAAAAAATAAAAAAAATTAATTAATCGCAGCCTTTGTGATTTCATAATCGCACTAAGGTTTAAGTGCGATTTCGGGTTAACTGCGATTAATCGTGCTGCATGCAGCCCTATTTACTCCATTCCCACCCAAAAAAAAATTTCCACACAAATAATTAAACAATTGTCATGTGTGAACTAAACTATCCCCTGTGAAGGCCTCCTTCCCTTTCCTTTCCCTATGTATAGATAAAACATTATCAAAATTATTCCAGTTCGCATAGATCCACAGACACAACTAATTTTTTCTGTATTATGCAGACCAGACAAGTAATTTGGCAATGTCACTTTGTAAAAAAGACCAAGCATCTGTGCACACACACATTCAAATGCGCAAACCTATAGACTAAATACGTAAATGAACGGCAAGAACGCATTAAAGGTCTTCGGTTTCAGTAGGAAAGGTGTCATTTAAGCGGCCCCTAAGTTAATAATTAATTTTTACAACGGAAGTGATTCAATCAAAAACCTACATTAGCTCCAAAACAATCTCTGTCCATTCATTTTCCTATTATCACTGTGAAGCTGCTTTGAAACAACTGTATTGTGAAAAGCGCTATATAAATGAAGATGACTTGACATTTACTGTATTGCAATCAATGAAGAATTATTTGTTTTTTAATGTCATGCCAGCTTTTGTGGCTATTTTCATGCAGTGTATGTATAATACAACTATAGCAGATTATATAAAATATATATAGGATTTCTCCCAACATTGGGACTGATTTCACTGCATTTGCTCATGGTGTATAGATCCCACTCTGTTTGCCATTTGTTATTAAAGGGGTCATGAATTGAGAAATCAAATTTTGCTTGAGCTTTTGACATATAACAGCACTGTAAAAAATGAATGTGATTTTAACTGTAAAATATTGTAAAAATGCTACAGAAAAAAAATTGTAAATAGGTTAACAGTAAGTTCCTGTATTATATACAGGGAAACCAGACATTCATGCAATTTTCACAGTAAAATGCTGTAAATTTTACGCTTTTTTTTATAAGTAAAAAAGACAAAATCAATGAGTAATTTACAGTCAAAATCTGTAAACTGATGTTCCCACAATTCCCTGTGTGACACTCCGCATTTGAAAGTATTTTGTTTAAATAATCATGTTTCTTAATAGTTTTTGTTATCAGTTATGTTCATTAGGGTTTTATGTTACATCTTCTGTTGTTTAATTAAAGTTTATTGTATTACTTAAGTATTGTGGGTTACCATGATGGTGTTTTGCATTTGCGTGAATGACTCTTTGCACCTTCTATATAATAGTAAATACTTCAGCTTGATGAAAAGCTACTTGTGATGCACTCTGATTCTTCATGTGGCTTTCTCTTTTACCACCTGCATTATTATGGTGGTTGTCAGTATATGTTAAAGGTACAAAACAGATTTTAGTAGTAGTGTGCATTGTTGAATTTATTGGTTTACATTCAAATTTTCTTAAATTACAGTTTTATACTGTAAAATTTACAGTATTTTGTAAAAACTACAGAATTTTTTTTCAGTGAGGTCATCATACTGCAAGAATATCCTGTAAGTTTTAGAACTGAAAACTTCCTTTTAAGTCCAAAAACACTATTGTTACTATTGCTTTGATCATTTGATATGCACGGATTATGTGTACGTCTAACCAAAATCACCAGTGATTTCGAATATGTTATAATTCATGTACAGTCAGATGTTCTCAAAATCAATTATGTTCAGCAGTTCAAACCAGTGACTAAATGGTCAACTTCACATTGTTTGTCTTAGTAGGATGAAAGCAATCTGCTTTTTAAACTGTGATTAAATTATCCATAGAAAGCGATCAAAGAACGCTTTCTTTACAGTCGCTGGAGCTGTCAATCAAACGGCGTGAGTGTTCTGGACTCTCGCCAAAACTCCTGTGAGAATCAATCTCTTAGTTACATTGCGTTTGCACTGTTAGTTATGATGAAAGCATTCGTTAGTGTGCAGAAATTGAGTTACAATGATGAGATCGCTGTATTCATGCACTCAACAACATGACTGTAAAGTCTGTGCAACCTTTCATGCCACAATCTAAATATAAATGCTATAATCAACACTTTTTACGATTACTAAATCTTGAGAACTGCAATAGTAAAACATGCTAAAAGTTTTCGACAGAGTTCCACATGTAACACTTAGCTATTTTCATATGCAAAGATGTCAGCCAATCACAGCAGTGGGCGTTTACACTGAAGTCTCACAGCAGACACGCCTCTTAAAACAGAGCATTCAAATCAGAGGCTAAAATCAGGGTAGGAAAAATTATGACCATTTTTGATGTGAAAATCATACTAACATTATAAGTGCACTCCAGGAAACATTATAAAAAAATGCAGTTCATGACCCCTTTAATATAGAAATGTACAATGATTTAGATCCATAGGAGGAATTATTATGCAATTTCAGAGGTCTGCTGATCACAATCAATGGAGAGATTTGATGTGGATGCAAAATTGGGACGCAAATGAATTATGTCACAGCTGGTTGAGAGAGTGACGTTCACAAAGACACATTAGTCAGAGCAGCTGCTCAGCCCACTGAATCAATAATTAATACTGAACGCCTCTTTACATCTACAGCACAGTCTGTGGTTTTAACTGCGAAATAGAATCGAATCATCTAATCTTGTTTTAACCTAAAAATAAAGCTTTCCATGAAACTAATCAAATCAAAAAGTCAATGCATTGATCATGTGACTCTTTGTACAGGCGGTCAGATGTTCTTGATGCTCTGTGGATCATCTCAAATCCTGCTAGAGAACATGATCATCAGGTTTTGTTCATGTAGCGCCAGTGCTGCCGTCATTAAAGTGAAAGAGACACTCACCAAATACTGAAACATTCTCAAACTGTTATGCTGAGAATATAATTTGTAATTAAAAATGCATTGAATTAGAAAAACCTTTTAAAATCTTGACATAAGCAACCTAATTAATGGCCTACTGCAAACGCAGTCAAGAGGTTGCAGAAAAACTCATCCATTAATATTACAAATAGACACTTCAGGATTTTCTATACTTTAGATCGGCAGCATTAGTCCTGTACTTACAGACATAAGCTGTGCGTTTCCACTCGCACTACAGCCATCCTAAAAGCATGTGGTTAGTCACGGGACATTAATGAGCCATTTAAAACCACTAAGTGCACTTCAGTTTGAGAACAGACTAACAAGAACGGCCCAGTTCCCTCTCCACTGAATGGATCTATTAGATATTAGAAGAAGAAGAAGCATTTAGAATATGGAAGTAAACAAAACAAAACCTTAAAGGGGACCTATTATATTATGCAAAATTCACTTTTACATTTCTGTAGGCATCAGTGTCCGACTCCGGTTTGAACATATAGTTTCTAACAGTTTCTGACATTTTCAGTGCGTGAGATTGTCCTGTTTTGTTGTTGCATGAGCTCTTGAAGCTCCGCCCTCTTCTGGAAGGCAGGCAGGGAGCAGCAGCTCATTTGCATTTAAAGGGAAACACAAAAACGGCGTGTTTTTGTTCAGCCCCAAAAAGTGGGAATTTTAAAGGTCCCGTTTTTCGTGGTTTTTTGAAGCTTTGATTGTGTTTATAGTGTGCAATATAACATGTGTTCATGTTTCGCGTGTAAAAAAACACAGTATTTTTCACATGATTTACTTATCTGTATACCGCTGTTTCCACTGTCATAAAAACGGGCTGATGACTTCCTTGTTCTATGAAGTCCCTCCTTCAGAAATACGTAACGAGTTCTGATTGTGCCAGCGGTTCCTGTGTTGTGATTCGACAGCAGCTTAGCGAACCTTGCCCGGAAAGGTCACGCCTCTTACCATAACGTTGCGATGCACGCGCTCAGTGTTATTGTAAACATGTCTTTAATTTTACCCTATCAATTTGAGCCGAAATCAGACCCGGTGATTGGACTGCGGGATGAAAATAACAGCGTTTCGACGACATGCCGACAAACACACTCTACAAACGCAACTCTTGTGTATTCCTGTGGGCGGAGGTTAGTCAAAAAACTGTTTTAGTGACGTCATTAAAGAAGGAAGTAGAGGGATGTAGTCCAAACTGGCCGTTCGATGTAGGCGACTTCTGTTAAATAAAATATCTCGCTTGGCATTGAACTTTGAGCTTTAAAATTTTTACAGATTTTATTTATACTCTAACAACAACATTACACACTAACTAAAGTTTGAAACATGGGATCACGAAAAACGGGACCTTTAACATGCTATAAAAATCATCTGTGGGGTATTTTGAGCTGAAACTTCACAGACACATTCTGAAGACAACAGAGACTTATTTTAGACCTTGTAAAAAGGGGAATAATATTTGCTATTTACTAATATTATCTAAACCAATCCATATTTAACGTAGTCGTCAAATTTATTTGTATGGCATTTTTGACAATACAAATTGTTTTCAAGAAGCTTTAAGGAAAATCATTATGTTAGTGTTTATAATATCTTAACATCATGCCTTAAAGGTGCCCTAGAATTAAAAATTGAATTTATCTTGGCATAGTTGAATAACAAGAGTTCAGTACATGGAAAAGACATACATTGAGTTTCAAACTCCATTGTTTTCTCCTTCTTATATAAATCTCATTTGTTTAAAAAACCTCTGAAGAACAGGCGAATCACAACATAATACCGACTGTTACGTAACAGTCGGGGTGTACGCCCCCAATATTTGCATATGCCAGCCCATGTTCCCAACATTATGAAAGGCATTAGACAAGGGCAGCCAGTATTAACGTCTGGATCTGTGCACAGCTGAATCATCAGACTAGTTAAGCAAGCAAGAACAACAGCGAAAAATGGCAGATGGAGCAATAATAACTGACATGATTCATGATAACATGATATTTTTAGTGATATTTGTAAATTGTCTTTCTAAATGTTTCGTTAGCATGTTGCTAATGTACTGTTAAATGTGGTTAAAGTTACCATCGTTTCTTACTGTATTCACAGAGACAAGAGAGCCGTCGCTATTTTCATTTTTAAACACTTGCAGTCTGTATAATGCATAAACACAACTTCATTCTTTATATTAAACTCTTTTTTCTTCATTCTTTTATATATAATAGTGTGTAATGTTAGCTTTAGCCATGGAGTACTATCAAACTCGTTCAGAATCAAATATAAACACCCAAATAAATACTATACTCACATGACCCGAAGCATGCATGCAGCATACATGACGAACATGTTGTAAAGATCCATTTGAGGGTTATATTAGCTGTGTGAACTTTGTAAATGGGCTGTATTATAGAGTCGCGAGCTCGATGGGCAGGGAGCATGAGATTTAAAGGGCCAGTAGCCCCTGAATCGGTGCATAGTTAATGATGCCCCAAAATAGGCAGTTAAAAAAATTTATGTAAAAAAATCGATGGGGTATTTTGAGCTGAAACTTCACAGACACATTCAGGGGACACCTTAGACTTATATTACATCTTGTAAAAAAACGTTCGATGGCACCTTTAAAGTCGCATTTATCAGATTAGAGCTGTGCAATAATATACAGTAGTTATATTTTACAATGATACAATCAAACAGCTGAAATTTGCTATATATTATGCAGCGCATGTTGCTTTACGCAAGTATATTGCATGTATGCAAATAAAGTTGGACGTACTTATGACCCTGTATATAAAGTTGGATATATATTTTTTCTTTTAAATTCTTTTACCGTGGTTTTGCTCATAGTGACAGATGAATTTTGCACTAAATTATTATTATGGTATTTTGATTGCACCTTTGGTGCTTCTTCATATCTACTGAAAGTTATAAAGGGAAAATATCTGCAGATGTCTATCAGATATAATAGTTTGTCGATTGTTCGTGTGTGTGTTCTGGACAGGATATGACATCAGAGACTGCTGTGACCTCTGACACTATTGATCACTGCGACGGGGAACAGAAAGGAAAATGCATTGAGATTTATTGGTTTGGCTGTTTCCACACAGCCTGCAGGGAAAAACCATCAGAGACTGTGAAATCAATTCAATCACAGTGAAAAACTTCAACATCACAGTCTGTGCCGTTTAATTATTCCACCACTTAAAGAGCGCGTCGCTCACTAACCTATTGTGTTTTCATATTACATCTACAAAAGCAGCTTTAGAATAAATAATGTTACTGATCTGGAGGGGAATTAATTAAATTAAGAGCAACATTTGAGAACCAAATCAATGGATTTCTCCTCAGTTTATCAGACAAAACAAATCAAGCATTTACTCTTGCCAGCCTTTTTCTGCCAAAAATGCACATGAACAATCCAACGCTGAGGATTGCAAAGATGCAACATTTGCTGATTAATAAGTATTGATAGAAAAAAAAAAAATGGATGCATGAATGCACATTGTGAAGCCACAAAAACAAATGAATGGTGAACATCATTTACCATACGGGGTTCCTGGTCCAAACTCCTTCGCTGCCTCCAGCATGAACTGTCCTAATATCTCTCCATTAGTGGCCCGCGGTGGAACCTTACGGTCAAGCTTTTCATACAGGAACTCTTCGATTCGAGAACCTGTCGCACAAACAGACAAATAATCAGTGCAGGGTAGTAACGGATTACATGTAATCTGGATTATGTAATCAGATTACAAAAATTGCGTACTTTTAATTCGATTATATTACATTTTAAAATACCCATAATCAGACTATAGTTACTATTTTATAGTAGTGCTTGCAAACGATTAATCGCGATAAATCGCATCAAAATAAAAGTTTGATTACATAATATGTGTGTACTTATTATGTATATATAAATACACATATTTAAAGAAATATTTACATGTATATATAATGCATGTGTGTGTATTTATATATACATAATAAGTACACACATATTATGTAATTAAACTTTTATTTTGGATGCAATTAATCGTTTTACAGCACTTTTATTGATTAAATAATTACATATTATTTGCACGACGGCAGTAAATTATAATTTATTGTTTCTCTGATGTTGGTTAATTGTCACATGACATGCAGGAAAACAAATAAAATATTTCTTTTTTTTAGTGTTCAAGTGTTTTATTTTGATTTTTTTATTAATTATCAGCTTTTCATAAACTCACAAACCCCAGGTCCTTCATGTTGTTGATTATATTTTATATTGCTTTTTAATATATAGTTTTTTATTTTTTGTAGATATGAATATGATACAAAATAATTATATTCAAATTTATGTGATAAAAAAAGTTTGGTTAAAAGTAATCTGACTGTATAACAATTAAAAAGTGTAATCTAACAATTTTCGTCACATAATTTGTAATCAGTAATGGATTAATGGAAGTATTTTGGGCTTGTTCCCTTCCCAGATTTTATTAAGATACTTTCAATTGGGTATTACGTATTTATTTAAGATATTACATATAAAATACTTATTCATATTTAACTCGTAAAGAATTGCCTTCCCAACACTGCCATCATTATCATCATCACACAAACATTTTATATGTTTTGTGATGGAAATGACTGGAAGGGAAGTTTCAACCTCAGAAATGCATTGATTTTAAGATCTTTACATGACAATCTGAGCATTTCTTTATTAATTTACTACTACACCAGTCCATAATTGATCATTTTATTCCATAAACTAATTTATCATCAGTTTTAGATGTTAATTGACTGCTAGCTCAATGCATTTTCTCCAAAAACTGAATAATGTCATTACCATCCAACACAGCAGTGCATGTTTGATCAAAGCCTTAATCAGATGTTTATTCCAGACCACGTGATTTACAGTAGGAGTGTTTGAGGTTTGGACACCTGCTTACCAGGGTTTGGCTGCAGCAGAACTTCAGTCTGTCTGTAGATCTTCTCGGTCCAGTTTTTGGTGCAGTCAGCTCTGGACAGCAGATTCTCAAAGTGAGTGTCCAGCTCGGTCTTCTCAGCCTGTCCCAGTTTCTCCTCTGTGAACTGGAGCAAAAGTACCGACAATCTGTAATATTCCTGAGAGGAAATTAACGCATCCAAATAATAACAAACACCTTAAAATGTTTCAATACCACCATTTAGCTGTTGTTAAACACTGATGATTGGATTTAAGTGTATTATATGAAATCTGAGAAACGGTTTCGTGTTTGTGGTGTAAACGCAGAGTCACGCGCTACACATCAACTGTCACCGACACATTTGTTTAAACTCATATATTTATCCATAAACGGCCCTTCTTACCTGAACAGCCCGAGAGAAGAATATTCCAGCATCTGAAGCGAGTTTCCTCACGTTGAAATCCATGTTGTAAGCGGAGAAAGAGGCGGAATCCCCGCAGCATCAGGCGCTCCGCAGAGGCCGAGTGTGAGTGTGTGTTTGTGTCTCTCCAACCGTTTCTATAAGCTTCCGCTAGGGGGCGCTGAGTAACATTCAAAAATCAGTTAGGTTTTTATTATTTACTATTGTAAACATTTGTGCGTGGATGAGTATAATCGTTTGAATCGTTACCTATAAGGATTAATAGCTGATAAAAATCCATTAAATCAATATTTATAAAATGACAATATCGCTGACCACACTCACGCTGTGATTGGTCCATTCTAGCAGCGCTGAGAAAAGTAACAGGTATCACGTGATGTGATGCCGTCGTTTTGGCGCCTTTCAGGACAATTTATTTAGTTATGGATAGATTTCTGAGAAGTGGATAAGATAAATATTATTTAAAATAATTAAAGACTTCTCCCTGCCTATTTGTAAAACTCTTTTCATGCAAATTGTATATTTCTATGGGCAAGTGTGTGTGTTTAAAGGATTAGTTCACTTTCAAATTAAAATTTCATGATAATTTACTCACCCCCATGTCATCCAAGATGTTCATGTCTTTCTTTCTTCAGTCGAAAAGAAATTAAGGTTTTTGATGAAAACATTCCAGGATTTTTCTTCATATAGTGGACTTCAATGGAGCCCAAACGGTTTAAGGTCAAAATTACAGTTTCAGTGCAGCTTCAAAGAGCTTTAAATGATACCAGACGAGGAATAAGAGTCTCATATAGCGAAACGATCGGTCATTTTCAAAAAAAAAAAAAAAAAAATTATATATATATATATATATATATATATATATATATATATATATATATATATATATATACACTTTTAACCATAAATGCTCATCTTGAACTAGCTCTCTTCTTCTTCTCTATTTGAATTCCAACAGTGTAGACGCTGCTAAGTGTATTACTGCCCTCCACAGGTCAAAGTTTGAACTAATTGTTATATACTTGCACTAGAATATTGTATATAACAATTAGTTCAAACTTTGACCTGTGGAGGGCAGTAATACACTTAGCAGTGTCTACACTGCCGGAATTCTAATAGAGAAGAAGAAGAAGAGAGCTAGTTCAAGATGTGCATTTATGGTTAAAAGTATATTATTATTTTTTTTAGAAAATGGCCGATCGTTTCGCTAGATAAGACCCTTATTCCTCATCTGGTGTCATTTAAAGCTCTTTGAAGCTGCACTGAAACTGTAATTTTGACCTTCAACCATTTGGAGTCCATTGAAGTCCACTATGAGGAGAAAAATCCTGGAATGTTTTCATCAAAAACCTTAATTTCTTTTCGACTGAAGAAAGAAAGACAAAAAGAAACATCTACACAGCTGGCTTGCATGTGTTTTTTTAGGCCATCATCATAGTCTTAATTTTGCAGTATACAGTATAGGCTACTATGCATTTTGTGTATGCCTGAATACCTACAGTAGGTGACCATGCATTACTTTAATGGAAAAAAATATGCTTTTTGCACACTCTGCTGGTTACTGTGAACCACAAAATCATATACGGATATGAAAGAAGTAGTATGGAAGCATGTTATTCTGAATTCTGCCGCATATTGTCACAAATCTGGATTAAAATGTGAAATAGTTGTTATTTTTACTTGCATTTGCTGAATTGCAACATAGAGAGGTCATGTGACAACAATGTAGTACTTTAGGAAATGTTTTGCATTACATAATGTTTTTCAAATTCCATTTTTACTCAATAGTGTGCACTGTATACATTAGCAATGGGACATTTCAATAAATATTAAATATTCATGATGCCCATAAAAGTTTCATGTTCTGGTTGTTCTGTTGTTTGAGGTTCTGAATTATTATCAGACACCAGCTTGGAAAAGGTACGCTTCAACAAGGTGTGTTAGTGGGTGAAAATGAGCTGCACAGAAGACAGAAAGGTTTAGAATTCATTTAAATATAATGAATCACAATTAGCACTTTTCACTTTGTTGAAGGGTTAGTTCACCCAAACATGAAAATTCAGTCATTAATTACTCACCCTCATGTCGTTTCACACACGTAAGAACACAAATTAAGGTATTTTTGATGAAATCCGAGAGGTTTATGACTCGTCCATAAATATAATCAACACTTTCAAGGTCCAGAAAGGTACTAAAGACATCGTTAAAACAGTCATGTGACTGCAGTGGTTCAACCTTAATGTTATGAAGAGACAAGAATACTTTTTGTGCGCAAAAACAAAACAAAAATAACTTTATTTAACAGTCTCTTCTCTTCTGTCATTCTCATACGTCTTTTACGTCCAGCACTTCCAGGTTCTACGTCAGAACGCCGACTCATTATTGGCCGTCAGCATCACACGCATGCATCGTGCTGATCACGTGATCAGCTTTGGCCAATACTGAGCCGGCATTACATGCTTACTGCGTCACCTGCGTAAGGATAATGACAGGGAAGAGAAGATGTTGTTGAATCAAGTCGTTATTTTTGTTTGTTTTTGCACACAAAAAGTATTTTCGTCGCTTCATAACATTAAGGTTGAACCACTGCAGTCACATGACTGTTTTAACGATGTCTTTAGTACCTTTCTGGACCTTGAAAGTGTTGATTATAATGCTGTCAATGGACAAGTCATATACCTCTCAGATTTCATCAAAAATATCTTAATTTGTGTTCTGAAGATGAACGAAGGTCTTACGGGTGTAGAACGACATGAGGGTGAGTAATTAAATGACAGAATTTTCATTTTTGGGTGAACTAACACTTTAAAGTGCACATGCACAGCCACTGATGAGGATTACAGTGTTTTTCCCCACGCACATCAACACCTACATAGAAGTGCAGACAACAAGAGCAGATGCGACATGGTGGTTCTAGTCATAATATATGCTTTCTACCAAAAAAACATAATATTCATCTTTGTTTCATGTTGTGTAATAATCTGATGCACCCCTAAAATGAGTGTAAACACATGAAATATGTTAGAATATGATAGATAGATAGATAGATAGATAGATAGATAGATAGATAGATAGATAGATAGATAGATAGATATGAGCTCTTCTGTTGTTTGCGGTGCTGGAATCTGACACATTGATGTGCATTATTATCACTAGTGTGTTAACTGACCAGTGCTGCGGCTCTAGTTAGTGGTCAGACTCAGTAATGGTGAATGTTCGCTATGGTTCTCTCTATTCTGACTGTGGTTTATTTCTCTTTAGGTCTCATAGCAGCGGATCTTCCATCTGAGCTGAAACAGAGTGGCTGTATTAAAGTGAATCAGTGTAAATGTCTGATGCGGGACGGATCCGGGCTCATCGATCTGGGCTCAGTGGCGGACGAGGACGGGTTCATACAGCGGCTCAAACCCCTGCCATCAGCGCCACAAAACACGGATGTGCTGCTGTCCTTCAGCCCCTGTCTGGCCTTCTCACAGCCCGAGCACTTCACCGTCTCTGACTGCACTGATGTGGCTGCTTGTGTCATTAGAAGGTGAGTTCATCACATTTAAAATGGATTTTTGCTTAGTGGTAAACACAAAAAAATGATCATTTACAAGCTCAGAATATTTCATTGTCAACTTATTGGCAGTCTTTATCTGTAGATGCTGAGATGTGGCATAATGTTATTATTATGTAAAGTGAAACTCATGGAAGCTGATTTTAGGATTCATCAGGACAACATGTACATCGATCAATACTTGAACTACGGCAGACATGAGGGCAATAAATTCAGCTATGACGACTCAGAGAAGACGCTCTCTGTGTCTTATTACAGTAAGTTACTGCATCCAGGATGTCTTTAATTCATTATTCACTTACATTTAAGGCAGCTGGGGCTCTTAAGCTCAAAGTATACTTCACTTTTTACTGGTACGTGAGGGTCAGTGTGCATCAGTGCGCGTGACGCAAATTTCATCAGAAGTATGGAAGGCCAAAAGGTTCAAAAGCACGTGCATTTTAACATGTCAACAACACGTAAAAGACGTGTATTTCACGCATATGTAACACGTATTTCATGCGTTAAATACTGAAGCTGGATGCAACCGATCGGTGAGAGTAGCCGCGCGCAGGAGCTGAAAACGGAGACGTGAAGTCGGACACTTTCTGCTGCTCGTAGTGACGCTCACGTTGCGTTTGCATACTTTATCACAGCTGAAGTGAAATAAATGCAATATTTGACTCATACACTTATGTTTCAGAGACATTTTCATTCAATACTGTATGTGCTGCTTACAGTGTCTGTTTTTACAAGAATAAAGTTTAACATAAGCATATATATTTTTTAAATACCAATGTAGTGGGATCTACGGTTTTTATCAGTTTTATTTTGATAAACATGACACAATATAACATCGCGACTACATGAAAAGAGCTTTAACTGTTATAAAAATACAGATTTGTGAGCATTAGTGGAACTGAAGGCGTGACGGTGACAATAAACACGAATCAGGTGATTGTTGTCATGCGGTGAAACTGGCCAATTGTGAAACAGCTGTGTCGTCATTAGAGCTCGTGCAGCTCCTCTTGAGAAACTGCGTTGGCTGACTCAGGCGGCTGATTTCGAAACGCTTCACATGGCGTCGGCGCTGTCTCAAGGCGGACAAAATTTCTTACTGGCATGCACTTCTTCAAGTCAGCCGCCGATCGGTCTGTGCGGCGCTGCATCAAGTCGAACAAGCTTGTTGTTTGTGCATGAAAAATCAGTGCGCGTGACACGAATTTCATCATAAGTATGGAAGGCCAAAAGGTTCAAAAACATGAATTTTAACACGTCAACAACATGTAAAAGACGTGTATTTCACACGTATTTAATGTTAAATACGTGTTGTTTGCGCGTATTTAATGCACTGATTTTTCACACGCAAACAGCACATATTTAATGCATGAAATACCTGTTAAATATGTGTGAAATACACATTTTATGTGTTGTTAACATGTTAGAATTCATGTTTTTGGATCTCCTGGCTTTCCATACTGAAGAGCACGCACATACTGTACACCACATCACACATGCGCATTTAATTTTTTTTTGCAGTAAATAGTTTATCCACAAGGTGGCAACCGTGCCCTGGAGGCGTCGATTCACAAGGTAGTTGAAGAAAAACTGCATAAACAGAACAGACTGGAACTCATGCAAGCTATAGCGACAATGGAGCCCTACATAGACAAAAGATTGTCTGAAGAGGTTAGAAAGTACCCTCATTCGTACAACTCTAGCATGAAAGAATACAAAGATGTTTACATAGGTTGTAACTCGTGGCGAGAGATTGCATCAAACGCCTGTGTACGTGTACGAGTCAAGTGAAGTATACTATGCAAGGCTGTGCTTTCGACTGTGCTTGTACACTAGCGTACGCAAGCTGGGGCTTTATTCAGTGTCTTATCAACTGTCCAATGTCATTTGAAACAGATTTGGTAAATTAATAAAGGAAAGTAAATACACTTAAAAGTCATTTATTAATTTATTATCTTACACTCAAAAAATTAAGTTTTTTTTATGTGATTTAATTGTAAAATTCCATAAAATTGAATTATATAATCCTTACGCAATTTAATTGAATAATTGATTCAGGATCGTTCAATTATTCAATTCAATTGGATGGAATTTTACTAATTGAATTGCGTAAATCTTAAAAGAGGCTTTTAATTTTTTTTTTTTGTTTAAAATTTAAATACTGTGTCTTTTAGTTTATGTCTGCCATTTCTCTAGCTGGAGCAAAAATATCTTGCATTTATGGTTGTGCCCAATTTTTTTGTCCAATAAATTACTCTCTATATATAATGAAAATCATGTTTCATGGCTATAAAAACAAAAGGTTATTTAATTAACTAATGAGACCTTCAATATATCCCGTTTCAATAAGAAATAGCCTGTTTGCACAACTGCACTCCTTAAATGATTTCACAAGATCTTTAAGTTGCACTCATCCCCCTTCATAATTCAGAGAAAAAAAAGTTTCATGCTCTCTAAAAGCAATATGTGTGTCATATATTCAGCTGTTGATTGTGTCTCACTCAGTGTTTTCTGACAGCGAGCCTCAGACGGTAGTTCATTACCGATGCAGCCCGAATCACTCCATCACATCCAGCCAGAGCTTCAGCGCTGGTGCGCCCCTGCAGATGTGGGTGGAGAGCCCATGTGCGTGTCCGAACGCCTGTGCGCCGGTGGACGTGGGTCCTGGCACCATCCTCCTCATCATCCTCTGCCTCAGTGTGACGGCTTACTTCATCATAGGTCATTCACTCATGAGCTTGTAGTAATGTTGAAGTCCAGTAGAGGGCATTACAACCGAATCAACAAGTTCAAACTTATTATAATGAATGGTTATGTATGGAAGCTTGTTTCTGCCATTAAATAAAAAAGGTAATTGCGACTTTTTATCTCACAATTCTTTTTTTTCCCTTAGAATTCCGAGATATAAAGTCAGAATTGTGTGTTATGTCAATTGCGAGGGAAAAAAGACTGATGTATATATCTCAATTCTGACTTTATAACTCGCAATTCATTATGCAAGTTTATATCTTACAATTTTGAGGGAAGAATTGTGAGATATAAATTCACAATTGGGAGAAAAAAGGCAGAATTTCACGTTTATATCAGTTCTGACTTTATAATTCCCTACTACGAGTTTATATCTCACAATTCAGAGAAAAGTCAGAATTGTGAGACAAAAGTCACAATTACTTTTATTTTTTATTCAGTGGCTCTATAAAAGCTACTTATCCCACAATTATTACCTTTTTTTCTTGCAAATGCAAGTTTTGAGCTTTTCTTCTCAGAATTGTGAGGGGGAAAAAAACGTCAGAATTGTAAAAAGTCACAATTACCTTTTTTTTTTTATTTATTATTTATTCTGTGTCGGAAATACGGAAGAGGATTAGGGCCAAGCAATAATAAAAAAATAAAACCATCTTGAGATTAAAGTTGTTAAATTTCGAGAAAAATGTCGAGATAAAATGTTGAGAATAAACTCGTTAAATTACGAGAAAAAAATTGTTAAATTTCAAGAAAAAAGTTGAGATAAAATGTTGAGAATAAACTCGTTAAATTACGAGAAAAAAGTCGTTAAATTTCGAGGAAAAGTCGAGATAAAATGTTGAGAATAAAGTCATTAAATTACGAGAAAAAAGTCGTTAAATTACGAGAACAAATTCATTAAATTATGAGAACAAATTCGTTAAATTATGAGAAAAATGTTGTTAAATTTCGAGAAAAATGTCGAGATAAAATGTTGAGAATAAACATTAAATTATGAGAAAAATGTTGTTAAATTTCGAGAAAAATGTCAATAAAATGTTGAGAATAAACTCGTTAAATTATGAGAAAAAACTCGTAAAATTTCGAGAAAAAAGTCGAGATAAAATGTTGAGAATAAACTCGTTAAATTTTGAGAAAAAAGTCGAGATAAAATGTTGAGAATTAAGTCATTAAATTAACCAATTTATTCTCATAATTTACCGAATTTGTTCTCGTAATTTAACGACTTTTTTCTCTTAATTTAATAACTTTATTCTCAACATTTTATCTCGACTTTTTTCTTGAAATTTAACGTTTTTTTCTCATAATTTAACGAGTTTATTCTCAACATTTTATCTCAACATTTTTCTTGAAATTTAACGACATTTTTCTCATAATTTAACAAATTTGTTCTCGTAATTTAACAACTTTTTTCTCGTAATTTAATGACTTTATTCTCAACATTTTATCTCGACATTTTTCTCATAATTTAATGAATTTGTTCTCGTAATTTAACGACTTTTTTCTCGTAATTTAATGACTTTATTCTCAACATTTGATCTCGACTTTTCCTCGAAATTTAACGAGTTTTTTCTCGAAATTTAACAACTTTAATCTCGAGATGGTTTTATTTTTTTATTATTGCTTGGCCCTAATCCTCTTCCGTACGGAAACAAGTGTCCATAAATGGTTAATCCCATATTTATAACTGTTTTTTCATCATGTAAAGGCATTATACTAGGCCTATATCATGCATAGAATTGCATTTTGGTAATGATGAAATGTCACCCAAATTTACTCACTCTCAAGTTGTTCCAAACCTGTATGAATTTTTGAAAAATGTTGAAAACAGTTGATGGACCCCATTGACTTCAATACAATGTAAGTCAATGGGGACCATCAACTTTTTGGTTACCATCATTCTTCAAAATATCTTCTTCTGTGTTCAGCTGAGGAAAGAAATTCATACAGCTTTGGAACAACTTGAGGGTGAGTAAATGATGACAGAATTAGCATTTTTGGGTGAACTATCCCTTTAATGTCCTCTCTTGTACCTGCAGGATCATGTGCGCTTCGGCCGTTCAAGACTAGCAATGGTGTTCAGATAGCTCCAGAAGACAGTGTTTGGTGTATGATCTGCTGTCAGCTGACCGTCAGGAGAAAGCGCCGCTGCTCACTGAGAGACACACTGTGATGTATCTGACTGCAAGTGAAAGCCGGACCGAAGACACGCCGAGGAAGAAAAAATACACTCCGATGGGACAACATGTGTTACATAACTCTCACCATTTCATATATTTCAAATGCATATACATGGAAATTGAATTTGTTTGCTGAGGTGTGACCTACAATTTTATTTTATTTTTTACAAATTAGTAGGCTAACTTTTATAATGTAAGGATGCATTAAATTGATCAAAAGTGACAATACAGATATTTATAATGTCACAAAAGAGTCTATATCAAATAAAAGCTGTTCTATTCAGCAAAGAATCCCGAAAACAAAAATATAAAGCAGTTTTCAACATTGATAATAATCATAAATGTTTCTTGAGCAGCAAATCATCATATTATATTGATTTCTGAAGGATCATGTGACACTGAAGACTGGAGTAATGATGCTGAAAATTCAGCTTTGATCACAGGATATAAATTATATTTTAAAATATATTCACATAGAAAACAGCCATTTTAAATTGTAAAAATATTTCACTATTTTTACTGTATTTTTTGATCAAATAAATGCATATGAGCAGAAGAGACTTCTTTTTAAAAAAACAACAAAAAACACTTTTAAATGGTAGTCTAAATGAACTCATTACAAAAAAAGGACTAAAAATGTGATTTTTTGTTTTACCTCTTAGATAGATAAAAGCAGGACTATGCTAATTGGTAAACAAAAAACATGGAAGATTAATCGATCACATCCATAATGACACATGACAAGAAAATAGTATGGGTAAAAGAGTTTCTTAAAATTTATTGATTAAAACCACATTTGAGATTCACAAAAATAGTGCACTACATATAGAAATACAAGTGAATTTCACTGAAATTATAGACATTTATTAAGTTATAGGTCTATTTTATTAATAAAGCATTAAAATGTTAGCTTATTTGCGAGAGATATGAAGGCCTTGTGCATTTTGTGCTCTCTAACCCGCTCTACGGTTAAAGAACATGTAAAGATCTCAGTGTTCGGTGCTGAACGGATGAACGTCATTGTGCTCGAGTCGAGTGCTCATGGTCGTGATTTAGCAGGCCAAGATGCTGAAGTGCTAAAATTAATGTTTGTTGCCAAGTAAGTATTTTCTCATTAACGGTTTAAAAGCTTAAAAAACCCTATGTGCTTTGAATAAAGATTTCTACAAGCACTCAGTTCATATGAGCAGCACCGAAAGAGTCACAGCTTATCAAGTGCACTTGAGAAACGCAAAAATACACTTTGTCTTCGATAAAAGCATCTGTCTTACTGTGAAACTCCAGCACAATATGTCTCTAGGGATTTTTTGTGAAGGAAAATAACCAGCCAGCTGGTTCTGGAAAATCAGGGGATGGTGTGGAGTTCCTCTGTACTGGAAAAATGAGTCAGTTTAATGATTTCAAGGGAAGCTGAGGGCGGAGAAACTCACTTTGACAACGACAGTAAAGACAAACTTTACTGTGCGTGAACCAGCAGTGGCTGGAATCATGATTATGATGTTGTGTATGACTTTCTTATATAGTATTGTGGTCTTGTTTTCCAGCACAAACATCTAAAGATTCTTAAATCAAGATACATTTACTGGAGAAGCAAAATGACTTAAAATATTAAGTCTTGTTTAATGAAAAATGTCTTAAAATGAAATTTATGCTTAAAATGAGAACAAATATCTGCCAATGGAGTCAGAAAAATAATCCTGTTTTCCCTTTGAATTAAGATTATTTTTCTGACTCCATTGGCAGATATTTTTTCTTGTTTTAAGAATAAACTAATTTCATTTTAAGACATTTTTCATTAAACAAGACTTAATATTTGAAGTCACTTTGCTTCTCCAGTAAATGTATCTTGATTTAAGAATCTTTAGATGTTTGTGCTGGAAAACAAGACAAAAATACTGGGTATGAAAGTCAATTCTTGCAGTGTATTTAGAAATATTATGTATTTTGTATTTAGCTGTGTGCAGATTGGCCCCACAAGTTTGGGCGTAAGATTGAAACTCATGAAATCTCTCAAGAAACGTGCAAGTCATATTTCATCCCAAAATCAAAATCAGAAAGACTACACTCTAAAAAATGCTGTCTTAAAAACAACCCAAGTTGGGTTGAAAATGAACAAACCCAGTCTGCCCAACCTGCTGGTAGTTTTATTTAACTCAACTATTGTTTAAAATGACTGTATTTCTTGCTTAAGATGAACCCAAAGTATGCTGGAAATTAACATTTATTAATAAGCTTAATAAATAATGATTAAACAATAAGCATTTATTAAATTGCTTATTAACAAATGTTCACTTTTTGATTATTATTGTTGCCTCTAGTAATTATATGTCTGATTTTTAATTTCCAACCTATTTTGGGTTCATTTTAAGCCAGACATATAGTCATTTTTAATTAATAGTTCAATTAAATAAAACTGCTCAGCAGGTTGGGCAAACATTTAACCTAACTGTTGAGTTAAAACAACCCAATCGCTGGGTTTGTCCATTTTCAACCCAACTTGGGTTGTTTTTAAGCCAGCATTTTTAGAGTGTATTATTAGTTCCATTAAGATTTGTGACTTTATTCTTTATGATAATTGAAGCTTATTAAAAAAAAATATATTGCAATACAATGAAAAACAGGTAAAAAAAAAAAAAAAAATACTACAGTAAAGTATTGAGAAGGTAATAAAGAATAATGGGAATTACAAAAATGCTCAATTATCATTGATGTTACAATCAAAAAAAATCTTAATGTCCTAAAATAGGTGTGATTTTCTTTGTGGAAAATACACTTTCTTGTCCTTCTGATTTTGATGCACTATATGAGCTGGACGTGTTTTCGTGAGATTGTGCTGTAAAGTGCATTAAACTGGTTTGTATAACACTAGAATGTAGGGAGGGAGTTTAGTGTTGCACAGCAACACAGAAAAACAACACAAGAGACGAGACGTCCAGTGGGTCAGAGAGCATCTCTGGTCCTTTCACAGCATTCAGACCAGCTGATGCTCCAGGAAAAACCCACGTCACACATTACAGCCCCTGAAGAGCCCGTCAATGTCAAAACTTAGTGTTCGGAAAAAATACATGTGCACTTACAGATGTGAAACTCATGGAAGCTTGTTTCCGCCACTAAATAAAAAAAATAAAAAGGTAATTGCGACTTATCTCACAATTCTGACCTTTTTCCTCAGAATGGTGACTTTTTTTCCTCTAAATTGTGAGTTTTAAATCACGCAATTCTAACTTTATAACATGCAATTGCAAATTTATATCACAATTCTGACTTTTTTTCTCAGAATTGTGAGTTATAAACTTGCAATTGCATGTTATAAAGTCCAATTATAGGGGGAAAAGACTGATTTTTTTGAGATATAAACTCACAATTCTGAGAAAAAAGTCATAATTGTGAGATATAAAGTAGCAATTACCTTTTTTATTTCTTCTTTCATGGCGGAAACAAGCTTCCACAGAAACCTCATTCGGTAGACAAAGAAACAGACCAGATAAATCACACATATATGCGGCTGTAAGTAGACAACATACTTGTGTCACGACAGGTAGTGGAAAAACTTGTAATGTGTCCAAAATGTTCTTCTGTTGTGCAGTGGTTTGATTCAGGCATCTGCAGTGGTTTGGCACTTAAACATTTTAGACTAGTGAAAATTCAGGAGGTGATCTGAATAGATCAGAGTTTGTGTGATTGTTCCAGTGACAAAACAAGACACACACTGGGAATAAATCTAATGGCTTTCAATGACGACTGGCTCAAACACCCCAGCAGAGACCCTGAGAACACAACACAGAGTTTGATCAGTATGTTTAGTGTTTTTGCAGCAGCAGAACAAGCACAATCCAGTGTGTTTGTGTTGAATCACCTGTTTCCCAGCTGGATCCCGCTCAGAGCTGTTGTTCCGTCTCTGCTCACAAACAGCCTCAGGTTACTATCTGAACACAGTCACACAGAGCAGAGGAGAAGTGAGTGCATAACGACGGCACACTGCTGTTTACACCTGCAATTATCTGCTGTCAGCACTTGTAAATGGATTTTGTCGACATCTTATTAAATAAATGCAATAAAAATGCACAGAAAAATGGAACGTATTGATTGGAAATTACTGATTATGCAAGCAGCCATGAGTATTTTTCCTACAAATGTAAAACACATCCCTGATCAGCTGAGATGGAGGGATCTGAAACTCTCACCTTCCATGTTACTGATGTCAGAGAAGTTCTGGCTCTGGACGATCTTCTCCACGATGTCATCTGCGTCTATGCGCGTGTCGTTGACCCAGGTCGGCTGATCCTCCACCGAATCTTGTTTCCTCCTGGAATAAACAGAAGGAAATACCAGTTACATTTACTATGGGACATTCAAGTGGAGGGACAATATTTCATGACTACATACATCAGTGTGTCGCATAATAATGCCGGACGTTTATGTATCTGCCCTTTCAGGCCAGGCTGACGTGGACGTACCGTGGAGGTCTGTTGGAGGGCAAGATGGGCCGCGGAGGCCGTAGAGGCCGGTCGGGGCGGGTGTCGCTCTCAGAAGGGACGTCTGTGCTCACGCTGCTGCCTGTAGATGTGTTTCTGCGATGAGTCAAATCTGACAGACTGGAGGAGCAGGAGTGTTCAGTGCTGTAGCCTGTACACACACACACACACACACACACACACACAGAGAGAGAGAGAGAGAGTCAGTAGACTACACACATGCACGCTCAATAAACAAGGCTTTCATCATGCACCATCTCAACCTCCACATGAAAAGCGCTGCAGCATCAAGTTACTAAGTAGCAAGAAAGCAGAACGTGTGCATAGTAAACCCTGAAAACATGAATTTGACCTCTAAAGTTCTGCCAATGGCTTTTTTTGTGGATTCAAAGTAGAAGTTGAGTGCAAGTTTGTATGGAAGCTTGTTTCCGCCACAGAATAAAAAAAATAGAAAAGGGTAATTGCGACTTTTTATCTCACAATTCTGACTTTTTTTCCTCACAATGATGAGTATACATCTCACAATTCTGACTTTTTTTTTTCAGAATTGCGTGATATAAACTTGCAATTGTGAGTTAAGAAGTCAGAATTGTGAGTTTATATCTTGCAATTGTGAGAAAAAGTCAGAATTAAGACTTTATATTGCTTTTGCAAGAAAAAAGTCAGAATTACAAGAAAAAAGTCAGAATTGAATTTATATTGCAATTACAAGAAAAAAGTCAGAATTACAAGAAAAAAGTCAGAATTGCAAGTTTATATTGCAATTACAAGAAAAAAGTCAGAATTGCAAGTTTATATTGCAATTACAAGAAAAAAAGTCAGAATTGCAAGTTTATACCACAATTGCAAGAAAAAAGTCAGAATTACAAGAAAAAAGTCAGAATTGAGTTTATATTGCAATTACAAGAAAAAAAGTCAGAATTGCAAGTTTATACCACAATTGCAAGAAAAAAGTCAGAATTCCAAGTTTATATTGCAATTACAAGAAAAAAAGGTCAGAATTGCAAGTTTATACCACAATTACAAGAAAAAAGTCAGAATTACAAGTTTATATTGCAATTACAAGAAAAAAAAGTCAGAATTGCAAGTTTATACCACAATTGCAAGAAAAAAGTCAGAATTACAAGAAAAAAGTCAGAATTGAGTTTATATTGCAATTACAAGAAAAAAAGTCAGAATTGCAAGTTTATATTGCAATTACAAGAAAAAAAGTCAGAATTGCAAGTTTATACCACAATTGCAAGAAAAAAGTCAGAATTACAAGAAAAAAGTCAGAATTGAGTTTATATTGCAATTACAAGAAAAAAAGTCAGAATTGCAAGTTTATATTGCAATTACAAGAAAA
Source organism: Ancherythroculter nigrocauda (assembly GCA_036281575.1). Lineage (NCBI taxonomy): Eukaryota > Metazoa > Chordata > Actinopteri > Cypriniformes > Xenocyprididae > Ancherythroculter > Ancherythroculter nigrocauda. Next base: position 2,603,931 of record VTFQ01000021.1, on the reverse strand, counting down.
AAAGTCAGAATTGCAAGTTTATACCACAATTGCAAGAAAAAAGTCAGAATTACAAGAAAAAAGTCAGAATTGAGTTTATATTGCAATTACAAGAAAAAAGTCAGAATTGCAAGTTTATATCACAATTGCAAGAAAAAAGTCAGAATTGAGTTTATATTGCAATTACAAGAAAAAAAGTCAGAAATGCAAGTTTATATCACAATTACAAGAAAAAAGTCAGAATTGAGTTTATATTGCAATTACAAGAAAAAAAAGTCAGAATTACAAGAAAAAAGTAAGAGTTGCGGGAAAGTCAGAATTGCAAGAAAAAGTCAGAATTGCAAGTTTATATCACAATTGCAAGAAAAAAGTCAGAATTGAGTTTATATTGCAATTACAAGAAAAAAAGTCCGAATTACAAGAAAAAAGTAAGAGTTGCAAGAAAAAAAGTCAGAATTGCAAGTATATATTGCAATAACAAGAAAGTCGGAATTACAAGAAAAAAGTCAGAATTACAAGAAAAAGTCGGAATTGAGTTTATATCGTAAGTACAAGCAAAAAGTCAGAATTACAAGAAAAAAAAGTTGTGAGAAAAAAAAGGCAGAATTGCGAAAAAAAGGCAAAATTGCAAGTTTAAATCGCAATTGTAAGAAAGAAGTCAAAAGTACAAGAAAAAAGTCAGAATTGTGAGTTTATATCAGTGTGTGTTTTTTATTCAGTGAGGGAAACAAGCTTCCATAAGTTTGTTTCATGATGCTTTAGTAGAATCTCTAAATGTAATTTCAGACTGAATTTCAACCAGTTTTTAACTTCTGAGTAAAAAAATTTGACCTTTTGTTTGAAGTAAAGTGATAAATGTTGACAATTACAAGATACAGAGAAAGAATATCAATCAAACATCAGATGACAGCAAATAAACAATGAGATAGTGTTAGCACTTCACAATAAGGTTTCATTTGTTAACATTAGTTAATTTTAGTTCATGTTACATTAAACATTAAATATCTGTTATTATTATTTAATGAACTAACAATGAACAGTTGTTTTTTAACTAACATAAACAAAGATTATTAAATACTGTAACAAATGTATTGCTCATTATTAGTTCATGTTAGCTGATGAATTAACTAATGTTAACAAAGGAGACGTTATTGGAAAGTATTAAAAAAAAAAAAAGATTATTCCTTCGACAATTTTCCTTTGGAAGAGCATTGTCATCATCAGTCAAAATCATGTGTGAAAATATACTTAAATGCAAAGACAAACCCTGTCATATCAAAGACAGGCACTGCATATGTCGAGTGAATTATCATGCAGCAATAACTGGCTTCAAAAGTACACACACGCTGTAGCTGTTTTTGCACTCCTGCAGTGTCAGTAGGAGTATGTTAAACAAACATTCCCACACAATAGCAGGGTGTTGGAAGCGCAGGGACCTAAAGCATGCAAAAAAGACAGGAAGCTGTAGGCGCACTTCCTGAATCTTCCTGACACGCAAGAAAACGTACAGAATTCACTGAGGATTCCTTTATTGCGAAGAGACGGTCAGTGCAGACACACACACACACACACACACACACACACCTGAGAGTTTGCTTTGCTGACTGGCATAACTTGAGTTGCGTGAATGACCCGTGTGAAACGATTCATCGGGACTCTGATACTGATCCACCTCCTCGGAAAGAGCTAAATGAAAACAAAACAGACAAAATAATGATTCAAAATGAAATAACTCCCGCTGGAAGGACATCTCAGAGCTTTTTCATGCTCAAACTTAATTGAACTGCTTATTTATTAATCATATTACTACTGACAAATAAATTACTCTCATATCATGTCTGTAATGAAATACACCTTTAATGATGTGACTTTTACCAGAGCCGAGTATCGATGGTCTCTGTTTAGTCAATCGAGGCAAAACTTCAGCTGTTCCTTCTCCTTTACAGTCCAGCTGCAGGGAAGGGTCCTGACCGGCCACAGATATACATTTGGCTGTGCTTGGTGGACTAATTATACAAAAACACATTTCAGACACTCGTTAAATCAGTCACAAACTTGTATTGTCATTTATGATCCTAAAGGGGGCGCCAGGGCCCACGTTACAGCAGCAGACAATGAAAAGTGACACTCACGTTTTAAAACACGGATCTCCAGATAAGAGAGTCATTCCAATGGTCACCTTCAAATGGACGGGAAAGAACATGTTTGATTTTCACAGATCAATTTTAACTTTTATTATGCTTGCTTAACTTACAACCTTATTTAAGCTTGCTTAACTTGCAACCTTAGACTTCAGTTGAATATTTTTGAGGCAAGATGGAGTCCAGTTTCAAGAATATTGCATAACCACGACTAGCAAATCATATAGGAAAGAGCAGAAATGTGCATGAGGTCACATACATGTTTACAAGCCTGGTGTGTTATCGAATTCTCTTTTTAAAAGTGTTAAGTTTGTTTAATTTCTTCCTTATTTATTTATTGTAGTCGTTTCTTTAATTGAAATCTACCGTCCCTTGTATTTTGACCCCGACTGGCTTGATTTTAAAAATATATTAAATTTCAGTTTGTTATTACAATGCATAATTGTAATAATCTATTTAATTCTGTAATTATTTTTATTTAAATGAATAAAAAAATAAAAAATAAAAGGGGTGCAAATACAAGAGATGTCAACAGAAATGAAAATAAATAAATGAACAAATAAACAAACAGAAACTTAATATATTTTTAAAATCAAGCCAACAGGTGTGCAAATATAAGGGACAGTAGACAGAAATTCAAGAAATTAGTGTAAAATAAATAAATAACAAAGTAAGTAAACAAACTTAACACTTCTAAAATCAAGCACAAAAATTAAAAATACTTTTCTTTCTTTCTTTCTTTCTTTCTTTCTTTCTATTAGTTATTTATTTGTATATTTATTTTAATTAATTTCCTTAATTTTTGTCTACTGTCCTTTGAATTTTTATATATGTGTGTATATATATATATATATATATATATATATATACATATATATATATATATATAATTAAATATAGTTTTTAAAAACAAGCCAACAGGTGTATAAATATTAGGGACAGTAAACAAATTCAAGAAATTAATTTTAAATAAATAAATAAATAAATAAATAAATTATATATATATATATATATATATATATATATATATATATATATATATATATATATTTTTTTTTTTTTAAATATTTAATTAATATATTGAATTTTTATATTTATATATATTTATATGTATATATACATTTATATGTAATTAAATATACTTTTTAAAAACAAGCCAACAGGTGTATAAATATTAGGGACAGTAAACAAATTCAAGAAATTAATTTTAAATAAATAAATAAATAATATATATATATATATATATATATATATATATATATATATATATATATATATATATATATATATATATATATATATTTTTTTTTTTTTTAAATATTTAATTAATATATTGAATTTTTATATTTATATATATTTATATGTATATATACATTTATATGTAATTAAATATACTTTTTAAAAACAAGCCAACAGGTGTGCAAATATAAGGGACAGTAGACAGAAATAATATACAATTTTTAATAAAATAATAATTTAATAAAATATACAAACAAACAATTTGAATTTGTTTACTGTCCCTTATATTTGCACCCCTGTTGGCACGTTTATAAAAATTTTACGTTTCTGTTTTATTTATTTGTTTGTTGTCCTTGTTGGTACTTTTAATTTGATCTCTTTTCTGTATACCTGATAGAAGATACTGTTTCTAATAAAGAATGAGTAAAAAAAAAAAAAAAAAGAATGATGCAGAATGTCAGCTCCAGTTTGACCTCTGACCTTCAGGATGGAGTTGTCCTGGCGGGTGTTCTTGGTGTCGTATCCCTCCAGTAGACAGCAGCGCGCGGTGGAGCCTGAACCAGCAAACTCCGCCATGTTCAGATCAGCAAAGCCCAGCTGGGAAGATCAGACACATACAGACACGGTTGACATTTGCTTTTGTTTATAAGCACAGGATTCCCATCATGCCACGGCAAATGTGAAATGTGTGCTGATTATAGTTTGGCAGCGGTATAGAGCATATGGTGCACGTCAGGCTTGTCCTCTGCTCTTTCCCAGCCAAGCAGTTTGCTGAATATTTGCCTTTTCATAACTAATATGATTATAAGATTGAACTGTGCTACAGGGAAATTCCTGATCTGTCCATACCAGAATATACCAGTGATGACAAAATGAATCATATGTTTCCCAGATAATGTGACAGAAAACACACAAAAAAAATCTACTTCCTCAGTGAGATTTTTTTGTTTTGCTTTTGAAAGAAGTCTCTTCTGCTCACCAAGGCTGGATTTATTTGATAAAAAATACAGTAAAAATAGAAATATTGTGAAATATTATTACAAATTAAAATAGCCGTTTTATATGTGAATATACTTTAAATTGTAATTTATTCCTGTGATCAAAGCTGAATTTTCAGCATCATTACTCCAGTCTTCAGTGTCACATGATCCTTCAGAAAACATTCTAATATGATGATTTGCTGCGCAAGAAACATTTATGATTATTATCAATATTGAAAACAGTTGTGCTGCTTCATATTTGTGTGGATACATTTTATTTTTCAGGATTCTTTGATTAATAGAAAGTTCAAAAGAACAGCATTTATTTGAAATAGAAATCTTTCGTGACATTATAAACATCTTTACTGTGATATATTTTATTATTTTGTTCAATTTAATGCATTCTTGCTGAATGAAAGTATTAATTTCTTTAATTAATTTCTTTTTTTGTTTTCATTTTCTGTTTTATTGTGCAACAGTTGTCTTAAAGGGGTGGTTGATTATGATTTCTCTTTTTTAACTTTAGTTAGTGTGTAATGTTGCTGTTTGAGCATAAACAACATCTGCAAAGTTACAACACTCAAAGTTCAATGCAAAGAGAGATATTTTCTTTTACAGAAATCGCTTTTTAAGGACTATAACAAGCTTCTTCCTGGGTTGGTGACATTACAAACCCTAAAATTTACATAAACCCCGCCCCCCGAGAACAAACAATGAAACGTCCAGTTTCATTCTAAAAGTTGTAACTTCTTCCTGAGTCTCTCCATCAGTGTCGACTCCGGTTTGAACAATGTAAGGCTGAACACCGTTACTGACAATCCTCATTTTGGCTGCGTGAGATCCTCCAGCTTTGTTGTTGTTGAGCTGTTAAAGCTCCGCCCTCTTCTGGAAAGGGGGCGGGGAGCAACAGCTCATTTGCATTTAAAGGGACACACACAAAAACGGCGTGTTTTTGCTCACACCCAAATAAAGGCAAATTTGACAAGCTATAATAAATGATCTGTGGGGTATTTTGAGCTGAAACTTCACAGACACATTCTGGAGACACCAGGGACTTTTATTATATCATGTGAAAAAGGCATTATGGGTCCCCTTTAAGTATCATCCAAGTCTAAACTTATAAATGCCTGGTTCAATTAACAGACATTTTCTCAACTGGAGCGACTAACAGTACATTCATTAAGTTGATACTCTGACACCAACAAAGCAGCACTCCTGTTGCACGTCTGAGCGTTGTTAGGTGAATGTTTAGTAGACGGCTGCTAGTTAAACATCCTGTTGACTTATTGTCAGGTCTCAGAGCTGCTCGCCGGATCCCCTCAGGGTTCATTTCCCTGAACACCTACTGTTGCCAGATGCATGTATTTAAAGAGCCCTTCACGAGTATTTTTAGATCAGGGAAATACAAACTTAGCCCTGCTGCAGGGAAAATACAAGGAAAAGTCGATTAACTGCTGAAGAATGAAACATTCCCCACCTCTGTGTGCTATCTAGAGCACTTTTATGAGTAACGCCAGGTCAGGCCGTGACTTTGAATGGTCTTTTATGTGAGCAGTAATAAGCATTGCTTATGTAAGAGAAGCGTCACATGCCTGAAGACTGCGGTCAAATGACCATGGCATCATAATGAGCGTGTAAATCTTGTGACAAGCCAGACAAATGTGTTTACAATATGGTATGGTGAGATAGTGGCTCCTGTGCACGATAACGCTGTAAAGTTTAATATGATGTTGACTGTGTTAATGTGATGTATGACTCCAAATACACCTTGTAAAGGTCCTTTCACATGACATGCATTGACAGATGAGAGCACTGATGAACTAGATTTCTTTATGAGATTTTAATGAGGATTGTACATCTCAAGGACAAAGCTCAGCTCAAGGGTCATTGACCGACGAAAACTGAAAAGAGGCATTTCCAGTATTTCGTAAATGTAATTTGCTATTTGACTGCTTGATTTCAAATTGGCACAGCACTTTATAGACCCTTTAATGCGACAAAGTCGTAGACATTTCATTACATTTAGATAATAATCTACCATATATTACACATGGTATATATTTTATGCAAATAAACAGGTAATAATGATGATGTTTGATTCAAACACCACTAATAAAACATATAAAACCATTGATAAACACTAGGGATGCACCAATACCACTTCTTCCACAACGAGTCCGATACCGATACTTTCATTTTTGGTACTTGCCAATACCAAGTATCGATACCTATGTAAGCTTGTTTCCGGCACTAAATAAAAAAAATAAAAAAGGTAATTGTGACTTTTTATCTCACAATTCTGACTATTTTTCTCAGAATAGTGAGATATAAATTCATTTATTTTTCCCCCTCACAATTGGACATTATAACACGCAATTTTGCAAGTTTATATCTCGCATTTATGACTTTATATCTCACAGTTCTGATAAAAAAATAAATAAATAATAATAAAAAAAAATTATATATATATATATATATATATATATATATATATATAAATCGCAATTACCTTTTTTTTATTTCATGACGGAAACAAGCTTCCATAGATACCTGAATTTTTAAATTGCATTTGTAACTATAAAATATAATTTAAATATTATTTTTTAAAATAATAATTTGAAATAAGTAATTATTATTTTATTTTAATAATTTAAATATAATATTTAAAAATATATACTGGGTATAAAAAGAATATGAAAAAAAGAATACCATATTAATCATACTTTTTTTTTAAGAAGTCTCTTCAAAGGCTGCATTTATTTGATCAAAAATACATTAAAAACAGTAATATTGTGAAATATTTTTACAATTTAAAAGAACTGTTTTCTATGTGGATATATTTTAAAATATAATTTATCTCAGTGATCAAAGCTGAATTTTCAGCATCATTACTCCAGTCTTCAGTGTCACATGATCCTTCAGAAATCATTCTGATATGATGATTTTCTGCCCAAGAAACATTCCTTAATATTTTCAATATTTTTGTCGAAAACGTGATGCATTTTTTTCCGGATTATTTGATTAATATTTGAATAGAAATTTAAAAAGAACAGCATTTATTTGAAACAGAAATCTTTTTGTAACATAATAAATATCTTTACTGTCACTTTTGATCCATTTAATGCCTCCTTGCTGAATAAAAGCATTAATTTCTTTCAAAAAAACTCTTTTGAACAGTAGTGTATCTACAGTAGTCTCTTCATCTCATGTGAGTAAACATCATTTTAAAGAGATTTCCCAAAAGTACTATTCATTCTTCAAGTATAAATTGTTTTTGTGAGCCATTGAATGTTAAATTGCACAATCATAGTTCTATATATAAATGTACAGAAAGGAAAGATGTGGATGCTTTCACTCACCTTTGAATATGCTTTTCCTCCTTTGAGTTCCTGTAATGAAAACAGGAAGAGTGTGAAGTTCAGTGACGGGACAGTCAGACGCACTGAACGGCATCAATGTTTATCCCAACATACTTAAACACAACCTCACCCAAACACACTCTTCATAAGCAACACTTCAAGCTGACAACATGTGCGAAAACCTTCGGCTTTAATTTTAGTTCCAAGGTCTACTCAAACTCGGCATGCTTTCCGCCCACAAGTCCTGCGGGAGTTAAGACCTCAAATTTAACCTCACTTTAACGAGACCGATCCTTGATGAATTCAACCTACCTTCCTCACAGAGACGCGACACACACAGGGGTCCAGAACGCCCGTGTTGGGGTTGGCGCTCATTTTGCATACAAAGGAGAACCTCTTCCTCCAGCGAACGGCGTTCTCGTGGACTTCTTCTCTGTGGGCGAGAGAACAAAGATTCAGGACTGTTATTTCAGACACATGCTCGAGTCGGTTCCAGACTGAGCGGTGATGATATGTTGATGTTGGTTGTGATATCGACTCTCTGCTAATGTTTCAAGCTGTGGGTCTGTTTGTAATGGCTGGTCGAGTAGTAAAGTGTTTGAGGCCGTTTGTGACTGGAAATGATCCAGACCTTCAAAGGCAAGGAACTGGGATCGATTAAACCTCACGTTCCTTACCTAAACCGAAGGGAATTTGCTTCAATATAATACTGAATGATATTCACATGATATTATATTACATGTGGTCAATGACTGACACACCGCCAGCTTCTGTTCCTACTAATCATGCATCTAAATGATTTTTTTACCAAAACAACAAAGCTTTCATTTAGTCAAAAAACGAAACAAATTACTTAGTAATAAATTAATCAAATTGATTTAAAAATCAATACTCAAAAGCTGAGTTGCATATAGACATTTAAATTGCACATAAAATGCTGATACAAAAACTGCATTAAGTATATAACTGTTTCTACTCCAATTCGAAATTTAGACATTTAAATGGTGCCTATAATAACTTTTTTCCCACAATACATTAAATACATATACATTAAATAATGAAGGCATCAATAACATATGAATATATGAATATGTAATATAGTGCATTAGGGATGCAGGATTATGACAAAAATCATAATTGTCCATTATTCCCTTGAAATTGTAACTGCGATTATTAATTACGATGATCACAATTACATTGAATGTAGTTTTGAATAGCTTTATACCATTGTTTGATGCAAGTGCATGCCTGATTTTTTTATTATACAAAAAAAAAACAAGCTGAAAACACACAACAAACAACTTTTTTTTATTGCTTTTCTATAGCATTAAGCCTCAAATGTCAACTATACATTGGTTTAGTTTCTTCTTTAAATAAAAATAATAAAAAGTTAACATATGCATGTAATAATAATAGGGGCTTTTGCACCATGTTGTTCCAGGAACTTAGTTATAGGAACTAGCCACCAGGGTGGTTCCTCGAGAACTAATGTTCCCCTAGGGCCATTTTCCTGGTTGCATTCGCATTCTGAACTCTGAAGTGATGTAAATTGCGCTTGTTTTTGTGACTTTTATTTTTGACGGCATGGCAGACTTTTATATAAGATTTATAAAGATTTTAAAGATTTTAAAGACTCGACTTAGACTCGATTGGTTAAAGACTCAGACTCGGCTCAGAATTGATTGGTTAAAGACTCAGACTTGATTTGGACATGATTGGTTAAAGACTCAGGCTTGACTCGGACACGATTAGTTAAAGACTCAAACTCGGACTTGATTGGTTAAAGACTCAAGATCGACTCAGACTCAATTGGTTAAAGACTCAGACTTGACTCCGACTCGATTGGTTATAGACTCAACTCGGATTTGATTAGTTAAAGACTCAGGCTTGACTCGGACACGATTAGTTAAAGACTCAAACTCGGACTTGATTGGTTAAAGACTCAAGATCGACTCAGACTTGATTGGCTATAGACTCAACTCGGATTTGATTAGTTAAAGGCTCAGGCTTGATTTGGACTCAACTGATTAAAGACTCAGACTCGATTCTGACTCGATTGGTTAAAGACTCGATTCTGATTCGATTGGTTAAAGACTCAACTCGGACTCGATTGGTTAAAGACTCAGGCTTGACTCAGACTCGATTGGTTATAGACTCAACTCGGATTTGATTAGTTAAAGACTCAGGCTTGATTTGGACTCGACTGGTTAAAGACTCAGACTCGATTCTGACTCGATTGGTTAAAGACTCGACTTGGACTCGATTGGTTAAAGACTCGACTTGGACTCGATTGGTTAAAGACTCGACTTGGACTTGATTGTTTAAAGACTCGACTTGGACTCGATTGGTTAAAGACTCGATTCTGACTCGATTGGTTAAAAACTCGATTCTGACTCGATTGGTTAAAGACTCAGACTTGATTCTGACTCGACTGGTTAAAGACTCAGACTCGATTCTGATTCAATTGGTTAAAGACTCAGTCTTGACTCAGACTCGATTGGTTATAGACTCAACTCGGATTTGATTAGTTAAAGACTCGGGCTTGATTTGGACTCGATTGGTTAAAGACTCGACCTGGACTCGATTGGTTAAAGACTCAGACTTGATTTGCACTCGACTGGTTAAAGACTCAGACTCGATTCTGACTCGATTGGTTAAAAACTCGACTCGGACTCGATTGGTTAAAGACTCAGACTTGATTCTGACTCGACTGGTTAAAGACTCAGACTTGATTCTGATTCAATTGGTTAAAGACTCAGACTTGACTCAGACTCAATTGGTTATAGACTCAAATCGGATTTGATTAGTTAAAGACTCAGGCTTGATTTGGACTCGATTGGTTAAAGACTCGACTCGGACTCGATTGGTTAAAGACTCGACTCGGACTCGATTGGTTAAAGACTCGACTCGGACTCGATTGGTTAAAGACTCGACTCGGACTTGATTGGTTAAAGACTCAGCCTGCGTCTCAATGTGCATCCTATCCATCCTAAATAGTATGTGACATTAGTAATATTCAATACTATTTAGGGTGGATAGGGTGGATAGTATGCACATTGGGATGCAGGGTTAGACTCGATTCTGATTCAACTGGTTAAAGACTCAGACTCGATTCTGATTCAATTGGTTAAAGACTCAGACTCGACTCTGATTCAATTGGTTAAAGACTCAAGATCGACTGGTTAAACACTCAGACTCAATTCTGACTTGATTGGTTAAATACTCGACTTGGATTTGATTAGTTAAAGACTCAGGCTCGACTCGGACTCGGTTGGTTAAAGACTTGAATAAGGTGGACCTGAACCCAACTCTACAAATACACACAAACACAAGCACACAAACTCATGATTGTCTTTGAGAATGTAAAGAGAACCATGAACAAACAGTACTGAATATTCATGAGCTTCTGACCATCTGCTATGCAAATATATGTCTAATAATACAACTCAGTTTTGCTAAGAAAACTGCAGAGGCAGCCTATCAGATGGATTTGAATTAGAATGGCCAATGTTACATTACACAAAGCAATTGCCCAGCAACCACATAGTAACATGTTAAAACCACTAAGAACATCCTAGAAACAATGTCGTGAAAAATCCAAGTTTGAGTGGATGGACAAAATAAACCTGTTGAATGATATTAAAACAGAATGTCATCATGGATTTGGTGAATATAAACACACATCTGAGTTTCAGGACAGAACCAGAGCAGACATCGTCATCTACGAAACGCTCAGAGAGCTGTAATGTGGCTTATCGCCAACGCCAGCATCTGTTTCTAATCCTTCTTCACACTCTCTCTCACACATACACTCTTCATACCACACTAAGGAGTGGCATTAGTGTGTGACTAATGTTCATGTTTCATGTTCTGGGACTAAAACAAACTGCATGTTTACTTGCACTCATACACGTTTGTCAGGCCACACCACAAACTCATTTCTATATAAAGCAAATTAACTAAATTAACCCAAACCATAACACATTTAAAAACATTTAGAATAAAATAACATAACTAGTCACATTTATGAACATGTCTGATACCACAGATGGATTAAAATCTCAATAATATCTGTCAAATGGGTCTAATAAGGTCAGATTAACAAGAATTCAAAGGGAAATTAGAGGTTAATTGTGTAAAATATATATATTTATATGTGTGTGTGTATATGCGCATGTGTGTAAAACACTCATATTTCTGCATTTTTTGTAGCATTATTTTGCATATACACTGCTTGTTCAAAAGTTTTGTAAATTTAAAGATAAAATATTTTTTTTTAAGAAATTAATACTTTTATTCATCAAGGATGCATTAAATTGATCAAAAGTGACAGTAAAGATATTTATAATTTTACAAAAGATTTCTATTTCAAATAAATGCTGTTCTTTTGAACTTTCTATTTATCAAAGAATCCTGAAAAATAAAATGCATCACAGTTTCCACAAAAATATGAAGCAGCACAACTGTTTTCAACGTTGATAATAATCATAAATGTTTCTTGAGCAGCAAATCAGCATATTAGAATGATTTCTGAAGGATGAAGACTGGAGTAATGATGCTGAAAATTCAGCTTTTGATCACAGAAATAAATTACATTTTAAAATATGTTCACATACAAATTCATTTTAAATTGTAATAATATTTATCTTTTTTTTACTGTATTTTTGATCAAATTAATGCAGCCTTGGTAAGCAGAAGAGGCATAAGAAAAATCTAACTAACTGTAAAATGATTTACGAATCATTTTTATCGTTTAAGATATAAACAAACACAAACACACACACACACACACACTGATTCCAAGAACCCTCACTGTCTGCAACAACATCTGCTTATTATTTATGAAGCACCATTGAAACGGCCGATAGACCCGTTCAGGGTCATCAGAGGGTTTGGTATTGTCCGGTTCTTCCGTTATCAGCGCCGGAGTGGTTTATTCTCCCCCCACCCGCCACATTCTTTCACAACATTCCAGGGGCCGTGGTACTTTGTTCTATCACCGTAGTAACCACAATCACCTTGCGTCCACAGTAACACTGACGGAACAGAGGAGGAAAGAGAAAGGGAAGCTTGAGCCAGTAAGCAACACCCTAGCAACCATCCACAACACCTTGAGCAGCAAGTTTTGCATGCACAATCACCACTTTTTCTTCATAATCTAGTATTTTAATGAGTTACTGCACTAAATTCCAATCATCCATGCACATAACATTTTCACAGCAACAATCTTATAATAAATAGTGCCACAATCAACAACATAACAGGCTTTGTGCGTCCTTGCGTTTTCTCCTTTCATGCTCTCGGCTCGACTCTCTCCCACGCCGGCCAAAAGCAAACCCAATCAAGCGCTCCTGAATGGACCAATTGTTGGCAGACTCGGGACAATTTAGAGTGTACAAAAGATCCATGAGCGAGATTCATGTGGAATAATTAATGTGGAGATTGAGCCTGGCAGGAAGGAAAGGTTTGCTGGGAGAGAAGAATCACAGGCAGGTGGGTAAGATTCACAAAGCACATGTTATCAGTAAATGATCAGTGGCAAATAAAGACAAGATGATAAAAAGGAAAAGATATTTTTAAACCTAAAGCTTAAGTAGTTTATTTTCATCATTTTTGCAGTGTTATTTTTTTTATATTTCTATTGATCTCATACATTTTTTTAAACTTTTTTTTTTTTTTTAAATATTGAATACAATATTGAAATTCGTAAAATTATCTTTTTCTCAGAACGGTGGATAATTATTAAACCCATACTATACATATATATATATATATATATATATATATATATATATATATATATATATATATATATATATATATATATATATATATATATATATATATATATATACCCATAAAAAGATAAGATTTCGGTAAAATTTTTAAAATGTTTTTTAAAGAAGTTTCTTTTGCTCACCAAGGCTGCATTTATTTGATCAAAAATACATTATAAAATGTGAAATATTATTACAATTTAGAATAACTGTTTTCTATTATATTATATAGTAAAATGCAATTTATTCCTGTGATCAAAGCTGAATTTTCAGCATCATTACTCCAGTCTTCAGTGTCACATGATCCTTCAGAAATCATTCTAATATGTTGATTTGCTGATCTAAAAACATTTCTGATTATTATTAATCAATATTATTAATAACAGCAATGATTTGGAACATTATAAATGTCAATTTAATCAATTTAATGTGTCTGTGCTGAATAAAAGTATTAATTTCTTTCGAAATTGAGTCGAGCAGAAAAAAAAAATCTTTTAAACTGTAGTGTATATAAAAATGTGCTCATGAAGGTGCATTCAAGTATGAATTGCATTTTTTTTTTTTATTAATGCATGGATAATAAAACAAAAGTGTTGGATCACTGCTGTCAGGGCAGGTACCACAGCTAATGCATTGAATATTCATCTACACAACACACAGTAACCCTGATTGTGCATGGTTTCTCTTAAGATGTAGCGTGCTGCACACTCTGGGGGGGGGGGGGTGAAAATCAGAATAGAAAACAAAAGATAGAGGCTTCATTAAAGAGAAGAAACCCTGAAAGAGGACAGATCCTCCCCCTGACCCAAAGCACACGCCCTCTCAGCGGCACCAACACAATGCTCACAATGACCTACTCGAGTTCACTAGCAACACGAGTACCACTGAAATCCAGCTCATCCAGACCACAGCTTAACATGTGCTTTAAATCACAACACCCATGAATGGTTTATTACTGATATTCATATAAACACCTCTGCTTGAGTATGCTGAATAGCATACTAACATACTTTGATCAATTTAATGCATCCTTGAAGAATAAAACTATTGATTTGCATGCAAAAAAAAACTTATACTGACCCCAAACTTTTCTGACAGTATGCAATAAATATTTCAGATAAAATTTGTATTCTGAACGCAGCCCATGTGACTGACTGCTGATGTCTGATTCCAGACTGAATGTACTCAGGTTTCGTGAGGCCTGCTGTCGTGTGAACCTCTTCACTGCCTGTGTACCCCTGTTTTTGCAGATGAGTCAGTCGAGCAGAAATGTGCTGCGCTGAAACCGGATTCTTATCTCCCATCCTGTAGCTCGGCCCTGTGTCAGACCCTGACAGCGCTTGGACAAACATCCCAGAGCGACGCGCTCCAATCAGTCAGCCTGACGTCATCGCAGACTTTCCTATACTATCTTCTAGTGGACACAGAGCCGCTGGCTTCCCGTGCGTGTTGGATGACAGGATAAGGGAAGGTGACACGTACAGAGGGTTAGGCTCATTTCAGCAGGGAAAGTGCTGTTTAATACTTAGCACAAGGGGTTTGATCAAAAATATATTCAAAATCAAAATCAATCAAATGAGCAACAACAACACATCCAGCAGTAACTGCAAGGAAAAAAGAAAGACTGAAATCAATGTTATCCTTATATTGTAATCATTATGAGCACAAGTTGTAATTGCTGCCTATCATATTGTTTGTGTCTGCTTAACTGAATTCAGGATATTAACTAAACATATAACTTTTTATATAACAGCTGTATATCATTGAAATTAGTTTGTATGGAAGTTCGTTTCCACCACTGAATAAAAAGTAAAAAAGTTAACAGCAAATTTTTACCTCACAATTCTGACTTTTTTCTTGTAATTGCAAGTTTACATTTTTTTTTTCAGCACTTTTTTTTTTTTTTTTTCAGAGAATTGTGAGATATAAACTCGAGTTATAAAGTCAGAATTGAAGCCCTGTCTGTGAAACTGGGCCATAAACTCGCAGTTGTGCAATTCTGACTATATAAAATGCAACTTTATATCATACAATTTTGAGAAAAGAAGTCAGAATTGCAAAATATAAACTCGCAATTGAGTTATAAAGTCAGAATTGCGAGATATAAACTCACAATTGCAAGAAGTCAGAATTGTGAGAAAACAGGCAGAATTGCGAGAAAAAAGTCTGAATTGCGAGACAACATTGCGCAACTGTGAGAAAAAAAGTCCAAACTGCAAGGAAAAAAGTCAGAATTGTAAGAAAAAAAGTCTCGCAATTGCGAGAAAAAAGTCAGAATTGCGAGATATAAACTCGCTATTGCGAGAAAAAAAGTCAGAATTGCGAGATATAAACTCGCAACTGTGAGAAAAAAAAAGTCCAAATTGCAAGGAAAAAAGTCCGAATTGTAAGAAAAAAAGTCTCGCAATTGTGAGAAAAGTCTGAATTGCAAGAAAAGTCAGAATTGCGAGATATAAACTCGCTATTGCAAGAAAAAGTCAGAATTGCTAGATATAAACTCGCTATTGCGAGAAAAAAGTCAGAATTGCGAGATATAAACTCGCAACTGTGAGAAAAAAAAGTCCAAATTGTAAGAAAAAAAGTCTCGCAATTGTGAGAAAAGTCTGAATTGCGAGAAAAAAGTCAGAATTGCGAGATATAAAACTCGCTATTGCGAGAAAGTCAGAATTGCGAGATATAAACAAGCTATTGTGAGAAAAAAGTCAGAATTGCTAGATATAAACTCGCTATTGCGAGAAAAAAGTCAGAATTGCGAGATATAAACTCGCTATTGCGAGAAAAAAGTCAGAATTGCGAGATATAAACTCGCTATTGCGAGAAAAAAGTCAGAATTGCGAGATATAAACTCGCTATTGCGAGAAAAAGTCAGAATTGCGAGATATAAACTCGCAACTGTGAGAAAAAAAAGTCCAAATTGCAAGGAAAAAAGTCTGAATTGTAAGAAAAAAAGTCTCGCAATTGTGAGAAAAGTCTGAATTGCGAGAAAAAAGTCAGAATTGCGAGATATAAACTCGCTATTGCGAGAAAAAAGTCAGAATTGCGAGATATAAACTCGCTATTGTGAGAAAAAAGTCAGAATTGCGAGATATAAACTCGCTATTGTGAGAAAAAAGTCAGAATTGCGAGATATAAACTCGCTATTGCAAGAAAAAGTCAGAATTGCTAGATATAAACTCGCTATTGCGAGAAAAAAGTCAGAATTGCGAGATATAAACTCGCAACTGTGAGAAAAAAAAGTCCAAATTGCAAGGAAAAAAGTCTGAATTGTAAGAAAAAAAGTCTCGCAATTGTGAGAAAAGTCAGAATTGCGAGATATAAACTCGCTATTGCGAGAAAAAAGTCAGAATTGCGAGATATAAAGTCGCTATTGCGAGAAAAAAGTCAGAATTGCGAGATATAAACTCGCTATTGCGAGAAAAAAGTCAGAATTGCGAGATATAAACTCGCTATTGCGAGAAAAAGTCAGAATTGCGAGATATAAACTCGCTATTGCGAGAAAAAAGTCAGAATTGCGAGATATAAACTCGCTATTGCGAGAAAAAAGTCAGAATTGCGAGATATAAACTCGCTATTGCGAGAAAAAGTCAGAATTGCGAGATATAAACTCGCTATTGCGAGAAAAAAGTCAGAATTGCGAGATATAAACTCGCTATTGCGAGAAAAAAGTCAGAATTGCGAGATATAAACTTGCTATTGCGAGAAAAAAGTCAGAATTGCTAGATATAAACTCGCAATTGCAAGAAACATCAGAACTGTGAGGAAAAAGTCAGAATTGCAAGAAAAAAAGTCCAAATTGCAATAAAAAGTCTGAATTGTGTGATATAAACTCGCAATTGCGAGAAAAGTCCAAATTGCGAGGAAAAGTCAAAATTGCAATATACAAATATATTGCTATACAAATATACAGCATTAAGAATATCTGCTAAGTTTATTATTATATAATGATTTTTATGTGTGAGAAGAATTGTAATTAGACAATACTTTTAACAATTACAATCTCTCCCAAACCAGAACAGACTTAGATTAAAGTTATTATTAAAAATAAATAAATAGACAAAAAAATTACATAAAATAATAATATTAAAAAATACAAAGTTATATACTTATAATAAAATATAGAAATATTATTATGAATAATTATAAAAAAATAATTAAATAGATAAATCTATATGCATCAATCAACAAGGTCACTCCACTCCTAGACAATACACATCATGAGCCTTTACATATGCATTACATATGCATAACGCAAGTATAAAATATCATCATGTCTAGCGCTGATTTGAGCACAAAATAATCCCAAGCTGTGAAAATGGCATTAGATATATTTCTAATTACGAAATGTATCCAATTCCATCTTTGTTTTTTTTCAACCAGCGATAGCCGAACAAATCAGGAAGTGATAGCCGGTCTGTCCAATAAATAAATATGTTCCTTCTCCCTCTCTGCCAACTTGAACCCGCTCGCCTCCGGATCGGATGAGGAGGACCAGCTGTGTTCAGATGACCGGCCCCAGGCCCCCGCAACAGCACAGGGGCCAAATCATATTCTGGAGAGGAAGTTGGTTTAATAAGGTTCACATCAAACCCATCAGGATCCAAACAGAGAGCAGTGCTCAAACACTAACACATGCTGGAGCTTAAGTGTCTCCTCTGCACTACAGATGGAGAAATGAGATTCAACCAGCAGTGATGCTCAGACAAAAACTATCATTCAAAAAGAAGATGCATCCTTTTCTATACATATCCTCACTTATTTACTTTATTCTTGTAAATGTGTAAGGCTCATGATGTCCAGCAGTGGAGTGACCCTGCTGATTACTGAATGTAACTATAGATTTATCTATTCATTTGTTGTTGTTTTTTCAATAATTATTAAATTTTTGTATTCATAATATGCATATATATTAATTATATGTACATAATTTATTTACATTTTCATTATTATCATAAATATTATCATTACTATTTTAGATTTTTTATATTTTTCTTTATTATTATTATTCATAAGATCCATGTTTTTTATGTAAAACATTTATTAATTAAATTTTTTATATTTTTAATAATTTTTTATTGATCTATTTATTTAGTATTATCCATAGCAATACTCCTATATTTTTATTATATTGCATAATTTGTTATGCATTTCAATTTTTTTAGAATTATTATTTTATATTCTTGTTTTTATTGATCTATTTATTTATAATAATATTAATATATTTTATTATAAGTATATAATCTATTTATTCATTATAATAATAAATATTATTTTATATTCTTATTTGTATTTGTCTATTTCTTTATTCAGAATAATATTAATATATTTTATTATATGTATATGTTATTTATTTTTAACAATAATTAATATTTTATATTATTCTGTTATTTATCTATTTCTTTCTTTATTTTTAATTATTAAGTAACTTGTTCTGGGTGGTTGGTTGTGGAGAGATTAAAATTGTAAAAATTATTGTCTGTACAAACAATTACATTCCTTCTTGCAAATAAAAATTATTACATAATAAAAAATATGAATTTCAAAATATTTTCAATTTTTTTTTTTTTTTTTTTCATGTAATTTAACTGCCACCATTTCTGCAATGTGGAATTTGACCCACAAGTCCAGGAAAAACTTTTTTTTTTCATTTTCAAGTCATAATACATAATTATGTAGTCCAGAGACTTTTGACTATCAGCATAAAATTTAGTCCACATTTAGTCCAGTTTATGGCTATAAATTTGATCAAAATACCTACTAGATGCATAAATACAGATTGTTAGAAATGTAATATATTAATCCAGTTTATTCTGCTCATAAACTGCCCACTTAAAAAGGAAGACACTATCTTAAAAAAAAAAGTACAATTGCAAGTTTCCCAGCGTACTGATATGAACCTGCACAAAACGGCCCCAAGAAACTGCGAAAAGTCAATCAGATTGAAACTGGAGATTAAAAAAATAAAATATGCATAAAACTATCCATGCACAGTCACTGAGGTTAAAACTATGTGTTATTAAATCAATATATTGAATTAAATCAATCACCCTCACACGTGACTAACTGACCATTCTGAATTCTATCTGTGTCAATCAATGAAGATCACATGCGACTTTTAAAAAGCAGAGGTCAAAAGGTCGCAGCACGACTCTGATCAGGCGGCTGACTTCGCATGATTTACAAACTCAGTTGCATAACCGCAAAATTGGACGGAGAGAAACTCCAAGGCTGTTTCCAAAGAGCCCTTGTTGTGTATTTATATCTATCGAACATCGGGGAGTGAGCCTTCGGAAACACGAACGATAAATCCAAATGTGTGATTACATAACGCGAGCTGCACAAAGACGTTTACAGTTCAGAGCTACAGTCGTAAAGGGCAACGACTGACCCTTTGAACAGGCCAGCTGCTTACAGCATAAAAGACTCTCATTACAAGAGCAAGCAAAATATCTGCTTTCAATCACGATAAGTCCATGGCGTGCTTGTTTACGGCCTTCAAACATCATGCACATGTGCAGGACGCAAAGCAGATTATGTTTGTGAGGTTCAATGTTCAAATTTAATTGAAACAAGGGATTTCTCTTGTTCCCAAGGGGCCGAATCCTATCTGAAGCGTCTTATCCCTGTTGTTTTGTGATGTTGGCCACTTCTCTGATGTTGCTGGTAAACAGCAGAGATAATCAGACGAGACAGACTGAAGTCCTGACAATGTCCTCTCTGTGTAGATACTGTATTGAGGACAGGCAAGAAGAGAGAAATGTCGCATACGTGCATGTTTGATGCATACTTTACATCAATAATAGCTAGACTTATGTGCATAATTTCATCCAGACTTATGTGCATAATTGGAATATCGAAAAAGGATGCGCTTGATCCGCTGGTTAGTCCAGTTATCCAATCACATCCTCTGTTAAAGGCAAAAAAACATTATTATTAGTTATTAGTTGCGCATTGATGAATTTATCCAGTGAATGTGTTTCCATCGTAGTTTATTCTTATCAGATAAAAACATCCGTTTCAGTTGAGTGCACAAGTTTATGTGCATTTTTAAAAATTATACGCATCTTGTCGTTTCCATCCAGGGTTTTTTTATGCAATAACTGAAAAATTGCATAAAAATAAGTGGATGGAAACATTGAAAACATGCAAACATGTCATGTAAGACGTATGATCCAGGAAGATACAGCTGCGAACGGTCAAAAGTTTCCAGATCTGCTGCTTACACAGATCCACAAATCAAGTCCTGTCCCAGTGATGCAAACTACTCAACATTTTTATGAAATTTTGCAGTTTTGAGTTTTTGAAAACATGCTATTATTTTATTATTGTGATATGATTAATGAAATTCATAACTGCATTCATAATTTTGCATTTTTGACATATTAGACATACAAATAAGAGAGAATATATTTTAAAAATATATTGTTGCAAATAGTTTAAATTTATTACTTAACTAATAGACCTGGAACTATTACTTTGAACCTACATAAAAATGCATGTTAGATTCACAATATTGTTGTTTAAACTAGATCAGTGGTTCCCAAAATGGGGTACGTGAACAAAATGCTGAGTATTTCATTTAATTCTACCTTATATTAAAATCGAGCATGTATTTCTAACTGCCAAAATGCCGTAAATCCAGTACATTTAATCAAATTACCTCATCATTTGCAGTCAAAAATGACTGTATCCACACAAGCAGCATGCATATGATAGATTGCGTGCAGATTCTGCTGCCTTAAATCGTGCTAAATTACTGTCGTTCTCGACAATGCACCTTTGTAAAAGTGGGGATTTAGCACTTACTCGCATGAAGACCAAATATAGACACAGATAATGGATTAATTTCGATACAAAAACATACTTTGTGTGAGTTTTTGTATTTAATGATGAGCAAGAATGCAATTGTTCCCAAATATCCACATGACTGCAAACGTGACATTATTATACAACAGGTCAAAAAACGTACATTTTAAACACAGTACTGTCAGTATTTACTCCATTTTGCAATGAAATAATAGTTCTAACGAAAACCACAGCAGAACTACAACACACATATGTTTCGCGAACAATTCTGCTGCTTTGAACGAATCGTGCGAGTGAATTATTCAATGATTCATTCACAGCCACTTGCTTCGTTACTGAATGAATGATTCAATGACTCACTCATAAAAACAGTGACTCACTGCCACCTACTGGCGGTTTTAGTTTAATATTTAAAAGTTTTAGCCTACTTAGATTTACCATCATTGCATATTTCTCTATTGAACATTTTTTATTTAAAACATTATTTATTTTATAAAGTCATTCATAAAGGTAAAAATTTGCACTGGAAAATCAATTTAGGGGGCAAATATTGTCCCTTAAATGGTAAAGGTGTGACTGCAGTCGAAGTGGAAGAGAGGGGGTACTCCAAGCTAAAAAGTTTGGGAACTACTGAACTAGATGAACAGAGTCTGAACAACCAATTTAATATTGAAGGGATTTTTTGTAATGCACTGCATCATCTGTTCGTTGCATCATGTTGGTTCATCTGGCCAGAGGAGAGCCTGGTTTCTCCCACGGTTTTTCTTTCTCTATTTCTGTCACGGATGGAGTTTGGGTTCTTTGCCACTGTCGCTTTTGGCTTGCTTAGTTGGGGAAGCTTAATATTTAACAATATTATTGACTTGAATGAATGCACTTACACTATTGGATGAGAACTGATCTAAGACGATGACATCACTGTTTTTTCCAGAAATGCTTTATGGATGAACTGAACTCAGTTCATAATTGATCAACTTTATGCAGTTATTGAACCAATCTGAATAAACACTGAACTGATTTTAGATGAACAATTACTGTTTACTAATGTCTTTTTAGAGCGGTTTTACAGCGGAATTGAGCATTTTTTGCATCATTGAATCATTTTTTTCCTGTTTATCACTGCAAAGCTGCTTTGAAACAATCTGTATTGTATAAAGCGCTATAGAAAAAAAGGTGACATGACCTGTAAAAAAAAAAAGCACAGAATTTACATTTTGGGGTGAACCATTCCTTTAAGAGTCATTTAAAATCATACATAAAATTAAATGACGAAAAAAAATTAACATTTCTGAGTGAGATGTCTGTAGTTGCCTTGACAAAAATGCATTGAACAAAATTTTTGCATTTAAATTGCTGACAACAGTTATTGTTTGTTTAGAGATCTTAAAATCTTTGACTTCTAAAGAATTATTTTTTGCATTAGAGCTAAAACAATCTAATTTAAACAGAAATATTTGCATTATTCATCGATGCATGTGGCAGAATCGTTCATCTTTGAAGCGCTGTAATCATGAGAACCTGTAACAGCAGCGGCTGCCTGATTAAACAGAACTACAGCCTGTCAGGACTTACAAACTCAGAGCATGCTGGGTAAAACATGCAGGTTTCACAAATTAGAGGAATATTGCACATGTGGCTTCAGGGCCGGTATCATACACCCAGTGGTTTGTGCTTTTTATGGTTAACCTTTCATAAAGGGCGGCACAGCAGACCTGCCTTAAAACGAAAGGGCTGCGTTTCCCAAAAGCATCATGAGCCTGAGTGGATCGTAGAATCATTTCCATCAATGATCTCGACGATCAAATTAGCTCACACTGCTTTTGAGAAACGCAGCCCAGATTGTTATGCAGCATTTTAGAAAAAAAAATCCATACTCTGAAACTCTGAAAAGAAATGCACAAATTAAAAAAGCATTCAAGCAACATGTTCAGCCACATTCTCGGATATGATTTTGAGTGAATTCTCCTTGTGAATCATGAATCAAGCATGAGGCATGTGGCAGGACACTTACAGCATGAAAAGTATGAATTACAGTAAATACAAACGAAGAGGCTTTTGGCAGGTGGTTACATAACTGCATATCTGCTATAAATATCATCTGTTGGTCAATGTATGAAATTAGTAAACCTTCTAAAGCCATACTGTCCCAGCGCTCATGCAGGCGTATGAGGCTTTTAACTTAACTGCAGGCCAAACCCTCCTAATTATGAGGCTGGATAACGGCTGAGACAGGCGATGATTCGGCCCACCCAACATTCCTATGAGAGCCATACTATTCATAGTAAATACTACATTTCTATGTATAACAATCTGCATTTATGTGTCTGGTAGGTATTTTGACAAAAGTTACAGCCATTTAAAAGTAGGTCAGACACTATTTAATAGGGTCACATCATGGAAAACTCATTTGATACTGTTGTGGAAACAAATTCTGTAGAATGACACATTTAAATCATTTAAAGCTCATCTGAAAAAGCAATGCAACAGAAATATACAGTAAAATATATATATATAATATAGGTTTTATAAGAAGTGAAATGGAAATGGTCTTAAGTTTGTTTATTTTTTTGTTTTTATTGCCACACCAGCATTTATGTGTTTATGTCTTAAGAGTTCATGAATCAATTCAAACTGTCAGTTTCAATAAATTGATTCAGAATGCAATGATTTTCTCCAAAAATGTTTACAGAAGTGCCTGTGAGGCATTTCAAATGTTTTAGTAGCAATATATGCAGGTAAAGAATGCTGTTTATGGCTATGAATTGTTATATTGGTGCAAATAAATGAAAATGACTAACTACAATTCTTCATTGTGCTCACTTTGTGAAAAAAAGTATAGAAAAGCATGTCTTGATTACAAGTGCTGGTTATATAATATGAATATTATCAAAAAGTTGATTTATTTCACTAATTGCATTCAAAAAGTGAAACTTGTATATTATATTCATTCATTACACACAGACTGATATATTTCAAATGTTTATTTCTTTTAATTTTGATGATTATAACTGACAACTAAGAAAAATCCCAATTCAGTATCTCAGAAAATTAGAATATTACTTAAGACCAATACAAAGTAATTTTTAGAAATCTTAGTTGGGGCTCCTTTTGCCTGAATTACTGCAGCAATGCGGCGTGGCATGGAGTCGATCAGTCTGTGGCACTGCTCAGGTGTTATGAGAGCCCAGGTTGCTCTGATAGTGGCCTTCAGCTCTTCTGCATTGTTGGGTCTGGCATATCGCATCTTCCTCTTCACAATACCCCATAGATTTTCTATGGGGTTAAGGTCAGGCGAGTTTGCTGGCCAATTAAGAACAGGGATACCATGGTCCTTAAACCAGGTACTGGTAGCTTTGGCACTGTGTGCAGGTGCCAAGTCCGGTTGGAAAATGAAATCTGCATCTCCATAAAGTTGGTCAGCAGCAGGAAGCATGAAGTGCTCTAAAACCTCTTGGTATACGGCTGTGTTGACCTTGGACCTCAAAAAACACAGTGGACCAACACCAGCAGATGACATGGCACCCCAAACCATCACTGACTGTGGAAACTTTACACTGGACCTCAAGCAATGTGGATTGTGTGCCTCTCCTCTCTTCCTCCAGACTCTGGGACCCTGATTTCCAAAGGAAATGCAAAATTTACTTTCATCAGAGAACATAACTTTGAACCACTCAGCAGCAGTCCAGTCCTTTTTGTCTTTAGCGCAGACGAGACGCTTCTGACGCTGTCTGTTGTTCAAGAGTGGCTTGACACAAGGAATGCGACAGCTGAAACCCATGTCTTGCATACGTCTGTGCGTAGTGGTTCTTGAGGCACTGACTCCAGCTGCAGTCCACTCTTTGTGAATCTCCCCCACATTTTTGAATGGGTTTTGTTTCACAATCCTCTCCAGGGTGCGGTTATCCCTATTGCTTGTACAGTTTTTTCTACCACATCTTTTCCTTCCCTTCGCCTCTCTATTAATGTGCTTGGACACAGAGCTCTGTGAACAGCCAGCCTCTTTTGCAATGACCTTTTGTGTCTTGCCCTCCTTGTGCAAGGTGTCAATGGTCGTCTTTTGGACAACTGTCAAGTCATCAGTCTTCCTCATGATTGTGTAGCCTACAGAACTAGACTGAGAGACCATTTAAATGCCTTTGCAGGTGTTTTGAGTTAATTAGCCGATTAGAGTGTGGCACCAGGTGTCTTTAATATTGAACTTTTTCACAATATTCTAATTTTCTGAGATACTGAATTGGGATTTTCCTTAGTTGTCAGTTATAATCATCAATATTAAAAGAAATAAACATTTGAAATATATCAGTCTGTGTGTAATGAATAAATATAATATACAAGTTTCACTTTTTGAATGGAATTAGTGAAACAAATCAGCTTTTTGATGATATTCTAATTATATGACCAGCACCTGTATTGTTAGTAGCTATTTTGGTACTATTTACTATTATTTTACATATATATTATTCTTCTTCTAGTCAGCATGTACTTAGAGTCAATGTTAAAAATAAATACATACAAATAAAAGTACAAAATAAATAAATAAATAAATAAAAATATTATATTATATAATATATATATATATATATATATATATATATATATATATATAGAGAGAGAGAGAGAGAGAGAGAGAGAGAGAGAGATGAAAAATATAAAATATTAAATTACAATATAAATTATTTAGATATATCATTGGGAAATGCATCAATTATTGTCCTGATGCAGAAAACAGCTGATGGCCTCATTCTTCCTGCTTCCTGTCTAATTTTCCTGTCGTCTGTCTGAAACCGTGTGAATCCAAACACCCCATTTAGCAACAAACTTCCTGCAAAACATCAAGCAACTTTCCCTGTCTGATGTTTCTGTTTGGATATCAACAAACTCAAGTCCTGCAAACAGCTGGATGCTAAATAAAACCGGCTGAAAGTGAGCAAGACAAAATACAGTCTCATCTAAACTTCCTCTCACTCATGTTCACTGACGTCTCTGTCCGTCTACTGTCTCCACGCACTGCCATTTGACTTCCTCCTGCCAACCAACCCAGGATTCAACTGAAAACAAAAGCAGTTTTATGTGCTGTGAGAGGTGTGTGTGTGTGAGAGAGAGAGTGAGAGAGAGAGACAGGAGAATGTGAGAGACATGAATGAGAATGTTAAAAGGACAAGAAATAAATGAGAGCTTGGGTCAGTTTATGAGAGAGCCAGTGCCAGACCAAAACCACAATTCAGCCAAATTCAGTCGAGTCAACATGAAATCAAAACTACTTTAAAGCATGTTCCTGGTCTTAATGCAAATGATTTACTGCTCAGTGCAAAACGTTTGTCCTTTCATCAAAATGTAACTTTTGAAATAAAATTAGTGCTTTTTCTTGCTGAACATCCCATGCAAAACAAATGCATTGCTCGGAGGTTGCTCATTCATACCTCAATAGGCTTAATGGAGATCTCAGTTGTGTTTCATTGAAGTATCAAGTTTTCCTGCAATGTCACAGATGGACAAACACTGCAGGCAAAGTTTATGCTTCATTTAAAGGTGACCTATAATGCCCCTCTTACAAGATGTAATAAAAGTCTCTGGTGTCCCCGGATTGTGTCTGTGAAGTTTCAGCTCAAAATACCCCACAGTTCATTTATTATAGCTTGTCAAATTTGCCCCTATTTGGGTGTGAGCATAAACATGCCGTTTTTGTGTGTGTCCCTTTAAATGCAAATGAGCTGCTGCTCCCGTCCCCCTTTCCAGAAGAGGGCGGAGCTTTAACAGCTCGCGCTTCAGTTGCTCAACAACAACAAAGCTGGAGAATCTCGCACAGCCAAAATGAGGATTGTCAGTAACGGTGTTCAGCCTTACATTGTTCAAACCGGAGTCGACACTGATGGAGAGACTCAGGAAGAAGTTACAACTTTTAGAATGAAACTGGACGATATATAAATATCTCCCTTTGCATTGAACTTCGAGTGCCGTAACTTTGCAGATGTTGTTTATGCTCTAACAGCAACATTACACACTAACTAAAGTTAAAAAAGTGAAATCATAAACAACCACCCCTTTAATGAGTTAGTCACTGAATCATTCACTCAAAGGATTCATTCAAAATGGCTGATTCAGAAGTGACTGAGTGAGTTGAGTCATTCATTAGAACGATTCGTTCAAACACACTGATTCATTCAGTAACGAAACTGAAACAGTGTTACTATGAGAAGCGCAATGGCTCTACTGTTTGGAACTATTTTTATTGGCAAAACAGACAATACTGTGTCTAAAATGTAAGTCACCTAATTGCCTATTATCTTATTGTTTATTGAATTGTTGTATAAAATCAATATCACATTTTTAAACGTGCTGATATTCTGGAAAAACAGCACTTCTGCTCTTGTGATATTGATTATAACTATTAAAAACAAGAACTTATACTGACTTTTTTTGCACCATATGTTGGTTTCTGGAAGCATTTTTATTAACTGTGGCGGCATTTTTGCCCCAAGCACCCATTAATATCTGCCCCTGGTGTGTGTGTGCTGCATGCTGCACGCTCTTTTTTGAGCGCACGCGGCTGTTGCGAGGCCCACTTTAAGTGAAACGCGTGAAACGGATAGCAAAGGATAGTGATAGTGATATACTGATAGTGAGCCTTTCCTGTTATTCTGAGTGTGATGAGCAAAGAGGAGAAAAGACACCGGACAGCCTGAAAAACAACAGCCAAGCTTTCTGACCACCTGTGAATCATCACACTCAAATAAAGATTTTATTATGCATAGATTAAGACTGACTTTACAACCATTCTTTACTAGTCCATTTATAGGACACCTAAACTCAGTGTTTCTGTAATGTGAGAGTCTACAGTGTTTGAGTCACAAGTAAACAAAGGACAACAATAAAATGCAAGATCAAGATTACCATTACTGAGCTGGTAATGACACTAAAAAAGGATGAAGTGGAAAATATAGACAGTAGTATCACACTACAAGAATTCAACAGACGCTGCATCTGGAAGTGATCTTGTACGTGTGCGTCTGTCTTCACTTCCCTCTGATCACATGCCATGATCGACATCCTCATGCAACCGTCTCATACAAGCAGATCAGTACAGTAGAAACCGAGCTGATGGACTTGAACTGAGAAACAGATCAGTAGTGCTGGTAAAAAAGGTAAGCATCACTATTATGTTTATGTCAAGGGTTAGGGATCTGAACAATGCCCTTTAATTAATATCAGTCCTCTACAGACATAAATGATTCCTCAAATCATGCAGAAAGCATCAAAGCAGCACTGTCCTTAGCAACTTTCCTGAATACCCTATCAACCACACAGCAACATGCAAAAAAAGCATCTTAGCAATGCCCTGGCAACCACCCACAACACTTCAGAATTGTTACTTTAGAACCCATCAGCAAAAAAAATCATCTTAGCAACGCACTGGCAACCACACACAACGCTTTAGAACTGTTACTTCTGAACCCATCAACAAAAAAAAAAACATCTTAGCAACACCCTGGAAACCACCCACAACACTTTAGAATTGTTACTTTAGAACCCATCAACAAAAAAAAAAACATCTTAGCAACACCCTGGAAACCACCCACAACACTTTAGAATTGTTACTTTAGAACCCATCAGCAAAAAAAGCATCTTAGCAACGCACTGGTAGCCACTTTAGAATTGTTACTTTATAACCCATCAGCAAAAAAAGCATCTTAGCAACGCCCTGGCAACCACCCACAACGCTTTAGAACTGTTACTTCTGAACCCATCAACAAAAAAAACATCTTAGCAACACCCTGGAAACCACCCACAACACTTTAGAATTGTTACTTTAGAACCCATCAGCAAAAAAAGCATCTTAGCAACGCACTGGCAGCCACTTTAGAATTGTTACTTTAGAACCCATCAGGAAAAAAAGCAACCACCCACAACGCTTTAGAATTGTTACTTTAGAATCCGTCAGCAAAAAAACATCTTAGCAACACCCTAGCAACCACCCACAATGCTTTAGAACTGCTACTTTTGAACCCATCAACAAAAAAGCATCTTAGCAACGTCCTGGCAACCACCCACAACACTTTAGAATTGTTACTTTAGAATCTGTCAGCAAAAAAGCATCTTAGCAACACCCTGGCAACCACCCACAACACTTTAGAATTGTTTCTTTAGAACCCATCAGCAAAAAAGCATCTTGGCAACGCCCTGGCAACCACCCACAACACTTTAGAATTGTTACTTTAGAACTCATCAGCAAAAAAGCATCTGGGCAACTCCCTGGCAACCACCCACAACATTTTAGAATTGTTACTTTAGAACCCATCAACAAAAAAAGCATCTTAGCAACGCCCTGGCAACCACCCACAACACTTTAGAACTGTTACTTCTAGAACTCATCAACAAAAAAAACATCTTAGCAACGCCCTGGAAACCACCCACAACACTTTAGAATAGTTACTTTATAACCAATGTTTAGAAGACTCTAAAATGTAACAAAGAATGTTTTAATCTCATTGAATCATATAGCAAATCAAGAATCCTACAGTAAAAAAAATGCTTCTTGACAATAAAAATAAGTCTTTTTTATACCATAAAAAATGTCATTACATGAAATAAAATAAACAAAATGAATAAAAACTTAAACTTTAAATTTTATTTAAGCTAGTTAATAAAGTAAATTCTCATTTTCAATTATTTTAACTTCATGTGCTAAAATAACAAAAACTGAAACAAAATTTAATAAAAAGAAAACTATAGACATTTTTCTTTAAAAACTAATGAAATGACAAAAACACAACAAAACTTTAATTACAATTAAAATAAACAGAAAATATAAAAAACAAAACCTAATTCAAAATATAATATAAATAATACTAAAAAAATGCATGAGCGAAGAACCTTTCGTTTTAAGATTGTAGTACTTAGAGCAACAAGTAGCAATATAATCTATTAGATGGCAATATCACAGTACTTTATATATACCATGGTACTGAAATTAATGCACCATAGTATTTACATTAAAGAAAGAAACCCCCTATGGTAGTTCACTGGTACTTTACAGGACTTTCTGTAGTTGTAGTTAATTTGTATTCTTTTAAATACGCCATGAATATGGTATTATCATCTGACACCATCCCATCAATAGGCTATTGTTTGTAGATGCAGAACTACAAAAATAAACAAATGAAGACCCTGAAGTATTTTACCTGGATGATGCCGCAGTGAAGTCTCCTCCATCCAGCAGCCTGATCTTACAGAACAAAACCCCATTGACAAACGGCACTGCTGTCAGCTCCTCCAGAGTGACATGAGTCTGAAACTTAAACTTCTTCTTCTTGACTAGAAACGCCATGAACTCGAGTTCTGAATGATTTGACTCGACAGAAATTCAACGTTGGAACTGAACGCTGCGAAGCGGTTTAATCTGGCAGTGGAAACTCTCTCTGTGGGATCATGTTTTCATTGATCATCTGTGGGAAAAAACACAAATCACAACAAACATGAGAACAGATGAACACTAACATATTAAGAGATCAATAAACTTGTATTTAAAGAACATGATTCATTATCATTAAGAAAAAAACGTTGTTCTTGTCAGGTTTGTTTAGTTCACACACCCGCGAATAAACTAACGCCTCAGATTTTCTCTCGTGCACGTGCGGCGGCGGCGCGCGAATAAACGGTCAACCTTTCAGACGTTAAACGTTAGCGCTGATCGCGTGAACTCACGTCTTTAGTGTTTCTGTCCGTCCTCCGTGTCTCCGGTGTTTGGATGTGATTCTGTCCCCCGGATCACTGCGTGTTTAGCTTTTCTACAGGGATTATGAAGCGCCGCCCTTCATCTCTCTCTCTCTCTCTCTCTCTCTCTCTCACACACACACACACACACACACACACACACACACACACAGAGTCTCTTTCAGGTTGTTTTTAAAAAATATATATTTTTCAACATAGACAAATATCAGTTTAATCGTAATATAAGCGCCCATATATATCGCGATTATATATTGTGTTTATATATGTGAGTATACATTTTATTATAATTATATATGTATACATATATGTGAGTCTATATATGCAGACACTATATATATATATATATATATATATATATATATATATATAAAAGAAACTTTTATGTTAGATGCGATTAATCGCAATTAATCGATTTTACAGCACTGATTTATATATTATTTTCATTCACAATGTATATTTATATATATATATACATAATGGCATACAAATTAAAAGTTTGCATAATATATGCGAGTACTGTGCGTAATTAATATGTATATATAAATACACACAATTTAATGTATATATTTAAGAGAAATATGTTATGTACAAAATATTTATATATATATATATATATATATATATATATATATAAATAAATACATATACTTGTAAATATTTCGCAAATATATACATGAATGTTTGTATTTATATATACATAATAATTACACAGTACACCCACATATATTATGCAAACTTAAACTTTTATTTTGTATGCCATTATATATATATATATATATATATATATATATACCCTCCAAAAGTTTGGAAACACCCCTGGCAAAGTGTGGTTTTGGATGATATCAGCATAAATCCTTATCATTTTTTGGTGCAAATACATTACAGTAACTTGACATTATCATAGAAGACCAGCAATAATAATTTTCATTTTGATTACATAATAATGGCAATATATTCATGTCAAAGTCAGACACGCCCCTTTGCCAGCTGTGATGCTGGTTACTGGTTTAAACTTGGCCCAGGTTTGTAAAAGATTTTTGGGTCAGCACACCTTAATAGCTTCAACAATTGATTGACAATTAAGTTTAGAATACATTGAACCAATTAGATTAGGTCAGATAGCTGCTAATGGTGGATATTTTGATGAATCGATAATTTAAGTTTTTTTCTATGTATAAACTGTTTATGTAATAAAATGTTTTCATAGTTTGTGTTGTCCCTTATCAGTGCAAAATTATCACAAATTAAAAAGGATTCATGCCAATATTGTCCAAAACCCCACTTTTCTAGGGCGTTTCCAAACTTTTGGAGGGCAGTGTATATATATATATACACACACACACACACACACAAAGATTTTTTCCCCTTCCACCTATACCAAGAAGAACTGAAGAAAAAAGTTATGAAGTCATGAAATATAGCGCACTTTGTCTCCCTCTAGTGGCAGTAAAGTAAACTAGATGAAAGCTGCAACTCAAAAACCGTAGCAAAACAACCTCCCAAAAAAGGAAATTATATTATATTGAGTGTAGTAGGGATTGATTAAAAGTAAAATTAACAACATATAATCAAAATAAAAACATAATTGTAGATATGTAGTCCTACCGCAAAGTAAAAAAAAAAACTTTTAAAAAAATTAATGGACCAAGAGACTGAGATTAAAAATATACAACAGCATAACTGAGTAAAAATATTAATTCAGTTTCATTAATATTTGAGTAAAATACAAATACCTTCACAAAATACTTGATGTGTTTTGTCAAGCAATAACGTGACGCCTTGGACTGTACATGGATATATTGATAGTAAAGCCTGTCGGAGATCTGGACTTTGGATCACAGGGAAATAAGGAGGCTTTAGCATCAATAAAACACAAATATAGACTCATACATGTGTGGAGAGTTTCTTTATTTAACATACATAAAAAAAAATGTTATTGTCAAAAACTAAAGAAACAAAATCCTCCACAAAGTCTTCCAAGGCCTCACCTGTAAAAGGAGCCATTATTACATAAATAGGAGAAAGTGTGCTTTCTGTACATCTCTGACCCAGATTTGTGTTTTAGGGTTTGCATTCACTGCATGCAATGCTTTTGTTCATTTTAGGATCAATTAAATAAACAAAATGTAGAAAATCATGTCAAATTCATTGCCATCTATTTGCTTTTTAAGCAACCAAATGTAAAAATAAAACCCACAGTTGAAGTTAACCTGAAAAGATGTTTCACTTCAAACTAAATAATAAAAAAGGCTCTTTTTAAAGTAAAACATATATTTTGGATATTTAGATTTTGGCCACTTCTTTAAAACGCTAGTAAAAGTCCTCATTTCACTTTATCCCTGAAACATTCACACATACAAGCACAAACTCTTTGAGGCACCGTGCTGTACAATAATTTACAGTCTATTCTAGACCAGACCTGTCACACGTTCTGCTCTACTGTCTGTCTTCAGGCTTCGCCGACATGTTTTCCACTCCTTCTCCAGTCTCTGTGGCGGTCGCCGTGTTCGAGCTATTAGCGTTCTGCAGAAACTTTCTCAGGTCCTTCAGAGCCGGTCTGAACATCTGAATGAGAGCCAGCAGAGCGGCCTGCGTGCCCTCCAGAGCCTGGGCTTGTCTCTCTTGAGCGCAGGCCTGGGCCTCCTGCGAGCGCCGGATCATCTGGAGCAGGTCGTTCTGGTTCTCCAGGTGCTGGGCGATCTCGCGCACGTGCAGGTTGGTGACGCGGTGCTCCTGGAGCAGTCTGGCTGAGTTGAGTGCAATGCGGCTCTTCAGTTCCTGAGGTTTGGCGGAACATTCGGCCTGCGCTGCCAGCATCTCCACCGGCGCCTCTGCAGTGACGGTCACGGGCGTCTCGGTGGTGCAATACTCCACCATGCCTTCCTCCAGCGTGTGGTACGTCGTCTCAGCTGCAGGGGCATAATATCACACATCTTAAAGGGATAGTTCACCCAAAAATTTAAATTTTGACAATTCTGTCAGTCTTTCATTCATACTGTTAATGAAATCTGAGAGATTTCATTGACAGCTACCACTTTGACGCTTCAAAAAGTTCATAAAGAGCAGCACATTTGAGCTTCCTCAAGAACCAATGAGGTTCATTCTCGCGTTACGCATCACGTTTGAGCTTCCGCAAGAACCAATGAGGTTCATTCTCGTGTTACGCATCACGTTTGAGCTTCCTCAAGAACCAATGAGGTTCATTCTCGTGTTACGCATCACGTTTGAGCTTCCTCAAGAACCAATGAGGTTCATTCTCGTGTTACGCATCACGTTTGAGCTTCCTCAAGAACCAATGAGGTTCATTCTCGTGTTACGCATCACATTTGAGCTTCCTCAAGAACCAATGAGGTTCATTCTCGCGTTACGCATCACGTTTGAGCTTCCGCAAGAACCAATGAGGTTCATTCTCATGTTACGCATCACGTTTGAGCTTCAAGAACCAATGAGGTTCATTCTCGCGTTACGCATCACGTTTGAGCTTCCTCAAGAACCAATGAGGTTCATTCTCGCGTTACGCATCACGTTTGAGCTTCCTCAAGAACCAATGAGGTTCATTCTCGTGTTACGCATCACGTTTGAGCTTCCACAAGAACCAATGAGGTTCATTCTCGTGTTACGCATCACGTTTGAGCTTCCACAAGAACCAATGAGGTTCATTCTCGTGTTACGAATTACGTTTGAGCTTCCTCAAGAACCAATGAGGTTCATTCTCGTGTTACGCATCACGTTTGAGCTTCCACAAGAACCAATGAGGTTCATTCTCGCGTTACGCATCACATTTGAGCTTCCTCAAGAACCAATGAGGTTCATTCTCGTGTTACGAATTACGTTTGAGCTTCCTCAAGAACCAATGAGGTTCATTCTCGTGTTACGCATCACGTTTGAGCTTCAACAAGAACCAATGAGGTTCATTCTCGTGTTACGAATTACGTTTGAGCTTCAGGAAGAACCAATGAGGTTCATTCTCGCGTTACGCATCACGTTTGAGCTTCCACAAGAACCAATGAGGTTCATTCTCGCGTTACGCATCACGTTTGAGCTTCCACAAGAACCAATGAGGTTCATTCTCGTGTTACGCATCACGTTTGAGCTTCCACAAGAACCAATGAGGTTCATTCTCGTGTTACGCATCACATTTGAGCTTCCTCAAGAACCAATGTGGTTCATTCTCGTGTTACGCATCACGTTTGAGCTTCCTCAAGAACCAATGAGGTTCATTCTGGTGTTACGCATCACGTTTGAGCTTCCTCAAGAACCAATGAGGTTCATTCTCGTGTTACGCAGCACGTTTGAGCTTCCATAAGAACCAATGAGGTTCATTCTCGTGTTACGCATCACGTTTGAGCTTCCGAAAGAACCAATAAGGTTCATTCTCATGTTACGCATCACGTTTGAGCTTCCCCAAGATCCAATGAGGTTCATTCTCGTGTTACGCATCACGTTTGAGCTTCCTCAAGAACCAATGAGGTTCTCGTGTTCCTCAAGAACCAATGAGGTTCATTCGTGATGCGTAACATTCTCGTGTTACGCATCACGTTTGAGCTTCCTCAAGAACCAATGAGGTTCATTCTCGTGTTACGCATCACGTTTGAGCTTCAACAAGAGCCAATGAGGTTCATTCTTGTGTTACGCAGCACGTTTTAGCTTCTTCAAGAAACAATGAGGTTCATTCTCGTGTTACGCATCACTCGATTATGTCATTCGCAGTGCTTCATGGGAGAGGATGGAGCTAAAGAGCTATTTTGGAGCATGTTGCTTTTTTGACTCACTGATTGGAGTAATTTTCTGTACAGCATCATGGGTAATGTAGTTTTTCACCTGAAATAATGCAGGCTGACGGCTTCAACAGAAGCAAATACCATCAATTAACAATCTTGTAGCTCACAGTAAGGTTGTATTTAAAGGTTTATAAGTTATCATTAAAAATATGGAGAAAATGCATGGAGTTTTTACTTCTGGAACCTGACTGTTGCACTCTATAGCAAACCAGAACCATCTAATCAAATCCCCACGGACAAACTCAAGCCCCACCTTACATTTGTTCTTGTTCCAGTAACCGTTTCACTTACATTTAATTATGTCTATCACAACTTCCATTTCATTTCGACTTTAATATTTTAAAAACAGAAAATTGTCTTAGATGTGTAAAACTAAAACCATACCTTCAAGAGTTTTGATCTCACATGCTGCTGCGGCCGCTGGTTGAATACCTGTGAAGAGACAATCACATTTATACGGCATCGAAATGCATTTGTAAAAGTGTAAACTCAAAATTTAAATTATAAAATGGTCATTTTCTCAAAATAAGTTATTTTTTCTTCAGAAATCTTCCATCAGAATCTATATTCTGAAGGTTTTTACAGAGAGGTTTGTTCATTTATATAGTCAACATTTGAAGTGGATCAAAAAAGTTAATCAAAGTTGTCCTAAGAAGAAGGTTTTAGGACAACTTTGATGAAAAGTTTTGATCCACTTCAAATGTTGACTACTATATTTTGCCTGATTTATACAAAATGTTATTCCTTTTTTTCTGGCTGTTGACAAATTTTCTGATTTATGAAGTGGTAAAAAGAGAAACCTTTAATTCAACTATGTCAACAAAATGAAATAGGAATGCTCAGATTAATTATGCAAATAAGCAGTGTTGGATAAATTTCCATAGATTATCATTCATTAATTATTGATTTAAGCATTTAAATGGAGGTTACATTAAAAACATACATTTTAAACATTAGATGTTAAATTTGTATATAATTGTTCTATAGTCTATACAGTATTTAATGCAATTACATCAGAAGTAACTAATAAAATTAAAGAAATATTAGGAGTAGGGAAGAGTGTGGTAAAATGAGCCACTTCTTACTTATGTGGTTCTCAAGATAAGGGAAAATGAGGCAAAAGTACAATGGAAATATTTAAAGTAATTTCAGGATGTTTCCTATCATTTTAAATGATCAGAATGCATCTATGACAAAGGGTTCTAAAATTATGGCTTCTTAAAAAAAAAGTGTTCCTCTGGCTCAATTTACCCCAGGTTAGGGGTAAGTTGAGCCGAGTCAGTAGGTGGGTGTAAACTGACCATCTAACTGAATCTGAATCAAACCCATGGGAAATTTTAAAGATAATGTACTTATTTTAAAAACTAATTTAATAATCAAATTTCTTTTTACAAATATTTTTTGTAAAAGTATTTTACAAATATTTTTTTAAAGCTAAATTAAACAACAAAAAAAACAACCAAATGAAGTTGAAATTTCAGTATGTTTAACTGTTTGCATTTCTGAAACAATATGTTGAACATCAAACTTGTAACCTTCCCATAAACAGACTAAACAGAGTTTGTTGAGTAAAATTAAATTAAAGCTAAATAAGAATGAATAAATGTCACTGAAACTAAAACATTTTAGTCAAAGGGTTCTTGACATGGTGGTTTTTCTGCAATGTCGACCATGTTAGGCCATTAGAGACTACAGGTGGAAAGATATATATGATTAAACATCCTCTGGTTCATATCAAAGAAGGATTTGGTGTACTTATATGAAGACCGCACAAAGATAATATCTCTTATAAAAAAAAAAAGAATTTTGTGATTGTTCAAGTGGGGAGTATTATGAAATCTATAGTTAAAATCTATTTTTTCCTGTAGTTCATGGCGTAAAGTGTTTTTACCAGGTGAAAATAACGGAAGTAAAGTGTAAGTCGGGCTCTTTTAGATTCTACGTATTTAAAGTTACGCAGCGGTAACGCTAGTGT
This sequence comes from Ancherythroculter nigrocauda, assembly GCA_036281575.1. Classification (NCBI taxonomy): domain Eukaryota; kingdom Metazoa; phylum Chordata; class Actinopteri; order Cypriniformes; family Xenocyprididae; genus Ancherythroculter; species Ancherythroculter nigrocauda. The sequence goes on along the minus strand of VTFQ01000021.1, from coordinate 2,566,165 downwards.
CTTACTTTGCGTTAACGTGACTGTGGCTGCGGAGCTGATGGGCACCGCAATCTCCGCGCCCGCTTCCGCCGCAGGCAGGCTGATGATGGTCGCTTCTCCCAGCAGATTGCAGATGCGCTGCTGCATGGAGGTCAGGATCACGGGCACGGTGGTGCAGTCGCCCGTTCCCTCCATGGCCGCGCGCGCCTGGGCCACTTTGCGCCGCACCTCCGTCTTGAGATCGGACCATTTCTTCTTGACCTCGGCGAGCTCGCGCAGACAGGTGCTGACGGCGTTCACGCGCTTCAGAATCTCCATCCACGCGCAGTTCTTAGCGATGTGCGTGACGCCCGCGTTAAAGTGATTGACCAAAATGTGTTTTTGTTTCTCCATCTCCTCCACGATGATCTCCACCTCCCTTTCGGAGAAATTAGTTTTTCTCTTTTTGGCCTGAGATGCCATTACGTTTTTAATTGGACGCAGGGGTTTTATAAAATTGCGTAGAATACGTAAAAATAGTAAGTTTTTTGTCCTGACACAATTGCGCAGCGTAATGGCTTCTTGAATCGACTTCTCCTCCAACAACAACGTTGGCGGCCGCAAATGGCTGAAGTCCCGCCCCCTTCGTCGCTTCTTGCGATTCCCATTGGTTTAGATTCGCCAGTGACGGTGACGATCTTTCTTTTCATTGGTGGAAGCTGTAATCAATCACACCTTACGTTTGCGCGGCTAGATTTATCGTCAGCCAGATGAGGGAGCTCTTTAATAACAAATATATGTACTTTTTGAGTAATTTCTCGTTATAAAATTGAAGAATAAAACGTAAAATGTGCGAATCAGTTATGTGTTGTGATATTTATCAATATAAACATTGTAAAACAGGGTGTAGGGACATGGCTAACTTATTATTATGCTAATTTATCCTGCTTCCTTCTTTAATACTGAATAAACAAACAAGCAGTTTCATATTTACATGTCGGTTTGCTTTCTTACTACTTATAAAGTGCAAAAATAACAATCCATCCATATCTCAGAACCAATGAGTATTTAATTGCATTAAATACTGTATAGACTATAGAACAATTCTATACACATTTAAAATCTAATGTTAAAAATGTATGTTTTTAATGTAACCTTTTCCCTTTAAATACTTAAATCAATAATTTGTGAAGAATAATTTATGGAAATTTACCCAACACTGCTAATTTGCATAATTAATCTGAGCATTCCTATTTCATCTTGTTGACATATTTGAATTAAAGGTTTCTCTTTTTACCACTTCATAAATCAGAAAATTTTGTCAACATCCAGAAAAAAAAGGAATAATAAATCAGGCAAAATATAAATGAACAAACCTCTCTGTAAAAAACTTCAGAATATAGATTCTGATGGGAGATTTCTGAGAAAAAAAAAACATATTTTGAGAAAATGACCATTTTATAATTTAAATTTTGAGTTTACATTTTTACAAATGCATTTCGATGCCGTATAAATGTGATTGTCTCTTAGACTTATTGTCAGCCAGAGGAGGGAGCTCTTTAATAACAAATAAATGTACTTTTTGAGATTTATAATATATATTTCTTGTTACAAAATTGAAGAATGAAACTTAAAATGTGCGAATCAGTTATGTGTTGTGATAATTATCAATATAGCCTAAACATTGTAAAAAAAATTATTATTATGCTAATTTATCCTGCTTCCTTCTTTAATACTGAATAAACAAACAAGCAGTTTCACATTTACATATTGGTTTGCTTTCTTACTACATATAAAGTGCAAAAATAACAATCCATCCATTACATCCATAGAGATGAATTTTGAGGCTTGTTTTCATCGCACCAATGAACAAAAGTTTCTGGACTGTATTTGTATAGGATGGGAGGCCAGGAAACCAAAAGTGTCACATAATAAACAGCCCTCATATCACACTGAAACAAGTTTCTCTCAGACTGTTGGCAAAACAAAGTCTAAAAATAGTTTTAAGAACATGACAGGATGTTCCTAGTATTGTCATACTTGTGTGAATATGTCCATCTATAAAGATTTGACCTGTGCATTTCTAAGCAGTTATTGTGAAAGTGTGCAAACTTATAAAGCAATTTTTACAGAACAGGTCCATACCAGAGCTTTTAAGTTAATGAATCTCATAAAAACTTGGCTAATAATAGCTGTGGACTGAAACAGATCAAGCATGACCGTTCTGAGAATTCAGATTCAGAAAACTGAATTCTTTGAATAAAGTCACCTATTGAAATTAAATAAGAGGTGAGGCCTTATAAGAGCAAACACATACAATAGTGAACATGTGATGGATCGCTGTGATATTTACAGTTACAATGATGTTCTGCTGTTAAAGATGTACATTGTAAGGATGCTTTCTGAAGTGATCCACTCATTTGAATTCAGCTATTGTAAATCTTTCTGTATTGTTTACTATCAAAACTAGCGTCTGTTTGGGATTCAAAATTAATCAACCACCAAACTATTTACATTGTACCATATCCTCAAGTAGTTGCCCTCGCTTTCTGACTGGAAGTTAAACCTACAGTAATTTAATGCTTCATTGTTTTCATTTGGCGGTTTCTAAGAAGTTGGCTCTTGTTCGCAGACTTTTTGGAGCAAAATTGAGGTCAGGCATGCAAATGAAGCTCCTGGAATAGAGGAAATCTATCATAATCTCTTTAAGACAGCAGTGGAAATGCATTGATCTCGTTCTCTTTTTTTAATTTTTTTTTTTTTTTTTTTTACGTAAAAATACACTTTAAAAATCATTCAAAATAAAAAAGCGAAAGCTGTGAATAAAACCCAGGATTATTGGAGTCTATTTCAGTCTTTCTACTTTAAAATTTGATCATTAATTCAATGTGTTACTTGTGATTATTTGTGAAATTTAGCAAATTCAGAGTCAAATTTCTGAGTTTTACATTAAACCCTACATCAGTTTTTTTTCAGTGTAATTATTAGGGATGCACTGATATGAAAATTTTGTCCGACACTGATAACCGATAATTCTTTATACAGTATTTAAGCTGATAACCGATATATTCCAGATTTTTCATATAATTTTTGAGAGTCTGATTACAAAAACAAAGGTCTCAGCATTAAAAGCCATGTCCCAAGCACACAATTATAATGTTCTCATTATAATATTATGTAGCTTATATGACAGACTTGCGCTGCACATGTTGAGCTTAACTGTATTTTCCTTTTTGAAGTGATTTCAATCATATTTCAAGCAATTTATAACCATCATGGCGAACAGTGTGCATCTGAAGTGTCTCAACTGAAGGAAATCATCCATTATTTATCGGTTTTAATATATATCGGCCAAATTTTCTTATAAGGCTGATAACAATAACATTAAAAATGGACATATCAGCTGATGCCGATACGGTGGCCGACCTATCGTATAATTGTACTTCATTATTATACTTTTTGGTATTTTGTCTTTTATTTGAGAAAAAAAAATGCTACGTTGTTTCAACTTAAATTTGGGTCAGAAATGGACAAACCCAACCATTGGGTTAAATTTTTTAATTAAATTTTTAGCCCAACGGTTGGGTTTGTCCATATTTGACCCAAATTTAAGTTGAAACAACCCAGTATTTTTTAGAGTGAGAGTATTTGCGCATTTATAAATTATAGACCATAAAAGCACATATTTCACTCATGATCATGACTTATTAAAAATATTTTCAAATTACACTCCAATGAAGCTTATTTAACTTTTTAAAGGGGACCTATAACGCCCCTTTCACAAGATGTAATATAAGTCTCTGGTGTCTCCAGAATGTGTGTGTGAAGTTTCAGCTCAAAATCCCCCACAGATCATTTATTATAGCTTGTCAAATTTGCCCCTATTGTGAGCAAAAACACGCCGCTTTTTGTGTGTGTCCCTTTAAATGCAAATGAGCTGCTGCTCCCGCCCCCTTTCCAGAAGAGGGCGGAGCTTTAAAAGCTCAACAACAACAAAGCAGGAGAATCTCACGCAGCCAAAATGAGGATTGTCAGTAACGGTGTTCAGCCTTACATTGTTCAAACCGGAGTCGACACTGATGGAGAGACCCAGGAAGAAGTTACAACTTTTAGACGTTTCTGAATGGTTAGTGGATAAATTTATGTAGTTGCTGTGGAGTTGATTCAACTCATCCACTAGCATGTGCCATCATCTTAGCAGCACATGTCGTTCATGAACATCTTATTAAGCAACTGGGAACTACAGTGTTCTTGAACTCTAGTATTGGCCAACACAACAGAACATGCTATACAAATGCTGGAACACAGAGTCACATGAGAGACGAGGGCCGCCCTTCGCTGCGTGATCGTGATGCTCTCCATCACTGGCTCTTGCCTCATCTTTTTCAAAGGCTTTCACTGGTATTCACGGACCTGGCAGGACTTTGTGTTTCAGTCTTACGGTCATGACACACTTAAACACTTCCAGACACTTCAAGCAAAACTCTGAATGCAAAACTCAGAGAACAAGAAAGTCCAAGGCACACGGCCAATGAATGAATCCAGTGATGTCATACAGCCTTCATGCTTATCATTGTTTGGTGTACAATCTATGAATATGAATTTGTGTTTTTGATTGCAATACATCAACATGACAAGGTCGACATGAACTTTACCTTCAAAATAACAATGCTGAGGGGCTTTGCTTTCAAGTGTGCATGAATGTTGCTTCAACTTCTAAAAGAAATGTATGTTTTTATACAGCAAGGACACATTCAATTGATCAAAAGTGACATTTATAATGTTAAAAATGTTTCTATTTCAAATAAATGCCATCAAAGTATCATGAAAAATTAAATGCATCATGATTTCCACAAACATATGAACTGTTTTCAACATCAGAAATGTTCCTTAAGAAGCAAATCATCATATTAGAATGATTTCTGAAGGATCATGTGACACTGAAGACTGGAGTAATGATGCTGAAAATTCAGCTTTGATCACTGGATATAAATTACAGTTTACTGTATATTCACATATAAAACAGCTATTTTAAATTATAATAATATTTCACTATTTTTCACTATTTTTCTGTATTTTTGATCAAATAAATGCAGCATTTGTGAGCAGAACAGACTTATTTAAGAACATTAAAAAATCTGAATGAACCCAAACCTTTGAACGGCAGTGCATTACCTATAAAATTGTGAAAATGTGTTGTTGTATTGTTTTTGTTCTGTTCTGTTCAGTAAATCAGATCTGTGATATCAGTAACAGCCTCTATCCAGCATTTCTTCAAACTGCACTTTTCTCCTGTTTCTGCTGATAAGAGCGTTTGAAAATCTCAGCAGAATGGCTGTTGATCCAGTGTCCCGTTATTGAGAGACAAACAGTCACAGTGAGGCTGGTAATTGCACGTAAAACGAGAGATAGCACATCCTGTTTTTCAGCTGTCAATCTGACCTCCAGGTAAAGTTTATCGGATGCACTTCAAGGGATCAGACGCTTTCAGACGTAATCCAGTTCCAGATCAAAACAAACACAGGACGCTCAGCGTGATGCACACAGATTTGGAACTTGACCTTGGCTCTGTACTGTGGTTAATATACACCTTTAATAGCTCTATAAGTTTGAATGTATGGAGCTCTTTATGAATGAGCCGTTTATCTTCATGTAAAGCGTGTATTTGTACGTGACATAAACAGATAAATGGTTAGAACTAATTTTTCTGAGGAGGGGGCCTTATCACGATTGGCCGGTCCATTGATCAGAACGCTGAAACCTGAAAAACAACCTTGTTTCATAATTTGTGTACCTGAAAAATTGTACTTCATTATTATTATTGGAGTGTTTATGCATTTATAAATTTTATTTATAGACCTTAAAAGCACAAAGTACACATTTCACTCATGATCATGACTTATTAAAAACATTTTTCTTCATCAAAGCGAGTCAAATGACACTCAATTGAAGCTTATTTAACAGTGCAAATGAGTAATGCACTTCTATGTAAAATGTAATCACCATAGGGTAATTTATGCTGTGAAAACTATTCATTGAACACTTTTGTTACTTTCAAATACTTGCAATATAAATATATGCAGACACTTTTTACTCTCACTCAAGTAAAGACATGCATCCATATTAAAATACCATTTCAGTCTGTCTACTTCATAATTTCATGTTTAATTGTGCTACTTGCCTTTGTAATTATTTGTGAGAATTAATTGCAATTTTTGAGTAAATCCTGCACCACATTTATTTCAGTGCAGTTCCAGAGAAACACTGTAAACCTGAATTAAATGAATTATTTTCACTCAAATATTACTGAAAGTGTATTGTACCTAATAGAAAAAAGTTAAGTGAACTCGGTAAATGGTTATAATAAGCTGAACATAAACTGTATAAGTGCAGCAAATCTCTAGCATGTATTGCGTCAGACTGCATAAGGAGAATAAATGTTGAAATTAAGTGTTTAACGTACAAAAAATTGAGTTCTGCCAACTTATTAGTGTTTGCAGTAAACTTTCTGGAACTAAAGGTCTTGAATGAATCACACATCACAAGCTAATGTCATTTCACACAGGAGCAGTTGTCTTTCTCTCAACCCTGTCTGACGAAATAAGAGCTCTGTACTGACTCCCAAAGCCTGCGTCTATTCCCCTGCATGTGTTTAGTGATCCCCGCTGTGTGACTCGGCTAAAATTAGTTTTTAGAGCGCACAGGAGTCAAATTCAATCACAAGGCCAGCCTGATGCGACGCTGCATACAGTACATGAGTGCACTACTTTCCTCAAGCTGGATTGTGTTACAAAGATACTGAGCTCTTCTGATGCATGTTAAGAAATTACCTATTTTGGTTTGGTAGTAAAGTAAATACAACACCCATACTGAAAAAACATGTGCAAAACAATGCAAGCTCACTAATTGCTTCAAATGCAGTGTTGGGGGTAATGCATTACGTGAGTTACGTAATCAGATTACTTTTTCAAGTAAATAAAGTAATGCGTTGCTTGTAAATTCACAACAAAATATCTGAGTTACTTTTTCAAATAAGTTCTGCAAGTTGCTTTGTTTTTCTCATCTATTGACACCTCTCCTGTCCCCATGTTGAGAGAAATCGGGAATAAGTGAGGCATTGTGCGTAAACATGATGCTTATTGCAGTTCTAGATTAAATGTGAGCATTTACTCATCTCACTTGCACAAAAACAGAGTCAGCATTCCTCAAAATGAATCATTGAAATGCTATCTAGTAAATATTATGCAATTAAATATGTTAAAAACAAATATACTTTATGTATTTAATCTCACTTTATTAACCAATGTCTTTGTTGGTAACTTATCGATCCAGTTCAACCATACTAATAATCCAAAATGACTTTAGTTAAACATCAGATTTGTACGGAGCCCCGCACATGACATGCAGGAAAAAAATAGTGGGTTAAATCATGCGCATGATTTACTTATTTGTTCCCTCGATTTATAAATCGTGCACGATTTAGCAAATCAAGGAAATTAAATAGTAAAAAGTGCACACAATTTAGTAAATCGAGGGAACGTAATAGTAAAACGTGTGCATGACTTCGCAAATCGAGGGAACGAAATATTAAATTGTGCACACAATTTAGCAAATCAAGGGTGCGTAATAGTAAAAAGCATACACAATTTAGTAAATTTAACAAACGAAATAGTAAATCGTGCACACGATTTAGTAAATCGAGGAAACGAAATAGTAAAACATGCGCATGATTTACTTTTTTTCTTGCATGTCATGTGCGGGGTTCTGTACATTTGTGTTTCTTTTTTTGTTGTTGTTGAATTTTCTTGGCAGAACAGCTGAAAGTTTTGTTTGAGCTGCGCCCTCTACTGTACAGGCATGAATTTGCATTTCCTTCAGCCTGAGGCTTATTCATTTCACTTTTGGTGTGAAAGGGCCTAATTTTGCCAAAAACAGAACCTTTTTTTTTTTTTTTTATTAAAAAAACCCCCAAACAAACAAGAAAGCCCAGCTCAGGTGAGAAAAAGTAATGCAAAAGTAACTAAGTTCCACAAAAGGTAACTTAGTAACACAATTAGTTACTTTTTTAGGAAGTAACACAATATTGTAACACATTACTTTTAAAAGTAACTTTCCCCAACACTGGTCATTGCACTCCTATGGAAGCTTGCTTCTGCCACTGAATTAAAAAAAAAGGCAATTGCAACTTTTTATTTTATTAATTGCGATTTTTTTCTCTCGCAATGGCAAGTTTATATCCTGCAATTCTTTTCTGCGATTTTTTTCGCAGGATTGTGAGATGTAATCTCGCAATTGTGAAAAAAAAGGCAGAATTGTGAGATAAAACCTTGTGCCTATTTGGATTGCCAAATAAATGAAGAATTGAATAAATGAAGAATTGAATTTTTAAAGGGAAATGGATGTTGTTAATCAAGATACACGTGTAGTGGATGATAATTATAAAATAATTATTTATAGTTAATAATTTTGGCATTTGAAGAGGTCTAACAACCAGTCTTTTTATATACCAGGCCTTTCCCCTGCAGTGTGCAAACATCCCCTCTATGCAGGTTACAGATGGTTAACAGGTTGGTGTCCCCCTCTGCACAGATACCTTATAAATCTCTCTGGAGTAAGTTTTGGCACGGACACTTATCCTTGACCAGACTCTGACGTAATTCTGCAACTGGAGCAGACAGCTTTGCTGCAGGATTATGCCTCACAAAGTGCAGCGTTGCCTACAGAGTCGCCGTTTATATTTGGGCCTATTAACGTTAATTGGTGCTACTAACCAGGAAAATATCCTGTATTGACCTGCTAACTCTGATTATTTATTTATTTATTTATTTTAACTCCAATTACATTTGGCTTCAGTTATTCTTTTTTTTTTTTTTAAGTTTTCTATATGCACAGGATTAATTAACATATGCAAATGCACATACAGTGAGGTAGAAGGGAAGAAGACCTCTCATGAAAGTGAGTGCAGTAATTTTTGTAGTTATTTAATATGAAACGGGTCAATACAAATACGAAACAGTTCAAATATGTGACCCTGGACCACAAAACCAGTCATAAGTCACACGGGTATATTTGTAGCAATAGCTAACAACGGGTCAAAATGATCGATTATTCTTTTTTTGCCCAAAATCATTAGGATATTAGGTAAAGATCATGTTCCATGAAGATATTTTGTAAATTTCCTACCGTAAATATATCAAAAATGTATTTTTGTGAATGGATATGCATTGCTAAGGACATCTTTAAAGGTGATTTTCTCAATATTTTAATTTTTTTGCACCCTCAGATTCCAGATCTTAGCCAAATATTGTCCTATCCTAACAAACCATACATCAATGGAAAGCTTTTTTATTAAGTTTTCAGGTGATGTATAAATACCAATTTCAAAAAATTGACCCTTATGACCGATTTTGTGGACCAGGGTCACATATGCAACCACATAGACTTTATGTTCACATTTATGTAAATTAATAAAGAAATTAGCTGAATGAAAACAGCCAAACATAAAGCCTTATTTCAGACTTATTTTCAGGCCATGTATATATATATATATATATATATATATATATATATATATATATATATATGAGTTAAATTAGTATTTTGTCACTTTTATTAGTTCTTGTTTTTTTAAGAATATATCTATATAGCTTTATTCATTTTTATTTATTTCATTTTTACAGTAAACCAAATGATATATATAAACATTTTATTTCAAGTAACTTTAGGAGGTCAGTAAAGTTTATTTTTATTATTAACTCTTTTTTTGTCCAACATGTTACAGGTCTTTGTCGGTTTCCCTGTGGAGTTTCTCTTGAGAAAATTCCATTGACTTGAGTCAATTCCATTGAAATTTCACATCATGTCACATGGCTCTTCTGGCTGCTCATGCTGGTATGGAGTAGTGAAAGAGGAGCGGCCTTATTTACATACGACCCCAATGGCCCTCACCTGTGATTGGTCTTTGAGACTCTGACGCTTTCAAATGTTCAAATGCGTAAATCCGCTGACCAATCAGAGCCCGCCGCCCTTCACTCAGTGGGCGTGTCTAAGGACTTTTCTCGACATGATCAGGCGCTTTACCGGCATTTCAGCATTTCACCGCCGACAAGGCGAGAGTGTTCCTGTATTATTTATTTATTTATTGTCGAAGACTTTTATTATTTTCAAGATGTTGTGCCTGTGCCTTTATGTGCCTGTCCATAATTCAGATCATGTCGAGGTGGAGTATTTTGAATCGAATGGATTACCGTCCGAGCTGAAGTCGCTCAAGTCTCTCAGCGTCCTTCTGCCGTCGCAGGAATTCTCCACATACCGAAAATGGAAGAAGGTAAAAATGATTAAAAATATTTTTCTAATCCTTCTATATATATGTGTGTGTTACTCAATTTAATGTGACGTTGAAAATAATAATAAAAAGTTTACTTCCTTTTTTTTTTTTTTACTACACATTTTTGACGCATGACGTTTCCGCTGCTCGTTCCTCTTTCCTGCGCGCGCGCTTCCGTCAAATTGACCATATTTGGAGTTTCCCCAAAGCGCCTAGTACTATCGACTAATTAAAGTGCATCAATAATGTGTTCTGTGTTATTATAGCCACATCAATACCATGGTACTATAACACAACAGTCTTGTAAAAGTAATAGTAAACTTGTAGATTTATTATACCTCACTGTCGTCGCCGTCATTGAATTGAAGGGCAGAATGTATAGCGCCCCTACTGGTGCAGTTTCAACAACCCAATCAGAATTGACCGGTCAATAAGTGTATCGATTATGATTGTCTGAGAGCTGCTGCAATCAGCTGGATGAGTTTACAAACACGATTATAATCTCAAGAACAGATTTTCTAGAGAAAACAGTAAATACAATGACAGGAGAATCTGATCTGATTATTTTAAAGTCCCCTAATGGTCAGTAGTTCATGTTATTTAAACCTAGACACTTTTTCCTGTATTGTGTCAGATGTCTTCTAGCTCATTTGATCTGCTCAGTTTCCCATGTAATACGACACTAAAATTCTCTCTGTTCTAGTTTGCCAGCTGTTGGTATTCACACACTAACCTTGCATTGGATATTTGCACACTAGATTTGGTTGCATTAAAAATTGTCATCTTTCCCCTCACAGAAAATATTGAAAACTGACGTGAAAGAGCCTGATGGGCAGCTGGACTTTGAAGAGTTTGTTCACTACCTCCAAGACCACGAGAAAGACCTGAAGCTTGTCTTCAAAAGCCTGGATAAAAAGAATGCAGGTATTATACCTCGATGCAATACTCGATTTACAAACTCTCAACACGGTGATTTCAATTAACTGATATTAATCATTGTGTTCCAGGTCAAGTGAACGCCAATGACATTATGAGCTCCTTGAGAGATCTTGGAGTCCATATTTCCCTGCAGCAAGCGGAGAGAGTCCTTAATAGGTGAAATATTGTTTGGATAACAAATGGGAAATATTGCCATGATGTGCTTCTATTAGAGCTTTGACTAAGTCATAAATTCATATGCATTATTATAGTATTTTTATTACATTACAGAGAAACCAAACCCTTTGTTTATGACTATAATGCATGAATGCATTGAGCTCTTGCTCATTTTATCTCTTAATGATCTGAGTCAGAGCTTTGTTGGAAGTTTTTAATCACCTTTTAAATTCATTGTAAAGCACATAGCTTGTTTCCAGGCCCTAAACGATCTTCTTTCTATCTTTTTCCACATGTAGCATGGACAAAAACGGCACAATGACTATTGACTGGAATGAATGGAAAAAGTATCCCACACTGCAGCCCGCAGAGAACATTCCCGAAATCATCCTGTACTGGAAACACTCAACTGTAAGTTTTCTCCAATGCTTCAAAACAACCTAAAAAGCTGCTTTATTCATGCGATTAACATGGGAAGCTGATTAACATGTCTGCAGGGAATTATTTAGATTCCTTAAAAGGTGTATAAATTAGTTTTAGGGTGTAGTCCTTAATATGATATATAGTTGGTGACAGTCTTAACGTGACCGTGCCTAAAATATCGATGGGAACACGGTGATCTAGGACGCGCTCCAGTTTAATAGGTGTAATGTTGCAGCTACTAAATCTTAACTAGTCCGTGTGCTGACTTCTAGAGTTTGTGCATAAATCCAGCCATTAAAATGTGCAAATCAGATGTCAGAGTCCCCAAATTAAACTGGGACTAACTGTCCCCTCCAGTCTTGTTGACATGCACAAGTTTGAGATTTGGTCTAGTTGTTTGATTGTTAAAGGATTTGTTCACTTCATAATTTGAATTTCTCCCATGTCATCCAAGATGTTCATGTCTTTCTTTCTTCAGTTGGGAAAGAAATGAAGGTTTTTGAGGAAAACATTCCAGGATTTTTCTCCATATAGTGGACTTCACTGTTGAAGGTCCAAATGTCAGTTTCAGTGCAGCTTCATGTTCCCAGACGAGGAATAAGAGTCTAATCTAGAGAAACCATCTGTAAAAAAATTTAATTTATATACTTTTTAACCACAAATGCTCATCTTGCATTGATCTGTGATGCGCCACGCATTACGTAATCATGTTGGAAAGGTCACGCGTGATGTAGATGAGCATTTGTGGTTAAAAGTGCATACATTTTTATTTATTTTTTTAGAAAATGACATGGATAAGACTCTTATTCCTCGTCTGGGATCATGTAGAGCTCTTTGAAGCTGCACTGAAACTGACATTTGGACCTTCAACCCGTTGGTCCCCCTGGAGAAAAATCCTTTTCGACTGAAGAAAGAAAGAATTAAGCATCTTTGATGACATGAAGGTGAGTAAATCAGGAAATTTTAATTCTGATTTGAATTTGAACTAATCCTCCAATACCAGTGACCTACTTTAGACTCTTATTTAACGCCAGTTTAAACTGACCTGCAGCCTTTGTCCTCGCAAGTTCAGTGCACTTTGAGACGGACTCTGAAATCTGATGCAATGTGCGCAAGTTTACGAGGGTTTGTAAAGTCCATAATGGATTTTTTTGGATCAAATGACACCTTGGTGCCCCCAAAAAGTTTTGACTGTGTCACTGGTCAGGTCAAAACACTCTGACGCACACACCAAGGGCATTGCACTTCAGTGCAAAATACAAGTCGTCATTTAGTGGTTATAATACTAGTAGTTAATTATGTCCTATGTTCAGTGTCAGTTGCTTTTTAACAGTGTCAGTGATCCGTTTCTTTGCAGATCTTTGACGTGGGAGAGAACCTGATGGTACCAGATGAGTTCACGTCTGAGGAGCACATGACGGGGATGTGGTGGAGACATCTGGTTGCTGGTGGAGGAGCTGGAGCCGTGTCACGAACCTTCACTGCGCCGCTCGACCGACTCAAAGTCCTCATGCAGGTACGATGATGATGATGCACACGCCTTTACATTACCTGCAAAAAGCAAAATCTAAGAGTTCAAGAGAACTAGATTAGCGTTGTGTAATGCATCTACACTTTTAAATCTAGACAAGATGGATCACACTAGACTGAAGAACCACCGAAATGCCATTAATGTAGTTTTTATCAGGGCAAACTTATTTTGTAAGATTGACCCAGAAAAACTGGTTTCATAATCATATGGCCGTTCTGTTTAAGTCAGAACAATTGGTTTTGTTACCTAAGAATCATAAGTGTAGTTAATCAGTATCATAAATGTATGTTCCGGGTAACTGAATAGTTATACGGATTATGCAAGCGACCAATCAGAATCAGAGCGGTCAAGATTGGTCAGATACGAGATAGTGTTTTGCAAGATCGCCTTTGGTTTGACTTTGTCACGGCTGTGCGATAGTGAAGATCTGTGTCATGTTTACGTCAGCTGTTACTCAATCGGACTTTGATTGTTCAGTGACTCGGTCCAAAACCTTTCACTGACATTTTTCGAAATATTCAACTTTGCTCCCCCTCATGTGAGGGATGTCTGAGTGATCTGACCACTGAAACCATGAAGTGTAATAACAGATGATATTACTGACACACTGTTCTAACCTTTCACCTTCTGTCTCAGGTACATGGTACTCATGGGAACAACATGTGTATCATGAGTGGTCTCGCCCAGATGATCAAGGAAGGAGGGATGCGTGCGTTATGGAGGGGCAACGGCATCAACGTCATCAAAATCGCACCCGAGTCGGCCCTCAAATTCATGGCTTATGAGCAGGTAATGGACGAGAGCTGATGCACTTCCTCTCAGGGATGTAAATATCTGACCTGAGAAACGTGAAAAAATTGCTGCATGTTTGAAAACCAACTAAAATCAAAACCTTAAAAATACATTTTCATTACTTAGCTTAAAATGAAGTAAAGAAAAAAATAATAATAATAAATAAATAAATAAATATATATATATATATATATATATATATATATATATATATATATATATATATATATATATATATATATATATATATATATATATATATATATATATATATATAAACTAAATAAAAATGACAATTTATAAGCTGAAGTGATAAAATAAAATTAACTTAGTGATAAAATAATTAACTTTTAAAATTTAAATAAAATATTAAAATGTTCAAATAAAAAAAAAAACTATTAAAAAAACTAATAAAAATGACAAAATATATAAGCTGAAGTGATAAAATAAAATAATTAACTTAAAATTTAAATAAAATATTTAAATATGTTCAAATAAAAAAACTATATAAGAAAACTAATAAAAATTACAAAAACAGAATTAATATTTTAACCAAAATTTAAAAATATAAATATAAAATGTAATTTAAAATATTAAATAAAATAATCAATAATATCAAAATAAAAATATTAATTAAAAAACATATATTATTTATTTATAAAAAAACATTAAAAAAAATTATATATCAAATATTTGTTTTTTTTGGTTTAATTTGAAGTGAAAACTAACTAAAATTAACACAGAATTAATATTTTGGTCAAAATAAAAATAAAATGTAATAAAAAAAAAAAAAAAAAAATATATATATATATATATATATATATATATATATATATATATATATATATATATATATATATATATATATATATATATATATATATATATAATTTATATATAATATATATATATATAATATATATATATATAATTTATATTTATATTTATATTTTTTTTATATAAAACTGAAAAACATCAGTAATACTAAAACAACAAGGCAATTCATTTGCCATAAATATTACTATTGTAATTTACTGTTCTGTAAAATAAAATCATTATATATTATTTTTTTATTATATACTTGTTTTTTTTTTTTTTACAGTATTATAGCAATAGTAATTTATTTATTTAATTTATAAAAAATAATAATTATTATATAGTCCTATTGAATAGTATTTTCTTTCCTTTTTTGTCCTTAGCTGATCACATGCCTACTTTGTTTGTATCATGCCACTCAAAAGCTGTTGCATTAAATTAATCACATTTATTCCTTGACAGATCAAACGGCTGATGGGAAGTAATCGGGAAACTCTAGGGATCACGGAACGTTTTGTAGCAGGTTCCCTGGCAGGAGTCATTGCTCAGAGCTCTATTTACCCCATGGAGGTGAGTCGTCGTAAAACCCGTCATATTTCAGCATAGAGTCAAAAGAAAATACATACATCTTGCTTAAAGTCAGTAGCATTAAGATGTTTTGCGCTCTACTCAAATGTCAAGGTTGTGCTTCATATGCAGTCTCTAATTACATCTGGATACAATTAAAAGGGTAAACTTACATCTGTAATGCATTACATCTTCAGGTTCTCAAAACTCGTCTGGCATTAAGAAAGACCGGCCAGTACAAGGGCATCTCAGACTGCGCCAAACAGATCCTGAAGACGGAGGGAATGTCTGCGTTTTACAAAGGCTACGTACCCAACATGCTGGGCATCATCCCGTACGCTGGCATCGACCTGGCAGTCTATGAGGTGAGCAGATCACAATATTCCTCATTTAAATAATTAATGCACAGAATAAAGGGGCGGGGCCTGGTTGAGTTAGTTAGTTAGTGTGTTGAAACTGGTGGTTATGGTACAACAATGGAAAATAATGAACATTAAAACCTGTTCTAGTAGTCTGGTGCTGTCACTCATAAACAGAAAATGCTCATTTTAATTCCCTTAATTTGCTCTTTAAAGACGTTAAAGAACAGCTGGCTTCAACGCTACGGCACAGAAAATGCAGATCCGGGCGTCTTTGTGCTTCTGGCGTGTGGTACGGTCTCCAGCACGTGCGGTCAGCTTGCCAGCTACCCGCTGGCTCTCGTACGAACACGCATGCAGGCGCAAGGTGAGCTCCAGGCTTTATCGTGCATTTTTATGCCTGCGTTTGAATGAATATTGTTCTCACACCGTGTGTTTATTTCTGCAGCTACGGTTGAGGGCGCTTCCCAGGTCTCAATGTCGGGACTCTTCAAGCAGATCATGAAGACCGAGGGCCCCACGGGTCTCTATCGGGGCCTGACCCCAAACTTCCTGAAGGTCATCCCCGCGGTCAGCATCAGCTATGTGGTGTACGAACACATCAAGACGACGTTAGGAGTGCAGTCGAGATGAGGCTTGATGAAAAAGGACTAAATCTCAGGGATTTGAACCTTGAGGTGTGGACGATCTCATTCTGTGAATGTGCGGGTGGAGGATGACGCTGTTGATTACATCTCGTTATTTATTTAGTGTACTAAATCTGTAGAAAAGACGTTGGAAAGCTGAAATCAGGGACCAAATGTATTCATGTGACCACTGTGTGTGTGTGTGTGTGTGTGTGTGTGAGATATATATGTGTATGTATGCATACATAAGTGCCACTGAGAATGAATCAAGTGCTGTTTATGATCCAGTTGGGCAATGCAATTGAATCGACACTACAAGCACAGAACAGTTTGTCTGTGAAATGCATTATTTGATGCTGACTGAAGTTGCACTGCCCACTTTCTTACTAATGCTGCTTTATATTGACTAAAGTAATATATTTATACATCTTTAACCAGGTATTTATTTATGTTGTGGCATGAATGTGTTCGCTGCACAGTGTCTCCGTTAAAGCCAGTGTTTTTCAGTAGTTAAACTGTACTGTTGTGTAATTTAATCTTAATTCTGGTTATTTTAGTTCTACTGCTGTCTAATTTAAGCTGGTTATTTTAAATCGGCACAGTTATGTTCTTCGCTTTGCCTTAATGTAAGAGAATGTCTGGTTAATTTGTAAGCAAATGCACTTTAATTGCTTTAGTCAATTGTGAATGTGACGCTGTAATGACTGTATCTTGCAACGTTGTCGAAGGGTGTGAATGTTTGTTAATGGGGACCATATGTTCAAGTAATAAATGCACATGATACGCTTATTTGCAGTATTGGTTGGGTATTGAAGGTTGTGAGCTCACTAATTTCAACATATAAATGCACAGGGTTGAGTTTGAGACGGTTTGTGGAAACCTCTATCCGGAAACTGCTTTATGTTCTTGGGAATTGATGATTTGAGTTTTATTGTAACAGTATTTGTTTCAGTCAAAGTGGCTCTTATTTTAGTTTGTTTTAGATCATTTTATTATTTTTTTTTCCTTAAATGTAATTTATTTTTTCAATAAAAACGTAATATTCACATTATGTTTGTGGTATTTTTGTTGTTCAATAATGTCTTTAATGTTTCACAATAAGGTTTACTTCAGGTGAAAAAATACTATAGTAATTTATAGTTAATACTATAGTGTTTTTGAGCCATACTATAGTAAAGTACTTTTATAAAAATGTAGTAAAGTACATTTATTGTGGTAATTCTATAGTTGCTGTGATAACAAAACAACTATAGTAATATAAACAAATTACTTTACCCAATACAGTTTTCTACAACTATAGGGTATATTATACTACAATATACACTACAGTTTAAATTATACTACATTATTTATTACATTTATCAGTTCACCATAGTTAATACTACAGTATGCAGTAGCATTCATTAACAAAGTGTTGTAAATACTATAATACGTACAGTATACTACAATTTACTATAGTATTTTTTCAAGAAATATACACCGACACCGACTCAAAATGATGTAGTATACATGCCAGGCCAGTATGAGGCGCTGTAAAAACGCATTATTAAATTCAAAAGTTATTATTTAATGGACCAGCGTTAACATGAACTAACAATGAACAGATAACTAATGTTAACAAAGATGAATAAATACTGTAACAGATAATATTAGTTAATACATTGAAGTGTTAGCAATGTAGAGCTGCAGTGCGTAACTTTTGCCGCTCTACTTTCGTCGGTTTATGTCTATGACGCGTCACGCGGGTACTGTGTTACTCCGCAGCGGTACGACCCGAACCAGTCTAAAATAGTCCGAATATAAACACTTATTATACGTGTGCCGTAGTGATTCAGGGTAAGACAAAAACACGGTTTGGAAAACGGATTCATGGTGTACTTGCTCATTATATAATTTTTTTTTTAAATTTTGAACACACAAAAAAAGTTACGGACAGCAGCTTTGTACATAACTCGCTAATATGGTACTAATGTGTTACAATAATGTTTATTAATTATTTAAAAACAAAATACTTCATTAAATTGAAATACTGGTAAGTTTATATACTAAAAGAATTAAGAATTGTTGATTTAAAACAATTACTGTTCTGATAATTTACTCTGTTCCAATATTTCACTGTTAAAACAATTACAGTTAATAGCTTTTTATATGAATTTTATTACATATTTAAGCTAGGCAATAAAATTAAACACTCAGATTAGCTCAATCATGGTTGATAAAGAATCTGCCATTGCTCTTCACATAACGTAAATCATAGTTTAACATCTGACCTACAAGATTACAGGTTCAGTCCTAGCTGTTCTCTGATCATATCTCTGCTTTATCATGAAACTACTAAATTAAACTAGTGTCCATTTCATGTAGGCCTCTTCTTTGTCCTGATAAGTGTTTGAACACTGCCATCTGCAGTTCAAATCTGGTATAATTCTATAATTCTTCACGACATTGGCATTTTAAGTGATTTTAATAAACTAAAAACTCATTTATTTATTAATTTAATTTTTAAACCACGTATTTGTAGAATAATACACATTAAATAGAATTAGCGGAGAATCTTATTTTGAAATGTGGACGTCGGAAAATGACTTTTATTTTGGAATCTAACCAACGGCTCAAACGCGGAAGTGTCACAAACCGGAGGAATAAAAACATACATGATGATCAGCGATTAGATGTGTCTGAAATGGTTTACTTTATGTTGATGTCTTTTATTATAAGAGTACACACAGAATAGTACTTGTATATTTAATCTAGCCATGTTTTGGGTGTTTTCACGTGAGGCAGGATGTTTAAAAACATGTTTAAATCAGGCTGTTTAGTGCGAACTGCGCATGTCATTCTGACCTGGCTCACAACATTAGTGCTTTTTCTGCATAACACAGGTACATTTACATTTTTAATAAGTGTGATTTCATTGTGTGTGTGAAAGAGAGTAAAATAATACCATAGTATTGCCATTTGCTATTTAAATACAAACCTGAGCCACTGCTTTGTGTGTATTTAAGTTTATATCTAGGCTATGTCCTATTAAATATCTAAATAAAAATCATGTTCTCATGCAGATCTTCGGAAATGTCAGGAGCGAGGAGACCTTCTGCATCCTGTGATGTTCAGCGCATTAGTTCTGCTCTCAGTTCTGCTGTACTTCACTGTGTCTCTGATGGATCCTGGGTTTGTTCTGTCTGACAGCGACACAAAGGTAATCAAGAAGATAAAGTCTGTTTAAGATCATATCTTGCTCACATAATAACTATGCAAATATTTGGACTCTTTCAGGGAACGTCAGTGGATGGTGATGAAGAACTGGAGGAGATGATTCCTCAAGAGCAAAGCTCCTTAAAGCAGCGGCGCTGCGGATACTGCTTTTTACTGGTACTGCCATAACATTGATGCACACTATAATCACCGTAACACTGAGTTTGCATCCAGGCTTTTTTGTTTCTCTTTTTACATGAACCAGCAACCAATGAGGGCCAGGCACTGTAGGACGTGTAAGCGCTGTGTGAGGCGTTTTGACCATCACTGCCCCTGGATCGACAACTGTGTTGGTGAGAGGAATCACCGATGGTTCCTGCTGTATCTGTGTGTGCAGTTTGCTGCTGTATCTTGGGGTCTACAGACTGCATGGTGAGCAAAACATGCATTCACTGTATCTTTAACTGCCAGAGCATTTATTCGTTTAGTATATTTTTTAAATATAGTAAGTGTAAAGATGTTTTAACATAAAGTTACCTTGGCATATTGTAAACATTTATTTCCAAATTTGACCCACTTTGTGAATTAAACAATGTAATGAGGTCAGTTTGAAATGTTTTGCATTGCATAATGCACAGTTTCACATATTTAAAGAATAGGTTGCATTATGCATTATTAGAAAAATGTACAGGAAAACGTTTAAAAAAAGTAAAATTAAATACATAATAAAAATACATTGTAAAATAAAAAAGATTCACAAAAATAAATAATATTTTACACAAGTAAATAAATAATAACTAACTAAATATATGTGATTAGAATAAAATAAAAAATGTAAATAAATAATGCAATTTTTATAGATGTATGCATTATTAGAAAACAGTGTAAAATTGTAAAAAGTAAAAATAAACAAATAAGAAAAATAAGATTAAACTAACTAAACACATTTGATTAAAATAAATGAAATTGATTCAAGTAAATAAATCAAATTTGACTTAAATAAAAACTAGATAAATGTGATTAAAATACATTTTTAAAATAATTCACATACATTATTAGAAAAATTTACAGAACAACGGTTAAATAATAAAAAAAGATTAAACTAACTAAATACATTTGATTAAAATAAAAAAGTAAATAAATCACATTTTATGTAAATTAATATATAAATGTGATTAAAATAACTTAAAAATATTGAAACAAATCCAAATTTATTTAAATTAATAAATGAAATATGTAAAAAAAAATAATCAAGTAAAAATAAACAATAAAACTAAGATTAAATTCACTAAATACATTTGATTAAAATAAAAAACGATTCAAGTAAATGAATCAAATTTTAAGTGAATAAATCGATGAATAAATCAATAATAAATGTGATTAAAATAACTTAAAAATATTGAATTAAATCCAAATTGATTTAAATAAATAAAATATGTAAAACATATAGTAAAAATAATAAATGAATAATATAACAAATTAAATGTTATTTAAAAAAACATTGATTTAAATAAATAAATTATTAAAACACATTAAAATAAATTAATTTGATCTAAATAAATAAATATAATACATATAACAGTGAGTAGAAAAAAAGACATAATGATGCAATATAATTGGAAAAACAAAATATTTTCCAAATACATTTTTGCACATATTTAAAATATTAATTTTTCGCAATATTAAAATATATTTCATGTATACATTTAAATTTCACTTCGCATGAGGATGATCATATTTGGCGGTTTGTGGCATTTAAAAGATTGAATTATGCATTATATACTGTACAGCAAACAGTAAAGCATGCACTAGTTTATTGATCGATTCATTAAGCTGATTAACACTTTCCCCTCATTACACACTGTACTCTATTGATCAGATTAGATGTTTTATCAGTTACACCAAGATGCTGTGAAATACTAATAATTCACAGTGCAGAATGAAGAGTTATAAAGCATCAATGCAACTGTGGATTAACCTCAAGCGTGTGTCTCAGGTCTGGCGTGGTCTTTGCACCCACCTGGCAGCAGTGGTTCTCTCAGAACGGATTCCTGCTCGGGGCGATCGGCGTGACGGGGGTGTTTTCAGTGGTGGTGTTCATCCTGCTCTGCATTCACCTGTACCTGGCCTCCGCTAACACCACCACCTGGGAGTTCATGTCCCGCCACCGGATCCTGTACCTCAAACACTGTGACTCGGAGGAGAACCCGTTCGACAGAGGAGTGATCTGCAACCTGTGGGACTTCTTCTGCGTCTGTAGGACGGTAGCGTGGGAGAGGATCTACATCAGACGCACTCACACGACTGTATGACTGATGTTTATGAGGGAAACGTGTTTAACTGAGCTCAACATTGATTGTGTTTTACTAAAACTAATGTGATATGTGTATGGTGATATACTTGATGTTGTAAACCTGCAGGGAACATGTACAGTGTCTACTTGATCAATTAACTAGCCTTTTGATTATTATGTGCCTCAGTTACTGGTTGTTCTTTCACATTACCAACATGCTAAAACAAAAAGTGCTAAAACATGTTAGCGTCATGTTAAATCATTTTAGCAAGGTGTTAAAACATGCTAGCAACATGTTAAAACATTAGCAATGTGTTAAAACATGTTAATTCATGTTTGCAACGTGTTAAATCATGCTAGCAATATGTTAATTCATGTTAGCAACGTGTTAAAACACTAACAAAGTGCTAAAACATGCTAAATCATGCTAGCAATGTTAAATCATGTTACAACGTTCTCTTTCATGCTTGCACCATTTTAACAACAGGTTAAAACATAAGCAACGTGTTAAAACATGCTAATTCATGTTAACAATGTGTTAAAACATGCTAGCAACATGTTAATTCATGTTAACAGTGTGTTAAAACATGCTAGCAACATGCTAATTCATGTTAACAGTGTGTTAAAACTTGTTAACATATTAAATCATGTTAACAATGTGTTAAAACATCCTAGCAACATGTTAAATCATGCTAGCAACATGCTAATTCATGTTAGCAATGTGTTAAAACATGGTAGCAACATGTTAAATCGTCCTAACATGTTAAGTCATGCTAGCAATGTGTTAAAACATGATAACACCAATGTTAAATCATGTTAGCAATGTGTTAAAAAAAAAATGCTAGCAACGTACTCCATGCTTGCAACATATAAAAACATTAACAATGTGTTAAGATATGCTAGCAGTGTTAAACCATGCTAGCAACATGCTAATTCATGTTAACAGTGTGTTAAAACGACATAGTCATTCATGCTTGCAACAAGTTAAAACATTAGCAATGTGTTAAAACATGTTAGCAACATGTTAAATCATGGTAGAAACATGCTCATTCATGTTAGCAAAATGTTAAAACGTTAGCAATTCAGTAAGATATGCTAGCAACACGTCAAAATGTTTGTAACATGCTAATTCATGTACTAAGCAGTATACTATAACATGTCAACAAAATGCAAAATAATGCTAGACACATGCTGACATGATAAAACTTGTTAGGAAGCTTTTAAAACTTTAAAATAACTTTTTAAGACAAAGCCAGTTTTATAAACTATTTTCTACTCATTAGATGCATAATGTGTATATCTGTGACATGGTTCTGTTCTCGTAATGAGGGACGGTTTGTATCGTTCTCAAGAGTTTTAATTGGTTTGTGACGTTATTTTATATATGTGAATAAATAAACTTTTGCACACAATGTTTCTTGACTCAATGATTTTCTAAGCCAGAACAAATACTTAGTGATTTTGAGTGATTACTGAAACACTTTCAGCTACGTCTGTCTTAAAATGAACTACAAACTTGGATTCGTGAGACTTAAAGGAACACTTTTTTTGAAAATAGGCTCATTTTCCAACTCCCCTAGAGTTAAACAGTTGAGTTTTAGCGTTTTCGAATCCATTCAGCCGATCTTCGGGTCTGGCGGTACCACTTTTAGCATAGCTTAGCATAGTTCATTGAATCTGATTAGACTGTTAGCATCTCGCTAAAAAATGACCGAAGAGTTTTGATATTTTTCCTATTTAAAACTTGACTCTTCTGTAGTTAAATCGTGTACTAAGACCGACGGAAAATGAAAAGTTGTGATTTTCTAGGCCGATATGGCTAGGAACTATACTCTCATTCTGGCGTAATAATCAAGGAACTTTGCTGCCGTACCATGGGTGCAGCAGGTGCAATGATATTACGCAGCGGCTGTGACCCTGTTTGCACAAGGAGCGTGCCTTGCAACCATGGAGACATTTGTGAGAGACGCTGTGTAATATTGCGCCTGCTGCACCCATGGTACATCGGTCTTAGTACATAATGTAACTACAGAAGAGTAAAGTTTTAAATAAGAAAAATATCAAAAGTCTTTGGTCATTTTTTTGAGCAAGATGCTAACGGTCTAATCAGATTCAATTCACTATGCTAAGCTATGCTAAAAGTGGTACCGCCAGACCCGGAGGTCAGCTTTAATTCCCCTCATTATTAGGTAGAAATTGTAAGTAAAAATATTTTTTTAATTCATTGGGCTAGAAGACTTTGAATATTGTAGACAATGGGGGGCCTTGGGGTCAAAGGTTAAGAACCATTTTCATGGCTTGTAGTCCATTTCTTTCTACACTAGTGTAAAACAGCTCCAAAAATCAAGAAAATTAGATTTAAACAATAAGACTAAACGTGTTCAACTATATAACAACAATTAGTTTTATAAACTAATATAAACGTAACCATACAGTTGTTCCCTTGTCTATTAAAACATGTAATATATTAAAGTGTCTTTGGTGTTTCCATGGTTTCTACAAAATAAAACCAGAAACCGAGGGTAACGCGGGTATGACGCCATTGACAGGTTTGGTTAAAGTGATAGTTCACCCAAAAATGAAAATTCTGTCATTTATTACTCACCCTCATGTCGTTCCACCCGTAAGTCCTTCGTTAATCTTCGGAACACAAATTAAGATATTTTAGTTTAAATCCGCATAGGGAGCAATGACATTTCCTCTCTCAAGATCCATTAATGTACTAAAAACATATTTAAATCAGTTCATGTGAGTACAGTGGTTCAATATTAATATTATAAAGCCACGGGAATATTTTTGGTGCGCCAAAAAATAAAAAAAATAACGATATATATAGTGTAGTGATGGCCGATAGTGATGGCCGATTTCAAAACACTGCTTTATGAATCAGCGTGTCGAATCAGCGGTTCAGAGCGCCAAAGTCACGTGATTTCAGCCGTTTGATATGCAATCCGAATCATGATTTGACACGCTGATTCATAAAGCAGTGTTATGAAATCGGCCATCACTATACAAGTCGTTATTTAGTTTTTTGACGCACAAAAAATATTCTCGTCTTTATAATATAAATATTGAACCACTGTACTCACATGAACTGATTTAAATACGTTTTTAATGGATCTTGAAAGAGGAAATGTCATTGCTGGCTATAGAAGTCTCACGGAGCCATCGGATTTCAACTAAAATATCTTCATTTGCATTCTGAAGATGAACGAAGGAGAGGGTGAGTAATTAATGACAGAATATTCAGTTTTGGGTGAACTAACCCTTTGCAAAATTGCAATTTTCTCACAATAGTTGCAAACATTTGAGATATTGAAGTGAACAAAATATATAACACCGTCCTAGTGGTTTTTGGATATTTTACTGCAAAAATCTTACATATTGCACCTTTAAACACACTCCTGTGTTGTCTAGCACCATTTTAACTACATTCAAATGACCTGTTATGAGAGCTTCGTTAAAATCCCGCCCTTTTTGTGGCGGTTCCACGCACCGCCCCGCCTCCCATGCCACCGCCCAATCAGAGGCCAGCTCCGGACACCAACGTCGAGCTCGGCGGGTTGTTCTGGAAGGGGCGGAGTTGATTTTTCGAGCTCGTGTGGGGCGCGTTCTGTCCGAAAGAGAGCGCGTGAGAATCTGCGTTGCTGTAAGTTTGTGTGTGGAGCAGCGCGGGCTCACTCATTTCTGTTCTTGTCCTATCACAGTCTCCAGAAACAGACTTCAAGGAGGACGATCTTCTACCTCAACGAGTTTAAAATTCGCTTGATTCTCACTGAAAACTCCTCTCTTCGTGATCAGTGAAATCATGTCTGCTTCAGCGGCTAAAGTCAGTAAAAAGGAACTGAACTCCAACCACGACGGCGGGGACGAGACCTCGGGTAAGCGAGAACGATCGGCGGCCATTTTCACTTTCTCTTCTCTCGCCAGAGAGCTTTTATTCGCTATTTTCGCTAGTTAATTAGCAGCAGCTCGCGTATGACTCGTTGATGTAGACAGTGGCGGTGTGCAGTGCTTGTGATTGGCCGTGGGTCTGGTTGGATGTTCTCGGAGGGACGGCGGCAGCCGGCGGCGGAGGCCATGTTTGATTTCTGGCCGTAAGCGCGCCACAAAGCCCCATTTAAGCACAAACAAAAAAAACATTATGTTTTAAAAAGGAAAAAAAATTAAAAGCGCGAGAGTTTGTTTTATAATGCTCCCAAATGTATTTTTCGAAGAAACGCGTGCGGTTAAAGAGCGTGAAACATGCGGAACGGAAGCGTCCGCGCGCTGCTTTATTGTTGTTGTGCTTTAGCTTTAGCTTAGCCGAGCCACGTCTCCGCCATGATGTACCACGAACTAATGGTTGTTTATGCACTTTAAAGGGTGAATGATAATGGAAATTAACGCTGAAGCGACTTTAGACGCTCAGGTGATATTGGACTCGCGACGGAAGCAGGTGCAGCGCGAGCGATTCGGTGCACATTTAAACCACGCGGCATCTGCGCGGCTCCCTCTGAGTTCAATGCATCGGATTGTATTCGCGTCACAGAAAATGTATTGTTAATAATACGGTTGTTTTTAGGAAATTATGCATTGATGTGTTTTGTAAGCGTGCGAATTCGGTAGTCTTGCAGTAGTTTATTGCGGTTTAAACACGAGGAACGCATGTAATGTGCTGCTTTGCGTTTAATTGTATTTTTTATTCCTTTCCATTTGTTTAGAAAAAGAACAACAAGAAGCCATTGAGCACATTGATGAAGTACAGAATGAAATTGACAGGTATGATTGAACGCATTAACAATTATACCGCGGTATAAATTCAGTATCGCGGTATAAATTGAAGACTTAAGATCTAAAATTAGTATTTTTATCAAGCTCATATGTTTAGTTTCAGTAGTTTCACTTTAATAGGTCCTTTTCATTGCCGTTAAAGTGAAATAACTGAACATAAACATACAAGCTTGATAAAAATGTGCATTTTTTAAGAATTTCAGATGGCTTTTGCATCTGAAGTCTTCAATTCATTACTGCGGTAATGCTTGTGAATGGATATAATTTTCATTTCTGATCTCGTGCAGACTGAATGAGCAGGCGAGTGAGGAAATTCTCAAAGTTGAACAGAAATACAACAAACTCCGCCAGCCGTTTTTCCAGAAGAGGTCGGAACTCATCGCTAAAATCCCCAACTTTTGGGTCACAACATTTGTCAACCACCCACAAGGTAAGATCCTGTGCAAACTCTTGTACTTGCTTTACACTGTGTTCAATGAGTAATATTGTTTGGTTTTGTAGTCTCAGCTCTTCTTGGGGAGGAGGACGAGGAGGCGCTTCACTATCTGACCAGAGTAGAGGTCACAGAGTTTGAAGACATCAAATCCGGCTACAGAATAGATTTTGTAAGTGGTTGAAAAAGTGATTTTTTTTTTTGTAGCTTAAGAGCTTTTGTTTTCATAACTCACCATCTCTTCTCTGTTGCGTTTTAGTATTTCGATGAAAACATGTATTTCGAGAACAAAGTCCTCTCCAAAGAAATTCACCTGAACGAAAGTGGAGACCCAACCTCAAAGTCGACAGAGATCAAATGGAAACCCGGAAAAGTATGGATGATGTTTGTTTGTTTGTTAAAGAGTTCTTAACTCTTGTGCTTTTAATTCTGAAACCTTTTAATTCTTTTGCAGGATCTCACAAGTCGGGCCAGTCAGACACAGAGTAAAGCGGGCAAGAAGAGGCAACATGAAGAACCTGAGAGTTTCTTCACCTGGTTTACCGATCACGCCGATTCAGGGGCGGACGAGTTGGGCGAAGTCATTAAAGACGACATCTGGCCAAATCCCCTACAGTACTATTTGGTGAGATTTGCAGCCACATACAAATAAAAAGTTGAGATTGAAATCATGTAGTCTTTGCATTATTTTGTCTTCTAAAGTTTCCATTCCAGTTGGTTAAAGGATTAGTTCACTTTCAAATTAAAATTTCCTGATCATTTACTCACCCCCATGTCATCCAAGATGTTCATGTCTTTCTTTCTTCAGTGGAAAAGAATTGAAGGTTTTTGATGAAAACATTCCAGGATTATTCTCCTTATAGTGGATTTCAATGGAGCCCAAACGGATGAAGGTCAAAATTAGTTAGAGTTCAGCTTCAAAGCGTTCTACATGATCCCAGATGAGAAATAAGGGTCTTATCTAGAGCAAACATCACTCATTTTCTAAAAATGTTTTTTTTTTTTTTTTAATTTTATACATTTTAACCATAAATGCTCATCTTGAACTAATAGTTATATACTTGCACTAGCATATTGTATATGACAATTTAGTTCAAACTTTGACCTGAGGAGGGCAGTAACACACTTAGCAGTGTCTACACTGACGGAATTCAAATAGAGAAGAGAGCTAGTTCAAGATGAGCATTTATGGTTAAAACGTATAAAATTTTAATTTTTTGTTTTTTAGAAAATGAGCGATGGTTTCTTTAGATAAGACTCTTACTCCCCGTCTGGGATCATGTTAAATGCTTTGAAGCTGCACTGAAACTAATTTTGACCTTCAACTGTTTGGAGTCCATTGAAGTCCACTATATGGAGAATAATCCTGGAATGTTTTCATCAAAAACCTTCATTTCTTTTCAACTGAAGAAAGAAAGACATAAACATCTTGGATGACATGGGGGTTAGTAAATTATCAGGAAATTTCAATTTGAAAGTGAACTAATCCTTTAAATGATGTGGCTGGACAATTCTTCCTTTTTATGCAGCTGAATGGAAATTATGAGTAATTCATTTGCATTTCAAATCTAAACTCATCTCTTCAACTCTATGCAGGTTCCAGACATGGAGGATGAGGAAGGAGAGGGTGAGGATGAGGAGGAAGATGAGGAAGGTCTGGATGATATTGATGAAGAGGGAGAAGATGACGGAGAGGAAGAGGAGGATGATGATGGAGAGGTAGGTTTTTTTATATATATATATATCATTTATATAGATATTCTACTTTTTAAAGAATAGATATTTTTGCTCATTTGCAAGAGTGACAGAAATATGTTCCTATGTTATTTATATATTTGTGACATCAGTTTGTTGGCCATTTTCTAATGAATGTTAAAAAGTTTTCAATTTAAATGTTTAAAACAGTCTTTAATAAACTGCAATCTCTCGCTATATATATATATATATTACACACATTTTTGCTATATTGCACTTTTGAGATTTTATATATATATATATATATATATATATATATATATATAAGTGCCTCTACTAATTAAATTGTCTTTTGTTTCAGGATGATGACGGTGAGGATGACTGAAGATGAATTGGAGGAAAATTATCCACATTTCCCAGTCCTGTTTCCAAATTGCTTCTTTGGCTTTTTTGTTATTTTTGGGGAGCGAGATGCTTCTTTTT
Source organism: Ancherythroculter nigrocauda (assembly GCA_036281575.1). Taxonomy (NCBI): domain Eukaryota; kingdom Metazoa; phylum Chordata; class Actinopteri; order Cypriniformes; family Xenocyprididae; genus Ancherythroculter; species Ancherythroculter nigrocauda. The sequence goes on along the minus strand of VTFQ01000021.1, from coordinate 2,536,799 downwards.
CCTCTTCAGATTGTTTTTTGGTTTTGAGCTCCATCTTTCCTCTATCCTGAACTTGCCATGTTGAAGTCCCCCCCGAACAGACTCACAATAAACTGACTGCAAAATCTTGCCGACATGGCATCTACCATCTCAATTTCCAAATGCATTTCGAGGTAAAAAGCAAAACACTGTAGTTATTGGCTGCACGCCGTCTGGAGTAGACTTGCGAATAGTGTTTTCTGTTTGTTTTTTATAAATATATATATGTACAAATATGTATAATTTTCTTCCTGTTAAAGTTTTGTGTGGTTAATTGAACAGAAGCCATGGTGCGCAGTGATCTGCTAGCTCTAGCGTTCTCCACAGTTTTGTTACTTTATTTCTTGGTGTTGAAACCCTTCATGGTTGGACAGCAGTAGTCTCTCTTGTAACCATGTCTGTTCAGGAGGGCTGAGGAAAGAGAGGGTATGTGGACCCCATCATTGAGTCTTTGATTTTTATCTCGTCTTGTTTTACAGACATTCACCAGATTTGAAATGGATTACATTTTTGATAAAGAAAATAAAATATTCCCAAAAAAAAAAAAAAAAAAAAATGAAATCATGCTTGTAACTTTTCCCCTACTGCCTCAACGAACTTTGTGTAGTGGTTGTATTACCGTAAGACACACTTTAAACTGTTCAGTTGGTTTTGTTCAATAAAACACTGTTTTGGGATTCATCCAGTTGCAAAGAAAATGCAATAAATGTTGTTTTCTGTTTTAATTTCACGTCGGTCAAGTCAAAAACAAAGCCAAGGCATTCTAGTCATATAAAATAATTCCCATAAAAATATCTTTATTAAAATGTGGTCTGGCTAATCGTCAACTTCTAAAAGATTTTGGTGTCATCAGTAGTGTGGATGCAAAGTGTTCCTGCAGAAGTCTGTCAACTATGAGCGCCACAAATGTTTGGTCCGAATCTTCGAACTCTTCTCGGTTCACCGTCCTGGGCCAATCACTGGGCTGAAACGCCCAACCTTGATCGAAGAGAAGAAACTGTTATATCACTTGCAGAGTTTAATTCTTGTTTTAAAGTTAATTTAAGTAGTGACATTTTTTTCCAAGTAGAATATAATTCATGTAGTCTCAATTAAGATCATAAAACAAATTTTTAATTTTGAATGATTTAATAGCTTTTAAAGGGTTAGTTCACCCAAAAATGAAAATTCTGTCATTCCTCACCCTCATGTCGTTCCACACCCGTAAGACCTTCGTTCATCTTCAGAACACAAATTAAGATATTGTTGATGAAATCCGATGGCTCAGTGAGGCCTCCATTGCCAGCAAGACAACACTTTCAATGCCCAGAAAGCTACTAAAGATGTATTTAAAACAGTTCATGTGACTAACCTTAATGTTATGAAGTGACGAGAACACTTTTTGTGCGCCAAAAAAAAACAAAATAATGACTTTATTCAACAATATCTAGTGATGGACGATTTCAAAACACTGCTTCGGAGCTTTACGAATCGAATCAATGACTCGGATCTCCTATCAAACGGCTAAACTGCTGAAATCACGTGACTTTGGCGCTCCGAATCACTGATTCGATTCATAAAGCTGTGTTTTGAAATCAGCCCATTACTATATTGAAAAGTTTTTTTGGCGCACCAAAAATATTCTCGTGGCTTTATAATATTAATATTGAACCACTGTACTCACATGAACTGATTTAAATATGTTTTTAGTACATTAATGGATCTTGAGAGAGGAAATGTCATTGCTGGCCTCACTGAGCCATCGGATTTCATCAAAAATATCTTAATTTGTGTTCTGAAGATGAACGAAGGCCTTACGGGTGTGGAACGGCATGAGGGTGAGTAATTAATGACATTATTTTCATTTTTGGGTGAACTAACCCTTTAAGACCATAAAACTAATTTTTATTTTTGAATTATTTCATTATTTGATTTAAACTCGCAAACCCCAGTCTGGGAAACCCTGATGTAATGTAACATTTAATGCACTTCATATTGTTGATAAAGAATATCACACATTTTCTTTATCTCAGTATTTTTATATCAATGCGACAAACAAGTTAGATCAAAAAGTTGTACGATTATTTTACCTTAAAAGTGTAATGTAATGGATTACGTTACTTACGGCAAGTTTTGTCATGTAATTTAGAATCAGTAACTGACTACAATTTGCAATTAATCTCCCCAGAGCTAAAATGATACACCGATCAGGCATAAGATTATGACCACCTTCCTAATATTGTGTTGGTTCCCCTTTTACTGCCAAAACAGCCCTGACCCGTCGAGGCATGGACCCCTGAAGGTGTGCTGTGGTATCTGACACCAAGATGTTAGCAGCAGATCCTTTAACGTTGTGAGGTGGAGCCTCCATGGATCGAACTTGTTTGTTTAGCACATCCCACAGATGCTCGACTGGATTGAGATCTGGAGAATTTGAGCTTGATTGGATTGAGATCTGGAGAATTTGAAGTCTCAAACTCATTGTTGTGCTCCTCAAACCATTCCTGAACCATTTTTGCTTTGTGGCAGGAGCATTATCCTGCTGAAAGAGGCCACAGCCACCAGGGAATACCGTTTCCATGAAAGGGTGTACATGGTCTGCAACAATGCTTAGGTAGGTGGTACGTGTCAAAGTAACATCCACATGGATGGCAGGACCCATGGTTTCCCAGCAGAACATCGCCCAAAGCATCACACTGACTGGTCTGCAGCTATGCAGCTCCATACGCAACAAACTGTGATGCTCTGTGTATTCTGACACCTTTTATCAGAACCAGCATTAACTTCTTGAGCAATTTGAGCTACAGTAGCTCGTCTGTTGGATTGAACCACACGGGTCAGCCTTCGCCCATGATCCTGTCACCGGTTCACCACTGTTGGAGCACTTTTGATAGATCCTGACCACTGCAGACCGGGAACACTCCACAAGAGCTGCAGTTTTGGAGATGCTCTGACCCATTCGTCTAGCCATCACAATTTGGCTCTTGTCAAACTCTCTCAAATCCTTACGCTTGCCCATTTTTCCTGCTTCTAACACAAACTTTGAGGACGCAATGTTCACTTGCTGCCTAATATATCAGGTGCAGTGATGAAGTGCTCATAATGTTATGTCTGATCAGTGTATACACTCATATATATATATATAAACAAACACGCACCTAGGTGTGTTTTGCACCGCGGGCAGGTGGCGACGGTCCACGCGTGACCCGGATACCAGGTGAAGTGACTGTCCGCCGGCCAGTGCTTCAGCACATCTGCTCTCTTAAAAGTCACGACTTCAAACTGGAAGCCTTGAGGATTCTCGAAGAGCTGAACGGCGACGCGCTTCCCTCCGATCACCGTGTCGTTCCGGTGCGACAGTGCCAGGCGGCTGGGCACGAACCTCAGGTCCGTGTCTTCCGCCACCTCGTGCCCGCAGGAGCGGCAGAGCAGCAGCCCCGAACACCCCAGCCCGAACCGAACCCGCTCACACAACAGCGCCACAACACACAGCACGGCGGGAAACTTGATCAGAACCATCCTGAGAGAACGGAACACTTTCCCGCCAATGACGTGTAATGGAAATAACAAGCTTTAAAACACGTGGAGTAGAATAAAAGAGTTTTTTAAAAAGCGAATCAGTTTCCAACTGCCTACAGCTGAAATAAACACGCAAAATCACTGCGTAAATGATGACAGCGCCCCCTAAAGGCGGGATGAATTAATTAATTACATGCATATGCAAATTATTTGGGGACCCGATCATGTGTCTTGATAAAATACAACGGATAAAATATTACATTTTATGTAAATGAAGTGAGTATGGTTCAATTTAAATTATTTCTTTGTTTTGAATGCTCCGGTCAAGATCATGAACTTTATTCATTATTATAACAAATATTATTTACAGAATGGCAAGAAAATGGAAATGTTAGTCGTTTTTTTAGTCACAAAACAATTAATACCACAAAACATAACAGAATTCATTATATTAATTTATAATATTTATATTAGGGAAGACAGGGAATAAAAAAGGTAAAAAAAATAATAATAATCGCACAATTCTGACTTTTTTTTCAAAATTGCGAGTTTATATCTCACTATTTTTTATTTTTTTATTTTGGTAAGATACAAAACTCGCACTTGCAAGTTTTAAAGTCAGAATTGCGAATTTTATGAGGAAAAAAGTCAGATTTGTGACGTAAAAGTCGCAATTACCTTTATTTTTTATTCCCTGGCAGAAATATGCATTCATAGCTCAATTACTTAACAATATGACAACAAAAAAGGAAGAAAAAAAACCATACACACACACACACACATAAATATATATATATATATATATATATATATATATACACACACACACATATATACAGATTGATTGATTGAAATCAATCAATCTGTAGTTTGAAATTTTAGTTTAATGTGTAATTTTTTTTCTTCTTCCTTTTTAATAATATATTTACACACACACACATATAAAACTAAAACTTAAAGAATATAAGTATAACCAAAACAAAGCAACCAAAAACGCATTCAAATCAATCAATCTATATGTGTGTGTGTGTATAATGTTTTTTTCCTTCCTTTTTTGTTGTCATATTGTTAAGTAATTGAGCTATAAAAGCATATTTCTGCCAGGGAATAAAAAATAAAGGTAATTGTGACTTTTACCTCACAAATCTGACTTTTTTCCTCAGAAAATTCACAATTCTGTCTTTAAAACTTGCAAGTGCGAGTTTTGTATCTTACCAAAATAAAAAAAAATTGTGAGATACAAACTCGCAATTTTGAAAAAAAAAAAAAAGAAGTAAGAATTGTGCGATAAAAAATTGTGCGTCTTCTATAATATAAATATTATAAATTAATCTGATGAATTCTGTGATGTTTTGTGGTATTAATTGTTTTGTGTGGCTAAAAAAAACGACTAACATTTCCATCGGTTAATTTTCCTGCCATTCTGTAAATAATATTTGTTATAGTAATGAATAAACTTCATGATCTCGACTGGATCACATTTCAGAAAGTATGCTGAAACCTTTTATAGAAATGCTTCTTAAACAACAATATGGGCTTTTTATGGTCACAGAGCTCAAAGGTTTCTGCAGAACAGAAACGAGTTCAGTAGCACTTTCTGTACTACAGTAAAAACAAAAGAAAGCCACTTTCTGATCCATTAGATTTGAAAACACACATGAAAACAATCATAATACACTTGGTGTACTTGTTTAATCCTTACGCCATATAAAACCATAAATATCTGCATCAATATACAGTACATTTCATCCTAGATTACACTCCATCATCACAGTCCAAAAATAAGGCTTATGCTTTTGGGGAAGTTGATTACAGTTAACAATCATTTGTCTAAAACACTAAAAAATAAACTTAGGTCGGGGGATTGTTTTCATGAAATTGACACTGAATGGATGGAAGACACCCACATGGATTAAAACAAATTCAGAAATATGAGATCATATTACATGCTCAGATAAAAGAAACAAACTTGAACTTAAGATGGCATGATGCTCTATTAAATGAATCCTCAACTCTCACATAAACACATTCGTCCACGGCTTATACTTCATTTCAGTCTTAGAGTTAGTATACTTTGGGATAGAATATTGACACATTTCCATGACTCAGGACCTGAAGAAGGCAGAGCCCAGCTCGTTTTTAGGAGCGGAAATCTGCTTGGTTCTTAAAGACGTCTAGAAAAGAGAAAATACAGAAGCTGTGAGTATTCAGTGTCTCCACGAAACCGAGTCCATCTGACCTTTTTTCAGTGTATTTCATCTGTTGGGTCACCAAAATATATTTTTAAAAGCTTTTTGCATTAATTGAAATGTCTCCTTTAATAATGTTTAAAAACATGACATGCATTTTATCTTCATATTAGAAATTATTTAGTTTTTTAGCTGACACCACCTATTTTGTCATGTCCCTCAAGGCCTTCTATGAAAGTGTACTTGGATATGAATTATAAAATGAGAAAAAAGTCAATTTATTCTGTCATTCCCATAAATATCCATCTGTGCTTTTTTGCTGTAAATCCATGATTATTCATTAAAATCACATCATTAAGCTCCGTACCTCAGTAACCCCTCAACCCCGTTACACAAACCATAATGAACTGATACTTAGGTGACATCATTAATAGGAAGTGACATCATAGAAGTCTCCTGAACAACATTACTGTGAGCAGACACATGCAAGTTAGCACCTTCTTTAATAATTATAACTAAATTATGTTGTGAAATTGTGTTTGTCAATCTTAACGACTCAACCCCGTTACATCAATTAAAGATAGAAAACTATTACTTGTGAAAACTATCCTTGTTATTTCAACATTATTCATGATTTCTTAATATCATGCATGTCATGTGCTCTCCATTTATTCACTAGATTTAGAGCAGTGGCCAATTTGGGCAAAACATTTTTTTTAAAAAAAATCGCAACCCCGTCACACCTACGTTTTTATTATTATTTTCTTGTTAAGTTTATGAAGAAGTAATTTAAAGTTAGTTGAACTCTGTCTGAAATGTTCAGAGCAATCATAAGAAAACTGATTTTAGTTCAAATTCTGAAAAACGATGAGGTTTGTCTCACAAAAAGTGCCCATTTCAGGCTTTAGTAGCAAAAGTGTGAGATTTTATGTAACTTTTATATTTGCAATTACTGAATTAGTGTGAGGGACGTCTGAATAATATGAAAATGTTGATTTTAATCACAAATACATTTTTATAATAATATTCAGAGAGCTCCCATAGTGAATATTGAAAATATTGACCTACAATAACAGGGATTTGATCCCTGAGATGGGAAAATATGTTTTTCTGCAAGTTAAATATGTCATTAATGTTGTGTGGTGTTCAGAAAACTAATACATTTTGGTAAAAAAAAATCTAAAAATGTGTAAGTCCAAATCGTACGGGTTTCGTGGAATGACTCTATTAAAGATCTAGAAAGCATCATATTCAGCCGACGCTCACCTCTAGAAACTGTTTGAGTCTGGTGACGGAGCCCATCTGACCAGTGCTGGTGACCGCTTCAATTCTGAGGGAGTAAAAAGGTTTAGTTTAATCAGTAAGAGAGCAGTTTACACCTGGTATTAATATTTGTTTTTGGTGATTTAATCACTGAGACACATTTCTGTTTACAATTCTGATATTAAACATGATTCATTACTGCATTCATTTACATTTATCCGATGCTTTTATATGAAAACTTAGGAATAACAAAAAATAAATCTCGCAATTCTGACTTATTCCCCTCAAAATTGCAAGTTTGTATCGCATTTCTGAGGAAAAAAGGCAGAACTGCAGGTTATAAAAGTTATAAAGTCAAAATTGTGAGCTGACTTTTTTCACCTCGACAATGTCACATTTTAATCTCACGAGATCTCGTGGCACGATCTCGTCACACCCCTAGCATTTACACTTCACATGAGAGTGTTACACATTCCAAGAACCGCCGGCTACAGTTCAACTAAAGGAAGATTTGGAGGCCTGTTTCTTTAGGTTCATTTCTGGATGACTGATATATAAAGGATAAGGGTGTTTTATGCATTTAGAAGGCAATAAAACATCACATTTAAAGTATAATATGGAAATGTCTTCACCAAGACAGGTATAAATACCTTGGGAAGTATTCTTCGTTAATAAGCAACATCAGTTTCCAGAACTGCCCGCGATATTGTTTCATTAGGGCATTTCCACAGACCTGAAGAGTCACAGATAGCAAAAATATTGAGTGTGAACAATCACAAAAACAATCACTTTATTTTAAGGTGATGTTAGTACTGAGTAATATTAATTAACTACATGTACTTATTATAGAGTTTTGGTTAGGGTTTGATTTAGGGTTAGTTACTTGTAATTATGCATAATCTACTGTAATTACTATAGTAAATACATGTAGTAACTTTGTCACCTTAAAACAAAGCATTACCTTAATTTGCAAAAGGAAGATGAATTTACCTCCAGGAAGTCGAAGAGAATAGTTGCTGTGGTGTCAGCGATCGGCTCCATGTTGAGAATTTGGGCCAGCCAGCGCCAGCCGTGATTCAACCCATGAGGATGAGGCTGTCGGACCAGAGAAGATGAAGAGATATGCTTGTATTAGATATTCAGATTCATTAATCGCTATGTTAACCCTATAAAGCATATGCAAATTTCTCAAAACTTTGCTAATAAACCTGTTCCACACAATCTACGACATGCCTTCTGTTGTCTGATTAATAGTTTAGACTTTTTTAGTGTAATTTCACAAACGATGCCCAACTGATGTATCAAATATGATACTCAACAAAAAATATTTTGTCTAAAGGTCTATTTAAAGGGTTAAAGCATGTAAAGGAACATCACGAACCCCTTGTTTGCCGGTATAAGGCCATCTCATCTGGATTATTGCCGCATAGAGACGAATCATTCCTGACATTCTCTTCAGGAAGCTGTCCTGCCCTTCCACTTTAGAGTCTTCCACACGGTATCCCAGAATCCTGATGGGCAAGGCACATTCATAATGCTTTACACATCAAAAATATTTAGGCCTAAATTTAAGATTTAGATATTAAAATAAAATAGATATTATAAAATTTCCCTCCACACATTTTTAACATAAACACATGTAATGCATATTTGTCTTAAAGGTCAGATTTCTGTAATAGAACTAATAAATAATGTGTTTTAAATACACAATAACCAAGTTTATATTTATCATTAACCCTTTTGCGGTCTTTGTTTGGGGTCTTTGGGGTCTTCAGAGACCGCAGGCAACAAAATGTAATTTTGTAACAAAATATTTGTTTGTTTTGTTACATTTTGTTAAATGTATTTTTACTCTGTTTGTTAATGTTTTTAATCCACATTTGTGCAGTTTTTGGAGGATTTATCATATCTTTTAAATTTATATAAATAAATTTATAAATATTTTTTAAATAGGTTTTTATACAAAAAACAGCTTTTTATGTAAAATTCACTTCATAAAAGACCCACATTTCTTACTTTCATTCATGGGGATAACATGGATAATTTGACATGGTTTAGTGTAAGATTTTTGCCCATCTTTTGGAAAATGCAGTTTTAAAAGTAAAAAATTATCACTTTTACCAGTAGATGCTGCAGAGCTCCACTATGTGCTATTTGACCAATTCAAAAAATATATTTTTATTTATTTATATAAATTTAAAAGATACGATAAATCCTCCAAAAAGTGCACAAATGTGGAGTAAAAACATTAACAAACAGAGTAAAATTACATTAGTTTTTTTTAAAAAGCAATTATTTTGTTACAAAATTACATTTTGTTGCCTGGTGTCTCTGGAGACTCCAAAGACCCTGAGTGTGACTTTTTTTTTTACACCAACATAAACAAGATATCATTCCTATTTTCTTTTTTATTTATAGATCTAGAAAGTGTTGACCACCGTACAAAGTTTCATGCCATTTGGACAAAGAGAACTTTTTTTTTTATTTGAGCAAACATCATTTGGAGTCAAAAAGACCCTAAAGACCCTATAAGGGTTAATAATTCCAAATGGTTTCAATCTTACAGTTTAACTATTGAATATTGCTTGTTCAACATCTAGCCATATTTTAACCATGTTAATACTTTTTAATAGAATAAATTTAATTGTTTTCCACAATGAACTGATTTATGCTGATTCTGAGCTATTTGAATAAATGTATTTTGAAAATATGATTATTTAAATAAAATCAAATGCATGATTTTTTTTCTGAGTGCAGAAATCTTAATCGTTTCATTTATGTAGTATTACTGAAAAATATGCATCATATTAAGTTTATTTCTTGGTTTATGTTAAAATAGTGTAATCCAAATGGATGGAAACTTTATATTGCAGGGTTGAAAATCAACAAAGACATCTGTTTTCCTCTTCCAACCCCCTCTTTCTTACCAAAAGGGCCATTTGTGATTCCTAAAAGCACAGAGGTGCTGATGGTGATGAAGATGTGTGTATATCAGGGGCTGCTAATTGTCACACCTTTAGAACGCTGGGGGAAGCTGTAATCTGATGATTGGGTAGTTTGAATGCATCACATTTGGTTTTTAGTCACATGGTCAAGAAAGGGATAAAAGAAGATTGTAAGGCCCCATTTACACCTGGTATTAAGATGCTTTTTGGTCAATCGGATCACAAGTGTACGAGGGAGACATACCCGTTTACACCTGGTGTCTCTTTTGTCCACTTTCAAACACTTCTGTCCTGATTTCTTCAAGGGGAGGGTAAATGTATGGCCTTTTTCTGATCAGACAAAGTTTAAGTCCCGTCTGGCTAGCGCACTTCCCATAATGTTTACGCATTAGGTCAGTAGACATCTTTTGTGGCTGTTTGAACACATTTGACCACATGAGCGTTTAAACTACGAAAGCAATGCGTTTAACATGATGCAAGGATAAACAACTAAACACCAGTGCAGACAGAATGCAAAAACACATTAAAGGGTTAGTTCACCCAAAACTGAAAATCCTGTCATTAATTACTCACCCTCATGTCGTTCCACACCTGCAAGACCTTCGTTCATCTTCATAACACAAATTAAGATATTTTTGATGAAATCTGAGTGTTTTTTTTTATCTCCCATAGAAAGCAACGAAATTACCACATTTGACATTTCGTTAAAACAGTCGACGTGACTGCAGTGGTTCAACCTTAATGTTATAAAGCGACGAGAATACTTTTTGTGCGCAAAAACAACAAAAATTAAAGCTGCAAGCAGCATTTACCGGGGTTTTTAAGGCCTTAAAGCTCATAAAAAGGTATTATATTTTATTCAGCAAGCATGTAAACACTTAGATCATAGATGGAAAAGATAATTTACAGCCAATACAGGAAATTCAGTAAGGAAAAATGTTTTATTTTAAAGGTTTTTTGACAGTTATAGCGCCACCTATTGCCTGATCTCCATGACTTTTTTTGTGTGTCCTCAGAGTGTGCCCATTTTACTAGGAGTCTAATGGTGCGTTCACACCGGACGCGAATGAAGCGGTAAGCGCGAGTAATTTACATGTTAAGTCAATGCAAAGACGTGAATTGACATCCTGCGGCGCGAATTGAGCGATTCAGGCGTTTGACGCGCTTAACGCGTGATTCGCGCGAATCGCGCAAGTTGAAAAATCTGAACTTTGCCGAATTTCTGCGCCGCGTTAACCAATCAGGAGCTTGCTCTAGTAGTGACATGACGTAACGAGCTGAGACAGAAATTCGAAACAACAATGGAGGACAAAATCATCGTCGCTGTAGATCTTCATACATTTACAGAAACAGAAATAAAAAGGATCGTGCTTGAAAGAAAGTGAGTGAGGAGGTCGGACAATCTGATAAGCTGTAAAAAACGGTCTTTACTCAATTTGAGCTATATATATATATATATATATATATATATATATATATATATATATATATATATATATATATATATATATATATATATATATACATATTAAGACTACAAGCCAACTAAAGACGACCAATTGAGCTTATTCGCTGTAATTTACAATTATTTCCCCACTGACAAGTTGTGTTTATTCAGAGGAAGTGTGCAGAAAGCAGTGGGAGAGTCTGGGACACATAAAGGAGCAGGAGAGCCCCTCTCATGACGCGAATTCGTGTCTGTTGTGAAGGGATTTTCACGCGCGAATGAAGCGAGTAAACTCAAAATGTTCAAGCGTCCAACTACGCGTGAATAGCGCGATTTATTCGTGCAAGTCGCGTCTGGTGTGAACGCAGTGAATAGATGTGACTCCCATGAAAATAAGTCGACCATACCCACAGTTATATACATTTTCAGCTCAAACCATTAAAAACCTATGTTTTTAAAGGGTTTTAACAGTTATAGCACCACCTATGGTTTGATCTACACAAAATGTGGTGTGCTTCTTTAGAGTCGTATGCTGCATGTGCTCACCTATTTTTGTGAAGTTCTGAGTTTTCGTTTAGGCTTTAGGGTATATTTAGCCATGTCCATTTTCTAAATGACCCTGTTATAGCGACTCAAAGGGTAAATATGTTTTGTCCGTCTTGAGCCAAGGATTAAAATGATAGAAGACACTTGATTCTAGGACAAACGGTCTAGGAGATATTAGCGATTTTCAACTTTTGGTTGCTGTAGTGCCCCTATTGGCCAATTGGGGTCATGTCTTGTGAGGTTCTCCCCAAATTGAGGACTATCATTTGGCCAAGTTTCAAGTCTCTAGCACTTAGGGTTTGGTCTGCACGATTCGTTTTAGGGGAGAACAAAAATAATAAAAATCCTTACAATTACAACAGTCCTAATAACGACTTTATTCAACCATTTTTCCTCTTCCCTGTCAGTCTGCTACAAAGTTGACGCAGTGAACACATTGCAGAGCTTACATCAGAACACTGGCACATTATTGGCCAACACTGATCACGTGATCAGCACGATGCTTGCGTGTGATGCTGACACAGGAGCTGGCGTTCGGACATAGAACCTGGCAGCGCTGGACTGTGCTTACTGAAAAGGAAAAATTGTTGAATAAAATCGTTATTTTTGTTTGTTTTTGCGCACAAAAAAGTATTCTCGACGCTTCATAACATTAAGGTTGAAACACTGCAGTCACATGACTGCTTTAACAATGTTTTTACTACATCTCTGGTAATTTCGTTGATTTCTATGGGATATGATTTCTTATTCTTCTATCGGATTTTATCAAAAATATCTTAATTTGTGTTCTGAAGATGAATGAAGGTCTTGCGGGTGTGGAACGACATGAGGATGAGTAATTTCCTTTTTTGAGTGAACTAACCCTTTAATTGTATCGTAAAACGCCACAGGTTTCTCTCGTTTAGTAGATCCAAGTGATCAAGCATTATTCTTACTTCTGGTAATCCTCCACAGACATGCCACTTTCCATTTGTGGGTAGTGTGGCACAGCATACGGGCACTTCTTGTGTAGGTGGGCGAGTATAAGGTCTCCAATTTTAGGATGCAGTTCCCATATGCCTGACGCCACAGCGGCGATGGGGAACGCTGCCGCATGATTAGACGCCACCTCCTCTTCTCCTTGTTTCTGTGAATGCATTATTACAATCAACTTTATTTGCCTTCAAATATCTCCTTGTTTGTTCACATGAAAATCTGCCTCACCACAAACTTTTCTGCCAGTCTATAACGGACAAACTCCAGACCCTGCGGATGCTGCGACGTCGTCACGGTCTTTCCAGCGGATGTCACCGGACGTCCTGACAACAGCTTATCGATCTTCTCAAAGGCCTCCTTCAGCGGGGAACCTACATGCAAACCACGTTTAAAGAAAAGTAACATGTAAAATATTCAGCGGAAACAGCAAAAAAATGGTTTTGGAGGGCCAAAAATCATTGAGTGAGACAGTGATGTTTAATTAGTGATTAACATTAGTGATTACGTAATGCATGGTGCATCTCAGAGCAGTGCAAGACGAGCATTTGTGGTTAAAATGTATATAAATTTTAATTTTTTTTTAGAAAATGGCCGATCATTTCTCTAGATAAGACTCTTATTCCTCATCTGGGATCATGTAGAGCTCTTTGAAGCTGCACTGAAACTGACATTTGGACCTTCAACCTGTTGAACCCCAGTGAAGTCCACTATATGGAGAAAAATCCTGGAATGTTTTCCTCAAAAACCTTCATTTCTTTCTGACTGAAGAAAGACAAACATCTTGGATGACATGGGGGTGAGTAAATTATCAGGAAATTTTAATTATGAAGTGAACGAATCCTTTCAATGAACCTGAAACAATGCATCTCTTTCTTGACTGAAGAAAACATTCAAGTTTACAGAGTTTGTGTCAGTATTACATTAAACTACTATACAGTACAGTCCAAAAGTTTGGAACCACTAAGATTTTTAATGTTTTTAAAAGAAGTTTCGTCTGCTCACCAAGGCTTCATTTATTTAATTAAAAATACAGTAAAAACAGTAATATTGTGAAATATTATTACAATTTAAAATAACTAAAAGAACAGTGTTTATCTGAAATCTAATCTTTTGTAACATTATAAATGTCTTTACTGCCACTTTTGATTGATTTAATGCATCCTTGCTGAATAAAAGTATTCATTTCTTTAATTTCTTTTCAAAAAAATAAAAATAAAAATTCTTACTGACCCCAAACTTTTGAACGGTAGTGTATAATGCTACAGAAGCTTTGTATTTCAGATAAATGCTGTTCTTTTGAACTTTCTATTCATCAAGGAATCCTGAAAAAAAAAAAGTACACAACTGTTTTCAACATTGAAAATAATCATAAATGTTTCTTGAGCAGCAGATCAGCATATTAGAATGATTTCTGAAGGATCATGTGACACTGAAGACTGGAGTAATGATGCTGAAAATTCAGCTTTGCGTCACAGGAATAAATTACTTTGTCAAATATATTTAAATAGTACACAGTTATTTTAAATTGTAATAATATTTCACAATATTACTGTTTTTACTGTATTTTTAATTAAATAAATGTAGCCTTGGTGAGCAGACGAAACTTCTTTTAAAAACATTAAAAATCTTAGTGGTTCCAAACTTTTGGACTGTACTGTATATATAAAATGTTGAATATAATGTATAATAATGCAATGGGGGAATATTTGTGGATCCTGATAATGACAAATGTCTTATGTTACCAGTAAAAAGTGGCCTACATTATTTTAAATATATCTAGTCAGTGACAGAGTGCAAATATATTCATCTAAAATAATTCAGTATTTTCAGTTTCAGACTTTTTATTCTGGTGTCCTTTAATTCTGAAGAGCACTAATCCTTTAATTCTTTCCCTGCCATTGACAGATTTTTCTGCTTTCCGTGTTTTCACTGTTATACAGCAGATGGCGCTATTACACATCTTCTAAAAGAGTACCAAAGCTCTGGATCAAAACAGAAGCAGAAACAAAAAAGCGATTTTCATTTTTATTAATGAAACTTACCAACATTCAAGTGCTGATTAAAAGAAATAATACATGAAGCTAGAATAAACCTGTTCTTTCTTTCGATAAATTGCATGTTCAGATATTCATACAACAAAATATTATGGGGGACATGAAATTGTGAAAATGATCAAAAATGCTGGCGGTGGCTGGAAACTTTTAGAGTTAAATCTCAATATCGATCTTATTATGTAAAGTTTTCAGTTGATGCATGAACAAAACTTCACTAAACATTATTTGTATTGCACCTGCCATCAAACAGAAACATAACATCATTCAAAATATAAAAGATATAAGTCAGAGTGTTGATTATTAAATCAGTTTGATTAAGTGATCAGTGTGTTTCTCACCTGAGCTGTTTGCGATCTGGCTTACAGGTGTGGCTGCAGCCTTTTGGAGCTCCATTTTTAATTTCTTCGTCTGCACACGTTCATAATATATAAACAGAAGGGGAAGATAGTTATTCAATATTCAGTACAACAGCATACAATATCCAGCAAAATGCTCATCAGAGCTGACGGGCGTCTGACCTGCGTGTCTTTGGCTTTGCCGAGGTCTTCAAAAGCCTGAGCGCACTGATTGGCCGAATCCTGCAGCGCGTTGTACCATTTTAAAGTGCTTTCATCTGCTCCTGTCTGCAAACCTGCAGAGGAGATGGAAAGCAACTCAAATTCATGTCATGATAACGTTACACTTTGTGCACTATATTTCAAGACTTCTGAAGTCACCAAATCTAAATAAGATCTTCAATCACATGCTTATGGACGTCAAAAGCATAATTTCATCTACAGTTTTACATATCCAAACATCATGACGTCAAACCTGCAGCCATTGCATTCAAAAGGACATTCTTTACAACATCTTTTAGTTCATGTTACTTAAAGGTGCATTATGTAAGATTTATGTCCGCTAGAGGCCTATTCAAAACAAAGGCGTAGCTTGATGACGCCAAGTTTGAGCGTGGAATCTTGGGACATGTGGTCTTCACCTCACAGCCGGTGGTAAAGAATAGGAACAGGACTCGGGCAGAAATCATGTTCATGGATGTGATTATTAACGTTACTGTAGTATGAAGCAGAGCAGGAGCGAGTGTTGTGGAGCTGAACGAGGCGCTGGAGCGATTGATCAACACACGCCTCACGAGCAGCGGGACTTTTATTATGACACAGTCGCCGGCGCCGCTTCTGCTTTTCCGGTCATGAGTATGAGGTAACGCAGCTCTGTTTATCATATTAGATACATTTGAGAGTGTTGAAAATGATGTTATAACGTTACTCTGTGCATTCACTCGGCGGCTGCTGTGAGACACTGTTACACACTGCAGTAAGATAGATCGATTTTACAATATCATATTAAATGCTGGATGATTGTGTTGATAAATGGCATGCAATTCATTTAAAAACATATTGTATGATGGAGAAAATGCTGTATTACTGTAACTAAAAATAAAGCTGCATCTGATTATGCTATGTTAGCTACTTCACAAAATAGTGTTTTTCTCTGAGGCATGGTAAAGCATGAGACTCGCAAAACATCAAGAAAATTAGATTTAAACAATAAGACTAAACGTGTTGTAATCAATAATTAGTTTTCTGTCTATAAATATATCAAAACAGTTGTTCCCTTGTCTATTAAAACATGTAATATATTAAAGCGTCTTTGGTGTTTCCATGGTTTCTACAAAATAAAAGCGGAAACCGAGGATAACGCGGGTATGACGCAATTGACAGGCGACTCCTCACACGTCCCGGAGCCTTGCTTAAAATTGCAATTTTCTCACGATTTACAAATAGTTGGAAACATTTGGGATATTGTAAGTACTCAAGTGAACAAAATATATAACACTGGCCTAGAGGTTTTTGGATATTTTACTGCAAAAATATTACATATTGCACCTTTAAATAATTTACTTTGAGACCTTATTGTAAAGTTTTACCAAAACATCTAATATGCTCCACATAAGAAAGAAAGTCATACAGGTTTGGAATGACATGAGCATGAAATATCATGCATGTTCACTTGCTCCCTCACCTTCTTTTTTGGTTTTCTCTTTAGCGGACAGCACTACATTTTTCTTTTGCTCCTCTTGCTGGGCTTTCAGCTCAGCCTGCCTCTTCTTCTCCTCCTCCTCTTCCTCCTGTTCCCTCTTCTTCCTCTCAGCAGCCTGTGCCACCTCGTCCTGCAGGCCTCTGACCAATGACCTCATTTCCTGTAGCGCTCGCTCCGCCACAGTCAAATCCTCCACGCTAGGAAACTGACCCTGAGAACAGTTTACATGTTACATTTATGCACTTGGCAGACACTTTTATCCAAATATATAAGAGGTATATGTCAACTCACGTCTGCGGAGGCCGGCACCACCTCTGACACCTGCGAGCAGAGCTGGTTGCCGCGGGTGATGTAGGGGGCGTGGTCAAGGGCGGGGTCTGTATGTGTGGATGGGCGTGGCTGTAAGAGCTGGTTGAGCTGTAGCACTTCCTCCTGTATTGCATTAATAGCTCTGTGCCGCTCTCTGCCCTCCACCTGCCGCTGGCGCTCAAGCTCCGCCTCCCGCAGACGCTGCTGCTCCATCTCACGCAGCCGCAGATTCAAGATCTGTAACACAAAAAAACAAGGTTTTTAGCCCGACACTATATATTATAGCTGCTGTTTCTAAATTCAGTATAATCTCTATCAACATGTTTGTGAACTGTAAAAAATATCCATCTAATTCAACTTAAGTTGCTGTATTAAATTTTTATGTATAATCAAACTGGTTGCATGAGTTATTTCAACTCATTTTCTGTTTAAAGTTGAATATTTTATAAAGTTTTAAAGTATTAAAGTTAAAATGTATTAAATAATTGTATTAAAACATATGTTGCTAGGACTCATATCATATTTTACAGTGTTTTACAATGTTAAGACATTTTTGCTTTGGCAAAACTACTAGTTTTTAGACAGGTTTAAACTGTTTTAATCATACTTTTTGTTTATTTGAAAAATGAGGTCTGAATTATTTTCTGTGGTAATTGACTTTATGTCACAGATGCTGATGATAGAGCTAAACTTGAACTGAATCTGGAAGATTTCTGTAATATCAAATCTAGGGCTGTCAAGCGATTAAAATTTTTAATCATTAATTACATGATGCGGCGATTAATTAATCGCACATCAAATTTGGCTGAGAAATAACCCCCAAAAGATCAGTTAAAGTCATTATTGCGTTAAATGGGAAAAGCATCACATAGACATTATAAAAAGTAGCTTCATGAAAACATTTTTTATTTGATTCAACATAGAATTTACTACACATAAACTTTTAGGCTTAAACGACCTAAAAGTTTGTCTATTTAGATTTTTGGGTGAAATATACCTGTAATGGTTTTTTTTATTAATATGGAAATTAAATGATACGAAATTAAAACTGCCAGTAGGTGGCGGTAGATGTCTAAATGAGTGAGTCATTTATTCATTTGATTCATTCAAACGGCTGATTCATTCAGGAATGAAGTAAATGACTCTCTTTATGAATGGATCATTGAATCATTGATTCACCTAATTGATTCACTCAAAACAGAACAATGGACTATATGCACGGAGCGTTCTTTAGAACTTTCGCATTAATATAATCCAGCTCGAAACTTCCGGTGAGATGTCATTTGCTGGTGTGTTGAGCATCAGTAGTGTAATACTTAGTTTATAATCAGAATATAGTCACTTAAATAGTCTTGCATAGCATTAATTTAGTTATTCAAGTGTAAGACAGCATAAACAATAAATAAATAAAGACGTACCTCAGTGTTCCTCCTCGGCTAAATTCAATTCGAACATCATTTTTTACACTTTTATGTGAAAAAAAGCTTCATAAATGAAATATTTATTGTGCACTTTAGTTAGATTAATTGAATAAAATGTGTGTTTTCACAAGTGTGCTGAAATCATTGATCTTGTGCTGCACTGACTGACAGCTGCTGTGATTATAAAGAGAGAGCAGTGCTCACTTTGTGTCATTCATTCACAAGAAAAGTTATTGTTTTTCATGAGATTTTGTGAGTACTTCATACTTCACACTGACAATGTATTTTTAAACCTAGTTATTTTATCATGTTTAATATATAGTCAAAAACGAAGTGAAAAACGATTAGAGGAAATGGCTGATATATGCGCGAATAAATGCTACTTTGCCGCCACCTGCTGGTTATAGTGGTAATTATCGTCTTTTTTATTTTTAAATAAGTGTTTTCTATCAAATGCTGAATTTGCTACATTTTTAAACATTTGGTTTTACAATGGGGACAATCTCAGAAGGATGAACAAGTAATGTTTGTGGTCATCACATTAAAAATAACATTTGAAGTGATGGGGGAAAAAATGTGTCTAATTACAGACACGGCGTTTTTAAACGGTCCCAATTGCTTCGTCTTTATTGCAATCAATAAAACTGATTTATTGGCAAATTAGGTAAATGTGATAACTGCATTAAAATATGAATACAACATTTAAAATTCAACCATGATGGTTTTGTGTTGATGTACAGCGACTACAGAATGAACAGCTAACAGTTCACTGGAAATGCCCGAGCTGGCTTAACCACAACCAGGAAGTAACCGTGCATATATTCTATTCAGAAACGAATTTTGCAGTGATAATAAATGTTGTTTAGAGATGCACAACAGTTGCTCTTTCTTTCAAGGTAATATTTTCACAGGCAAAATTGAGCAATATAAATATAACACAATATTAACTTCTTATTTATTGAACTGTAGTATAAAATCAGTGTCACATTTGCACTCGTGCTATTCAGGACAAAAACAGCACTAGTGTGATATTGCTTAACTATATCATGATATAAATATGAGACAAAAACTCTGATATCTTGAATTTGAAGCCCTAATTAAATCCTAATAATCTCACTTTCGTTCTGTGTCTGTGTTCCTCTCGCAGCTTCTCTTGCCGGCCGAGACTCTCCTGCGTCCTTCAAAACACAAAACACAATTACAATCTATTTCAACTACATGATTCAAACGCATTCACTCTAACAAACATCAGATCAGGGGTCACGTACTCTTTCTCCATCATGTCCCTCATACTCTGGTATTCCTTTCTCTGTTTGAGCTCCATTAACTCCTCGAAGCGTTTGAGCTGCTCAGACTCCTGGTTGGTAACTGTGGCCACCAGCCGCTCCTGCTGCTCCTGTCTGAGGCTCAGCTCCGTCTGTGAGAGAAAACACACACACACCTCCATCAGTGGCTCCTTAAGTTACTGCAAGATTATATTTTACCATTTTCTATGTGAATATATAGTAAAGTGTAATTTATTTCTGTGATCAAAGCTGAATTTTCAGCATCATTACTCCAGTCTTCAGTGTCACATGTGTCACAGAAACCAAGTGTGTGTTGTACCTTTGCTTTGGCCTTGTGTTTCTGCTCACACATGCGGATGCAGCCGGCCATCTGTGTGGCTCTGGGTGACAGGACGGAGATCGCTGGAGTTGAGCTGACGCTCACGTCAGGACTGAGACACACAACAGGAGCCTCCTTTATTTGCTCCACTTTCTGACATGAAAAATAAGGAACAATCAGTCCTACAATCTCAAAAATGACCAGCAACTGTACAAAATACTCTCTAACTCAAGTATGAAACAGAACAAAAGATATGCATGAGGATTGTGTTATGCTTTAGCATGTAATGGACTATCAAAAAGAAAAAATAGAGGGCGGGGTCTTGGTTCTATGCATCAGTTGTTGATTGGATGTTCAGATGTAGGCGTGGCACTCTAAAACAGAGGCAGATGAGTGTGAGCTTGAGTGGGCGGGGTTTAATTCTGCATACATCAGCAGCGAGAAGTGTGTTTGTTTTCCTCGGAAGATCCCGTTATGACATTTTGATTAACAATTGGGAAAAAAAATTTAACATATGCATGGATGAATCGTTCACAATAAGATCTAACATTTATGAACTATTCTAAAATGAGTTTTTTGAACATTAAATGATGTAAACATTATAGTAGACCCCATAAACTAAATTATGAACCTGTAAATGAGTATAACAAAGACAAAAAACTCATTTCATAATGTCAGCTTTTTTCCCCAATGAAATAAATATAACGCATGTTTGTTGCATGTTTATTCATTTTAGTTACTATTTGCAACAAAATGCATTTTGTCCCTGTGACAACAAACTTTTTAACAATTATTCGCATCCAAAATAAAGGTTTGTGTTTACATAATGCTGTATGTGTGTGTACTTTGTCTTTATATACACATTATTTATATACACATAAGAAATATTTACATGTATACATTTATATGAATTTAAATTATATATGTATAATTGATTTTAAATATATACATGTATGTGTTTATAAATAGAAAATAAATACATATAAATATACATAGTACACACTAGGGCTGCACAGCGATTAATCGTGTGCAAAATAAAAGTCTGTGTTTACATAATATATGTGCGTGTTCTGTGTATAATAATTATGTATTTATAAATACATGCATTGCACATACATGTACAAATTTAAGAAATATATACATGTATAAATAAATTACATATACATATATATATTATATTAAATATAAATATTTTATATATAAATATAATTTTTTTCTTAAATATATACATGTATGTGTGTGTATTTATATATACATAATTATTATACACAGAACACACACATATATTACGTAAACACAGACTTTTATTTTGCAATTATACAATTAATCATGATTAATCGTTGTGCAGCCCTAGTACACACATATATATTATATAAACACAAACTTTTATTCTGGATGCAGTGGATTAACTGGATTAAACAGCCCTACCGCAAATTAATTTAGCTGTTTTTCCTTGTAAAGCAGTGATTAAGAGCTTGAAGCATTCACAAAAATATGATTTTGTTCCATATATTTTCATATTGGTGAGTTTATTTGAGAAATATTGGCACATGGAGTTCTGGAGAA
Source organism: Ancherythroculter nigrocauda (assembly GCA_036281575.1). NCBI lineage: Eukaryota > Metazoa > Chordata > Actinopteri > Cypriniformes > Xenocyprididae > Ancherythroculter > Ancherythroculter nigrocauda. Next base: position 2,514,926 of record VTFQ01000021.1, on the reverse strand, counting down.
AAAAAACAAAACCTTTAGGAATCCTAAATAAACTTCTAATGGTTTAACAATAGACATAATCTAATCAGAAAGGGTCAGACCATCATGTGGTTTCACACCGGCAGATAAAAGTGTGGTCGATGACCAAATCTGTCACTAATTAATACAATTTATGTTGCAGTTCCTAAAAAACTGCTAGTTTTAGTTGCATTTATTTCTCAATGAAATTTGGACCCCGGTTCTAACACTTTTGCACATTACCGTCTCTTTAAGAGAAATCACTTATGTAAGCCTGATAAATGAATGTAAATGCATTAGAAGAAGAAAGCAAGGACGTCACCTTCTCCTCATCCTCCTCCGCGTGGATGGAGACCGGAGGTGGAGAGCTGGGGGATGAAATCTGTCTGGGGCTGATGGGAAGCGAACCGCAGGCGGCAGCATCTTCAGAAAGCCCGGGACTCGTATCACGAACGCATGAGGTCAGAGAGCAGGTCCTGAGCAGCGGCCGAGGACTCAGTCTCTTTAGGATCTGTCCTGACAGAGGAGACAAACTGGACACCTCAATACAGCCTGCCAGAAGATCCTGAAAAACAACAAGATGGGAAAAGAAATAAGATTACAGGACAAAACAGACTTTAATGATTGACTGAAGAATATTTTAAACAACAACTTAAGGTTTTATTATTATTTATATACACAATTCTAGAAATTAGAAATTTATCTCTTCAGAATTGTGAGATAAAGTGTCGCAATTACCTTATTTATTTGTTATTCCGTGGTGGGAATAAGTAAAAGCTTTGTTTTTAATAAAATAAAGGTTTTTAATTCTAGTAAGATACTATGAAATCTACTGCCAATATGAAAAGAGCTGGATAAATTAAGTTTATTATTATTATTATTATGTATCATGTATTTTCGGCTCTAACAGAGTAAATTTAGATCCTTTACAACGACGTACCATGGTAAAGTGATAGTATCATATAATAATACCATGGTATTCTGATTAATATATTTATACTATAATATTTAAAAGGTATTTCACAGACTAGCATACAAAAATACTAAGCATTAAGGTTGGTTTTTGTTAGTATGCTAAAATATGAGCTAAATAACACATTATGAATTCGTTAGCATGTTTTACCTCTCCTTTTTCCACCCAGTCTGTGCTGTAATTGAGCTTTCCCTTCGGAGAGTTTTTCAAGGCCTCCAAAGTTTCCCATCGCAGATTTTCAGAAGGCATTTTAGGAGAGTTTTACCCCTCACTAATTCACTAATACACCGATTTAGCCTAAACAAACCGCCGGTGTCACCGCAGCTTCCGCCGGACGACTACAAAATAAAAGTCTGGATGACAAATTAAATAAACATATCAATAATTAACATACACTACACCTTAAGCACAAACATATAATTACAGACGCATAACCAGGATAAAATGTTTATTTAATTTTAAAGCCAATATCAGTTTATTTCACATCGTCAGTAGATGGCAGTGGAGAACTAAAACGCCGATAAAAGTCACCAGAGAAGAAGAGCGCGCAGTATGGCAGGGTCACACTCACTATGGAGGGTCAGTCTAACATCAATATTTGTCTATATTTTCTATAGAAATGTTGATTAATGTTGAGTGCGTTTGCTTTATAAATATAGTATATGTTCTATAATATCACACGTGTATAGCATAATGAAGTGCACTACTTAACCCTAGTAAAGTCATTGGTGCAGGTTTGTCACTAACAACAAAAATACAATGGCTTTTGGTGTAAATTACCATGTTATTCTTTATAAATATTGTGCTTTTGCTGTGGCAGTACCTCTAAATAGCTCATTTTGTAAGTGTAATCACTCAGTACCTTTATTATTATTATTACCAAACTAATATTTAATGCCATCATTTTACCATGGTGCAACTACAGTACTTTTTTGTTATTCTGCCATGACTTTTGTTTGGCCCTAATATACATTATTTATATATATATATATATATATATATATATATATTTATATATATATATATTTATGAGTGTGTTTTTAATTCTTGGCCACAGCCACCACGCTCCTGTGACGTCTACTGGAGTGAATTCAAGCACTGCAAGAGTTTATTCAACAGATTTCATGAATACTACACCTACGGCAAATCACCAGACTGCCAGCAGTGGAAACAAGACTATTACACCTGCAAAGAGTGGGAGAAAAACCACAGCACACAAGCCAAGGTGAGTCTAGCCAGATGATGGGTTTGACTTGCACTTATGGAGCGATTGCGATTTTTAAAAAAAAATGTTCTTGAAAGAAGATTTTTCTGCTCACCAAGGGTGAATTTATTTGATGAAAAATACAGTAAAATTGTGAAAAATTATTACTATTTAAAATAGCTGTTTTCTATGTGAATATATATTGAAATGTAATTTATTCCTGTGATCAAAGCTGAATTTTCAGCATCATTACTCCAGTCTTCAGTGTCACATGATCCTTCAGAAATCATTCTAATATGCTGATTTGCTGCTCAATAAACATTTATGATTATTATCAATATTGAAAATGTTTCATATTGTTGTGGAAACTGTGATTCTCCATATAGTGGACTTCAATGGACTCCAAATGGTTGAAGGTCAAAATTACAGTTTCAGTGCAGCTTCAAAGAGCTTTAAACGATACCAGACGAGGAATAAGAGTCTTATCTAGTGAAAAGATCTGTCATTTTCGAAAAAAATACAACTGTATATGCTTTATAAACACAAAATATCACCTTGCACGTGCTTCCGCTTTCTGTATTCTTCAAAAAGACTCTGCTTGCCTAACTATCACCTATAGATTTTAAACGGGTGTGTGGAACGATTAAAAGGCCAGCTTCCGAAGAGCGGAGAGCATGTGTGTACAGAGTTAGTGAGGAGCCAAACCATTCAAAGCTTTATAAGTAAGCATGAGAACTTTAAAATCCACACGAAATCTGACAGGGAGCCAATGTAAAGATCCAAGACTGGAGTGATGTGATCCCTTGTCCTGGTTCCAGACAGGATACGGGCAGCTGAATTTTGAACCAGCTGTAATTTATTTAGGGTAGCATTTGAGACCCCGACCAGCAAAGCATTACAATAATCAGTGCGAGAAAACACAAAGATATTGATCAACTTTTCAGCCACTGGACAGCATAGGACACAATCAGGCAATATTTTTTAGATGGAAAAAAAATGACATCTTTACAGTGTTCTGAACACGGGGCACAAATGTTAATTGTGCATCAAATATCACCCCTAAATAATATCACACCTAAATGCATTAAACCGACTGGTAGTGACCAGCATTTGGGTCACATTGCTGTTTATTCTGCCACTTCTCTCTTACTTTGTGTTCATCATCTCATACGCACCATTAGGAGTCTCTCCAGGAGAGCGAGAGGAAACGGGTCGCCGAGCAGAGGAAGTTCACTCCGGTCTGGGAGCTTCGGAAAACCCCTCCGGCTGACTGGCATCTCCCTCTCAACCAGGACAAACCACAGGACTCTTAAACAAATTCACACACGCCGCGCACCGGTGCAGATCATACGGGACTGTTTGTGATGCAAGAACCAAGTACTTGAGTCGTATGGACTTCCGGCTGGGAATCTCCTCACACTACCTCTCCTGGACCGACGCATGTCTGTTCTGTTGTAGATCTGATTTTCCCGGATCAAGTTAGTGCAACACTTAAATATAGAATAAAAAAATAAAATGAAAGAGTCAATGTATATAGATCATGTCCTACATGTTTTGATTATTTTCCATTTAAACTCAAAGAACAGGCTTTATATCCCAATTTTATCATTAACTCTCTCAGTCCAAAAGCCATAATTTTGCAGTTCAAGTTTTTAATTCTACAATTGTGTTTATGAATGAAGACATTAAATGTTTTTACAAGAGTTTGTTTCACTGTAGACCTGAAATGAATATGTAAATAGATAATTATGTGTCTGTATTCTGTGACACTGACCACCTGAAAGTCATCAAAATCACTGGCCTAAAGCTAATTATCCCAATAAAGGTATGAATATTGAAACAAATGATTTAAAGACACATCAAGTCTTGCAAAAACTTTATTTGTTTGTCCTTGTGTTCCAGGTGTGTTGACAAATGTTCATTTGCAACATGATTTAATGGAGCTGACGAAGTAAAGTCATTCTCACAGTCTGTTTCTCTGCAAAAAAACAACACTTTTATCCCCTTCTCAGAGCCTCACTGCGTGTACACTCGCGTAATGTCATTGAATTTGCCCTCTGGAGCCTCGTAGTTTGTAATTGGAGGTGTGTAACAGGGACCCTCGTGCTGGAAAGGGAACACGTCTGTATCTGGGCTGACTGCTGCTTTATAAAGCTCTTCTGATTCCAGCTTCAGCTCGTCCAGCGCTTGCCTCTGAGCCTCCAGAGCCTCCTGGATGACGTCCATCTCCGTCTGGTGCTGCGTGCGCTTGTATCGGGACCACTCCTTCAGCAGATGGGCTCTGCGCTCGCTCTCCTCAAAAGAGAGTTTGGGAGCCTCGCGGATCCTGGAGTGTGAACGCAATCTGATTAGTTTGAGCTTCATTCAAATCACAACTTCCAGAATGTATTTAGCCTTTATTCTGCTGTTTATACCCATTATTTCTTGAAAAATCAATAATTAAAAAGTGAGTAATATAAGAAATTTAACATTTTGGTGTCTACACTACCGGTCAAAATTTTGGATAATTATGATTTTTTTTTTTTTTTTTTTATGTTTGAAGTCTATTTTTGCTCATCAAGACTGCATTTATTTTATTAAAAATACAGTAAAAACAGTAATATTGTGAAATATTATTCCAATTTAAACCAGCTGTTTTCTATGTCAATATATAGTAAAGTGTAATTTATTTCTGTGATCAAAGCTGAATTTTCAGCATCATTACTCCAGTCTTCAGTGTCACATGATCCTTCAGATCATTCTAATATGATGATTTGATGCTCAGTTATTAATAATGGTTATTATTATCTATATTGAAAACAGTTTTTGCTGCTTAATAATTTTGAGGAAACCATGATACTTTTTTCCAGGATTTTTTGAATCATAAAAATTTCAGCTTTGCCAGGACAGGAATAAAATACATTTTCAAATATATTAAAATAGAAATCAGATATTTTAACTCCTATTTTAACTGCCTTTTTTCCTATCACACATTTAATTTTAAATTAGAAATATATTTTATATTTAAAATATATTAAACTAGAAATCAGTTATTTTAACTCCTTAACTGTCAGTGATTTTAACCCTTTCACTGTAAGTTTTTATTGTCTTTTTTCCTATCACATTTTATTATCATAAATTATGAATATATATATTTTTAAATATATATTAAAATAGAAATCAGTGATTTTAACCCTTTAACTGTCAGTGTTTTATTTCCTTTTTTCCAATCAATCACATATTTTATCATAAATTAGAAATATATGTATAGAATTTTAAATATATTAAAATAGAAATCAGTGATTTTAACCCTTTAACTGTCAGTGTTTTATTTCCTTTTTTCCAATCAATCACATATTTTATCATAAATTAGAAATATATGTATAGAATTTTAAATATATTAAAATAGAAATCAGTTATTTTAACCCTTTAACTGTCATTGTTTTATTTCCTTTTTTCCTATCACATATTTTATTATCATAAATTAGAAATATTATATATTTTAAATATATTAAAATAGAAATCAGTTATTTTAACCCTTTAACTGTCATTGTTTTATTTCCTTTTTTCCTATCACATATTTTATTATCATAAATTAGAAATATTATATATTTTAAATATATTAAAATAGAAATCAGTTATTTCCTTTTTTCCTATCACATGTTATTATTATTATAAATTAGGTATCATTCAAAGCTTACACCCTCAGTATTAATACTGTGTTAATTCCTTTTAGTGGGCGGTGTAAATTTTCAGCGCAATTTTTCAATCAAAACTTCTTCTAATCTTGACAAAACGGATATCGCGGAAAAGGTCTGAGACTCAAAGATCCATATTTGCCAACTGTGATATTAGTGATATTGTGACAAATGGAATATGGGTGTCACCCGGTGGCTATTTTTGGTACAGCGCCTAAACAAAACTTCAATTTTTGTGATATCAACTTCAAATTTGGAGGACAACTTGATCATGGCTTTAGCTTTGATTGTATAGCATTTTTAGAGTCCAAATTATTTTGTAATATATAAATAGTTTGCTTGTGGTTTACAGTAAATTTAAACTTTTTTTACACTCTCATTTTTTAAGTGCTTTCACTTCAATAATCTACAGAGTGTCTTCATTAAAAAGAGACCAACCTGCGGTCTGTATTGCAAAGCATTCATCAATTTAAGTGTGAATAGTGTATTTTCATGTCTATGTGCAAAAAGGGGGGTGACATTAAATATTTTAAAGTATTTTACTATATTTTTGATCAAATAAGGTGAACTCTCACCAGAGTAGTAAACATAATTCCAATATCTCCATATGTGTGTCGTTTCATAGACTTCACCAGAACTCTAAACATGCAGAAAATAAAGAATAAAGCAGGTGTGTCCAGACATTTGTCCGGTGGTGTCGTTATGTGTATTACAGTATTTTACCTGGTCTCGTCGAAGCTCTTAGCTGATGTAATGAAGTCTTCAATGGGAATCAGTTCTGGAGGAACTTTCTCCAGCCGTTTAAGCTTCTTCTTCAGACGCTCTTTCATCATCATCTCTCGCCGCGGGTCCACCTTCTTCTTCTTCTTGGGCTCTGCTCTGTTGGATCAGACAGAAAGGTCAATGTTTCATACAGTTAAACACCATAACATGGTAAATTCATATTTTCCAGGCCAAAGTGGTATATTTTCTACAGTAAACACATGAAATATGGCAGTCACATGGTATGCAAGAAACTGCAGCAAGTATATTTGAGAAGAAAGATAGTGATTTATAAGGAAATAGTGTTTAATATTAGTATCTGCACTGACCTTAATGGCACAGATGTTTTCAAGGAAAGCACTGATGTGAACCAGTGACTGTGTCTGACAGCAACCACAGAGCTGCTGCTGTAAAAGAGTGATTTATCATCATCATCATCATCATCATCATGACCTCTATGAGAGAAACACTAATATTATCATCAGGCGCACATGCATTTATATACAGTTAAATACGTACCATGATGCTTGACTCGATATAATCCGGCTTACAGTACGACACACAATCCCCGCCATAATTTACAGGAATATCGACTTTACAAACATTAATGATGAGAAATTAAAACTGTTTTACACCTTCCGGTGGCCAATGTGGATCTGTAGGTCATGGTAAAAACACGTTCGTTTTACATACGCACTTTCCGCGTTCTTATATTTTCATTTTTAAAAAATCCTTGGACGATATTTGGCATATTAAATATAATATTTATTACATAGATAATTTATTGTAAGTTTATGTGTAAAATGATACATTTTTTAGCGTAATGTAATATTTGACAGGTTTGTCGAATGTCGTGAAGTGAATGTTGAGGGTTAGTGGGTGAAAGGTCGGCGCGGTGTGTTTCGCTCAAACGATCAAAAGCACCATCACAACTGCAATCACTAACATGTCTCTCCTGAGAGGTAAACAAACTTTATATGTTTTACTTTGAATTAACGCGTTATATTAAAACTATTCGAATGATTTGTTTGTTTTATCCGCTTTTCCACTTATACACTTGAACTTCAATGTCACTTTTCCCTTCTGTTTCCTATTGGAATTTATTTTCTCGTTTTATTTTCTCTGAAATATGAATAGAAGTGCAGTTAAGTTTCTGTTTATTTAAAGGAATTTTGTCTTCAGCTAATTATTGAGAGATTCAAAGCTTAAATTTTGAATCATCATTATAAATCATAGCTTAATATAAGCAATATAAGTAAAAAGAGTGACCTGTTCTGTGTATAAAAGTCATAAAAAAGTCAAACTGTATAAAAGTCATAGAAAAGTCAAACTGTGTATGAAAGTCATAACTGACAGAATTAGGTTAAAGGTGAGGTCAGTGACACACATTACAAGTCTTGTTTACTCTTTATCATGAGGTATTTTAATGTATCTTTTGTATATTGTTAAGTGTTTATTTTCTTGATATGAACTGCTGGAAACTGCATCTCTCTCTTCTAGGTGTGTTCATCGTCTCGGCCAAGAGGACACCGTTCGGCACGTATGGAGGAGTTCTGAAGGACCACAGCGCTACGGATCTGGCGGAACATGCCGCAAAAGCTGCTCTGGCTGCTGGAAATGTGGCTCCGGAGCTGGTCAACAGTGTCATCGTAGGAAATGTCATGCAGGTGAGATATGTATTTTAAGACTGGCCAATTTTGAGATTTTGGATTATTTTGCTTCAATAACTTGTCTTCTTTCAGACTAGTGGAAAGAAAACATCCAAAATACACATTTAAAGGTGCAATATGTAAGATTTTTTGCAGTAAAATATCCAAAAACCACTAGGTCAGTGTTATATATTTTGTTCACTTGAGTACTTACAATATCCCAAATGTTTGCAACGATTTGTAAATCGTGAGAAAATTGAAATTTTAACCAAGGTTTCCGGTTTATTTTGTAGAAACCATGGAAACTCCAAAGACGCTTTAATATTTACATGTTTTAATAGACAAGGGAACAACTGTTTTGATATATTTATAGACAGAAAACTAATTATTGTTATATAGCTCAACACGTTTAGTCTTAATGTTTAAATCTAATTTTCTTGATGTTTTGCGAGTCTCATGCTTTACCATGCCTCAGAGAAAAACACTATTTTGTGAAGTAGCTAACATAGCATAATCAGATGCAGCTTTATTTTTAGTTACAGTAATACAGCATTTTCTCCATCATACAATACGTTTTAAAATTAATTGCATGCCATTTATCAACACAAGCCATCCAGCATTTAACATGATATTGTAAAATCGATCTATCTTACTGCAGTGTGTAACAGTGTCTCACAGCAGCCGCCGAGCGAACGCACAGAGTAACGTTATAACATCATTTTCAACACACTCAAATGTATCTAATATGATAAACAGAGATGTGTTACCTCATACTCATGACCGGAAAAGCGGAAGCGGCGCCGGCGACTGTGTCATAATAAAAGTCCCGCTGCTCGTGAGGCGTGTGTTGATCAATCGCTCCAGCTCCTCGTTCAGCTCCACAACACTCGCTCCTGCTCTGCTTAATACTACAGTAACGTTAATAATCACATCCATGAACATGATTTCTTCCCGAGTCCTATCCTGATTATGTCCCAAGATTCCATGCTCAAACTTGGCATCAACAAGTTACACCTTTGTTTTGAATAGGCCTCTAGTGACCTCTAGTGGACTGAAAATCTTACATAATGCACCTTTAAAGGCACAATATGTATATTTTTGCTGCTAGAGGTCGCTTATTCAAAACAAAGGTGTAGCGTGATGATGCCTTGATTTTCACGGAATCATGGGAGGTGTTGTCTTCACGTCTACAGCCGGTGGAAAAGAATCGGGATAGGACTCCGGCAGAAATCATGTTCATGAATGAGATTATTAACGTTACTGTAGTATGAAGCAGAGCAGGAGCGAGTGTTGTGGAGCTGAACGAGGAGCTGGAGCGATTGCTAATGAGAGACGATTGCGACGCACGTCTCGTGAGCTTTTATTATGCCGCAAACGCTGTTTCTGCTTCTTCTGCTCAAACGTATGTGGAGTAACGGAGCTCTGTTTATCATATTAGATGCATTTATGTGTTGTAAGTTGTAATAATGCTACTGCGTTCGCTCAGCGGCTGCTATGAGACACTTGTTGCACACTGCAGTAAGATAGATCGATATTAGTCATGGTAAAGCATGGTACTCGCGGTAAATCAAGAAAACGAGATTTAAACAACAAGACTTACTGTGTTGAGCCATATAACATGATTCGTTTTCTGTCGATGAATGTATCCAAACAGTTGCTCACCTGTCGGATAAAACACATAATATATTAAAGCGTCTTTGGTGTTTCCACATTTTCTACAAAATAAAACCCGAAATCGATGGTAATGCAGGTATGATGTCATTGATAGGCGATGGACTTCCTCATTTCTCTGGATTTAAACATTGTTGGAAACATCTGGGATAGTGAAAGTACACAAATCAACAAAATATATAACATTGTTCTAGTGATTTTTGGATATTTTAATCCAAAAATTGTACATATTGTGCCTTTAAGTGTTCTTCAGCAGCTTTACATACACCAAAATTTACAGTTTTATTCTTATTCTGAAGGCATTTAAAGAGGTGTTTGTTCATATGTCATTGATTTATATGATACTTTATTCCTATGAATATGGTCAAAATTTATTTATTTTTTCTGGCTGTTGACATAAAAAGAGAGATCCAAAATCTGTAAAAACCTTTAACTCTAATATGTCAATAAAATAAAACATGAATTTTGAGCCTGTCTTCATCCAGTGTCCAGATTTCTGTTCTGAAAATGTATGCAAATATGTGCATATTTAATGAGATAATGCCTCATTTGCATATATATGTATTTTACATTTATAATTTTATGTTATTATTTATAATATTTATTTGATATAATATTAAAATTGTAACAAGTATCAGTCATTCATCTAATATATATATATATATATATATATATATATATATATAATCTGTGTATGTATATGTGTGTGCATACATGTATAAATAGACAAATCATACAAGTAAAATTAAGCATCAAACATTATGACGGGATGGATGACTGATATTTTTGTAACATGCCAATTCATATTTATTATTAATCCAGACTAAGTTGACAATATGCTCACCAATATATCATATATCTTCAATTATTACAGCTCAGCACTTTACACTTGATCACAGTATTATGACACCACTGATCCATGATAACGTTTGCACATATCAGACTGATGACACAGTGGAGAAGGTCTGGTCTTCTCAAGTTCATTGTCTCTCTCTGTCGTTCAGAGCTCTGCTGACGCCGCTTATATTGCGCGTCACGTGGGTCTGCGAGCTGGTGTTCCCATCCCAGTGCCGGCGCTGACTGTCAACCGCCTCTGCGGGTCTGGATTCCAGTCCATAATCAATGGAGCACAGGTACGAGCCCAAATGAAACCGAAAAGGTGCAATAATGTCCTCACAGGAGATGCTGATCAGTGTGTGTTGTGCTGTAGGAGATCTGCCTTAAAGAGTCAGAGGTCGTCCTGTGTGGAGGCTCAGAGAGCATGAGCCAAGCTCCTTATGCCGTCAGGAACATCCGCTTCGGGACCAAGTTTGGAGTTGATTTGAAGGTAAGGATCATCACTTGAAATTTACTGATTCTGAATTGAAGGGTTATGACATGGATGTTTATATATATATATATATATATATATATATATATATATATATATATATATATATATATATATATACACACTGCTTTCCAAATTATTATGCAAGAGACAAATCAGTAAGATTTCAGTACAATAAACATTCAGATTTTAGTTTTTCTAAGAAAATGTTTGTTCATTTATTTATCCATGTCTTTTTAGATAACTGGTATCAATCTCAGTCAAAATAACTTGCCAGAAACCCTACTTAGAGGTTGTTCCACATTATTAAGCAAGTCACTGTTCTCATGCAATATGGGGAGGAAGAAAGATCTTTCTGAAGATGAAAAGCATGAAATGGTGCAATGTTGTGCAAAAGGCATGAAAACAACTAATATTGTGTGAAACTGAATGGAGATTATCGAATTATCATAAGATTTGTGAGTGATTTAGAGCACAGCAGAACTCGGTCAGATTCAGGTCGGTTTCAGCTATGGTATAAAAAGGAGGATAGTGCATAGTACAATGCACTATACACTATCCCATGCTGCAAAAAAACACCACAGCAATAAAACTGTTTAAAAATGTATTTCTACACCCACTGTAAATGTTTCTCTTTGTGAGGTTTGGTTAGTGATGTCTAAAATGCATCTTTACGCACAACTGCCAGCCTGCATGGAGAGCTTCTTGAGACTCCAGAGACACCAGCAGCTTCAAATACCTGTTTGCTGCTCAACACTGGCTTTTTTTTATAGCTGCCCTTTTAATGCAATTAAGTTTTTTGACAGGAACTTTCATTAATAAGCCTTTATCTGACCGAGTTCTGCTGTGCTCTAATCACTCACAAATCTTATGATAATTTGATAATCTCCATTCAGTTTCACACAATATTAGTTGTTTTCATGCCTTTTGCACAACATTGCACCATTTCTTGCTTTTCATCTTCAGAAAGATCTTTCTTCCTCCCCATATTGCATGAGAACTGTGACTTGCTTAATAATGTGGAACAACCTCTAAGTAGGGTTTCCATAGATCTGGCAAATTATTTTGTCTGAGATTGATACCAGTTATCTAAAAAGACATGGATAAATAAACAAACAAACATTTTCTTAGAAAAACTAAAATCTGAATGTTTATTGTACTGAAATCTTACTGATATGTCAATTGCATAATAATATGGAACGCAGTGTATGTATATATAATATATATATATTTGGGGAAAAAATAATATTTTCAACCCTCATTCTGACCCTCTGGGATTGGTTTTTAAGGCACGGCTCCTTTAAGGCTTGTCAGTAAACGGCCAATGTTATGATTGGCTAACATCATTGCATAGGAAACAGAATTAAAGCCCACTTGCTTCACAGCAAAATCCCCAGAGTTAAATCAGCTCTGCTTAGAGTACATATGGTCTCTCTCTAAATAGTGTTAAAGTAACACTGAAGCAGAGTTAAAGTTGTAGTTGTTGTTTTTCTCTTTTCTTCAGTGATTCTGCTTGTTAACAGCAGGTGTTCATCACTAATGTTCAATCATCACTTAATTAATCGTATAATTATCTCATTAACTTTAACTCTGCTTCAGTGTTACTTTAACACTATTTAGAGACTATATGTACTCTGAGCAGAGTTGATTTAACTCTGTGTTGATTTTGCTGTGCATTGCACAAAATGCTCCGAGCAAACATATAATCCTCTGACCAATTTCTGACCACTTCTTTCCCATGCTGGGATCCTTCTGAAGTCAAATATGCAAACAAGTTGTTTAAAATGTCAGCCATTAAGTGACTGAATGCCAGTGGGCGGGCCTATGGTGAGATGATGTATAACTATTGGTCGAAGTCTTGCTGTGGAGGCGGTCATATGCAAATATATTTGATTGACGTATTTGATATCATGACCCTCTTTAATATTGAGGCTCCAATAATGAATTTAAATCGGCTTTTAGTGAGTGCAGTAAAATGATTTTTAAAAATGATTATCTAGTATTGACAAATGAGAAGGAGTCATGGAAATTCATTGGTCAAAAGATGTTGAAAACCTGAATATCATTAATTTTATTTTTACTGTGCAAACACCTTTAAATGAACATTAAAGAGCATCTACAGAAAACTGTAAAAATAATAATAAGAAAACACACATGCAAGAAATGGAAAAACACCCATACATAAGCAAAATAAATAAATGACTAAAATAAAAAATAAAATTGTAAATAGACATGATTTAAAAAATAATAATAAATCAAATAAAATGGACGATATTAATAAAATAAGCAGAGGAAAGCAGACTA